>LNAC01000027.1:7983010-8005473 GCA_002007465.1 Ailurus styani | reverse complement strand
TGGGGGGTGGAGGGTGGGGGTGGCGAATGGATCAGTGGATTCAGGTGTTGTCAGCCTGATCTTGCCCTAGAAGGTTGCCCATCAAGTTCTCATTGATAATGCCTAGACTTATGACTTCATTGGAGGCCACAAAATAATGAATATCTAATTCCATTATTGGAGGAGGTTTTAGAGTTTCTGGGCCTTGTGTGAACTCCAATAACTGCCTACCTCTAGGCCTGGTTCTATCCTGTCCCTCAGCCCAAACCAAAGTTACTCAGGTAGATTGCGGAGAATGGCCCTCTTCACATCTTATCCACTCCCGACCTAAATCTAGACGATTGATCTTGGCAGTGTGTAGATGTGAGCTGGGTGTCTCCTCTGTGAGAACACAGCAGTGGTACTCACTCAGTGTGCTTACTGGCCACTAGGCCATGTGCTGGGGTTCTTTACAAGAGCTACATGTCGAGGGTGATGACTATGTACTTTGTCCTGCACTCTCAATTTCTGCCCTGTTCCTTACAGGGACTTGTGGCAACCGAGCACTTAAAATATTGCCAGTTCAAATCACAATGTGCCGTAAAGGTAAAATACACACCAGATTTCCAGGATTTATTATGAAAAGAATGCAAAACAGCTCATTAATATTTTTTATATTGATTACATATTGAAATGATAATAGTTTGAATATATTGGGTTGAATAGATGATATTGTTAACATCCATTGTACCTGTTTCTCTTTGTACTCTTTCTGAAAAATGTGGTGACTAGAATATTTAAAATGATGTGTGTGGCTTGCATTATGTTTCTATTGGCCAACACTCTTGTTTCATTCCCAATCACGGGATTATTACTCCCAGAGAGATTACGGAACTTGCTCGAGGCCATCTAACCTAGTAAAGAAGAAGTCAGGATTCAAACACAGGTCGGGTCGGTGCTTTTGTCATGGAGTCGTGTCTGGCCCAGTGTCCATCATGGGGCTAAAGACCAGCTCGTGGAATGAATGACTGAGTGTTGAGAAAGAAAGAAAAGTTCTATTTCAACTTTCTGGGAGTGGAGAGAAGGCCTGAACACAGTGAGGGAGCTGGATGGGGCTTCGACTAGCTCAGGGCCTATCTGCTGCTGGCCAAGAGCCAGATGAATGGCTCTATGTTGGGTAGGGACACTGTGGACATGTCATCCATGGTAGGAGGCATGGGATGACCTAGAAGGGCATGAGTGAGCCTGCCTGTGCTGGGATACAGGTGTGAGGCTGCTTCACCCACAGTTAAGCTACCCTTTAAGTGGTTCCCAGAGAACATTTCTGTTGTCCGGACTGACTGGCGACATCTCAATGTGTGGTCCCTGGTCTTCAGCCTCAGGATCACCTGGGGGTTATCAGACATCCAGGATGCTGGACTCCACCTGAGATGGACCAAGTTAGAGCCTGCACTTTGGCAAGACCCCCAGGTGCTTTGTGCACTCATTGGGGAGCCACGGGTGAGGTAGTGATTCCAAGAACAGCCTCTGCCCTGTTTGAACCACGAGTTCAAATCCTAGCTCCACTATTTACTAGACTTTGGGTGAATTCTGTAACCTCATCATCTTGATCAAATTATAGCAATACTCTGGGCCTCAGCTTTTCATCATGAAAATGGGAGTAATAATACGCAGCCAATTCTAAGTGCTTAATAAAGGCTAGATATCACTTGGAGGCTGCAAAGGGAACAACTCTTGGAGTTCTGATGATCAGACCCAACAATTAATAATTGTGTCTACGCTAACTTTAGCCCAAGGAATCTAAGCTCTTTAAAATTCATGAAATTCCTGGAAGTCATCCATGTGAGCATTATCAATCAGTCAATCAATCAGGAACTATTTATTGATGTGCTGTGGTTCATCTCCCGTGCTTCTCAAACTAATGTACATGTGAAGTTCATGGTGATCTTGTTAAAGTGCAAATTCTGATGCAGTGGGTCTGGGGTTGGGGGGTGGGCGCTGAGAGTTCATCTGGTTAACAAGCTCCCAGGTGATGCCAGTGCTGCTGGTCTGAGGGCCACATTTTAAATAGCAAGGATGGGGGCACCTGGGTGGCTCAGTTGGTTAAGTGTCTGTCTTCGGCTCAGGCCAGGATCCCAGGGTCCTGGGATTGAGTCCCACATCGGGCTCCCTGCTTGTCAGGGAGCCTCCTTCTCCCTCTCCTCCCCATTCATGCTCTCTTTCTCTCAAATAAATAAATAAAATATACAAAGACACAAATAAATAACAAGGATGGGGATTTTTTTGGTCTCAGGAATTCTTAAGACCCCTGAAAGCTATTGAGAGGCCCCCTGAAAGCTATTGTTCTGGTGGGTTATAACTAGTGATATTTACCATATTAGAAATTCAAGCGGAAAAAAAATGTTAATCTTCAGAATACACCAGCACACAGAGTGATGACATCATCACGTCAGGTAGCCTCTGGAAAATGCCACTGTGCACTTGTGAAAGAAGGAGAGTGTGACGTTTCGAGTAACATTCTAGTACTATTTAGTCCTGTGATGCAGACCCCCGTGGGCCATTACTTGAGAACAACTCCTGTAGAGGAACTAGCTCTCTGAGCCTGTCTGAGTCAAGGGTCTTTTAATTGCAAGAAACTCCACACTTCAGCAGAAATCAGGAGTATCTGCAAAGCTGCTGGGTTACTGCCCTTAATATGTGTAACTTTTGAAGGTTCAACCCTCAGGAAGGGCAAAAATACAGCAGGGACTTAGGACTGGGAAAGAACCTAGGCAGCTTGTGGCCTCTGCTTCTTCCTTCTTTATTTTTCTATCAAAAGACTGTATTTTCTGCTTTTCTGTGTCTTTGGCTCCTTAGCACCTGTATTGATGGGTTCCCAGTTCATGTGCCTGATTTCACTGCAGTCATTGCCCCAACACCAAGTGTTTTTGAAGGTAGAATCTGATTGGCCCAGCTTAGGTCATGTGACCACTTTGAGCCAGCCAACCAACTGTGGCCAGTGTGGCTGGGCCACATGGTACAATCAAGGCTGTCTCAGCTTTCCTGTGTCTGAATAGGGGGTGGGTTGGGGAGGAGTGGACTAGGGTAGACAATTCTCAGAGAGGGAGGACTGGTTTCTTTTGGACAGTCAGCTTCAAAGTTTTATAGAATGGAGTCTGGAAGCCTAGGTCCTGCTCCTTCTACTGACTCTGTGACTGTGGACAAGTCACAAACCTTAGAACTGGTCTCATCAAATGCCAGATGGGAATAGTATTGCTTTCTGTAACTCACAGTGTATGGTAGGAAAGAACTGAACTAATACATGTGAGAGAGCTTGGGATGCTATGTGCCCAACATAGATCTAAGTGTTTGGTGTTCATAATAAAGTATGAAATGCCATCTTTGCTCTTAAGGACCTTGGGATTAAATTGAGGAGAAAATGCGGATGGCCACAATACAATTAGAAAACAGCAGGCTTCTGCCCGTGCACTAACCAAATGCAATAAAAGTTAAGAGGAGAGAGAAGAGATCAGCTTGGGCAAGAAGGGGACGTAGTTTATCGAGCACTTCCTGTGGATGTGGCTCTGTCCCCTGTGGTTTCACACTCTTAATGCAAACTCTCTCAGCAACTCTGCACTCAAGGTGTTGCTGTGCCCATTTTACAGTTGAGAAAAGAAAACTTAGAGAAGTAACTGGTCTACAGACGCGTGCCTGGTGTTTAAACCCATGCCTGTCTGACTTTAAAGCTGATGCTCTCTTACTCCTTGGTCTGGCAGGAGGAAAGTTCTTGGAGGAGTGGAGTGTTAGTGGGGCTAAACCATGGAGCAGTGTGGGTGGCGGAGGAGAGGCTGGTCGGTGACTTGGATCATAGCACGAACATGAGGGGAACCTGATGGGATTGGCCCTGGTTGCTGTTGGATGTGTCAGTGGGGTTAGATGGCAATGAATGAATGAGTGAATGACCATGGGTTCTATCCTTCACTCCCTTTGTCTAATTGATCTGGGAGTCATGCAGGGTGGACTGGGAAGGACAGTGCAGAGGTAGAACCCCAGCTGGTGAGTTCTTTGAGCAGTTCAGGGTCAGTGGAAGAGCTCCTGGATTAAAATATGGAACAGAAGGGAAATGCAAAGTCTAAGATGGCCTTTGAAGGAAGAAACAGCAGCACTTGGTTATAAAGAGCGAAGGAGAAGAACCAAAGATGGCCGAATCGCTGACTGACTGATGGACCAATCAATTCAGCCAAGGCTTATTAAGTATGTTTTAAGTGGCAGGCCCTGTACCAGGTTCTGAATATAGTGCGGCCCAAGTAGACATTTTCCACCCCCTGTTGGGGAGACAGAAGATCAACAAGTACACCAACAACACGTATAATATAACATCAAACATGCTAAGTGCCGGGACCAAACATAAAGCCGGGCAGGGGAAAGGGAATGATGGAGAGGGTATGAATGGAGCTGGGTTGGTCAGGGAGGGCTTCTCTGAGGAGGAGACATCTGAGCAAACTAGCGGGATTCCGAATTTCCAAGTTTGAGCGATTCCCTTGCGTGTGCCCATTTTGCAGTTGAGGAAGCTCAGGTGCAGGGAGAGTGTGGAAGCGACCGTGCTGGTCTGTCCTGTGGAGTGAAATCCAACCCTGGCTCTCAGCGGGGCCCTCCGCCTCCCGCTGGCGGCTCCCCCACGAGTGCTTCCAGGGCCCATGTCTCCTCCTCTTAGTCCAGGCGGTATTTTTAGTCTCAGAGCCCCTTCCCCGCGTCGGCTGTTGGCTCGTCATTCTGCTTGACTTGCTTTCACCTGCTGCAGGCGGCTGTGACAGGGCTGCAGGCTGCACACGTCAAGCTGTCCCTGGCTTCGCCACGGGGGTGTGGGGGGGCAGCTGAGGGTGACCACCCTCCCTGTCGTCGGGGGCGTCGCGGTGGTGGGCAGGCGGGGAGGCCTGTCAGTGCCCGCCGGTGACCGCAGCACCTCACAGCTCCCCCTTCAGGTCAACTCAGAGTCTCGGGGGGCCGGGGAGGCGGCTGCAGGCGGTGGAGGGCCTGGGTGGGGGGTGGGGAGGCAGAGAGGCAGAGAGGTGGGAGGGAGGGAAGCAGGGAGGTGGAATTTCGTAATTTGTTTTGGAGAGAGAGAGCTGAGGAGGCGGTGGAGGTGGTAGCTTGGCAGGTGGTGTTGATTGTGAAGCGCGCGTGTTTTGTGAGAGCGTGTGAACATGGCAGGCCTGGGGTACAGGCCTTTCCGCTGTGAAATCCCCCTCGAGTGAGTGAGTGTGTGTGTGTGTGTGTGTGTGTGTGCGTGCGTGTGTGCGCACGCGCGCGCGCGAGCAGCACAGGCCTTTTGTCCCTGAGGTCCCCAGGGCCACCTGTCCAGGCCCAGCGGCTGGGACTGCCCCGTTTCCCCTGCCCCCCAGGTGGCTGCCATGTTTTATTTCTCATCTGCTGTGGCCCCTTCTCTGTCCCCAAACACGTCAGCGGGCCCTTTCCCTGGTTGGGAGTTTCCTGCTACTCATTACCAGAGAATGACCGGGAGGCCGCCAGGGTGCTACACACGTGACCGTGTGGGACTTACAAAGGTTTAAAAATAAACCTTGCCTCGTTCGTGCAGCCGCTGTCCCGGGGCTGCCGAGCTGCCAGCACCCTCTCTGGCGGTTCTCCTCTACCCTTGGAGCTGGAGCTCATCCCACCCCCACCCCAGGCTGTGCTGGCTCTTTCTGGAGATGCACGCAGGGTGGTGGGATCGTGAGTCAGGCCTCAGGAGACTGTGAGGTGTCAAGGCCTTTGTTACTGGCCAGGGGCCTGAGGCAGGTCACACAGGGAGGCCTCAGCTGACGCTCACCCCCAGGAGGAGCAGGGGAGAGGGGTGAGGGGAGCTCACCGCCATGCCCGGGCTCATGCCCTAGACTGGATTCCAGGCCTGGCTGGCCCTTGAGAGACTTGAAGAGGACAGTGTGAGTCTGCGGGGAGAGCCTGGGGTGATTGCAGTCACACTACCTGCTCCAGGCTGCCATTATCCGGTCAGCTGAGGGAAGCAGGGTGGGCTTCTCCACGTGGGGTCAATGCAGCTAGAAGGCTCAGCAGCTGGAGGAGGAGGTCCCTGTGGCAACCATAGAGCACAGGGTTGGGGAAGATGTGGGCTTTGCGGTCAGACTGTTGTGAGTTTACGTCCTGGCTCCCCACTTAGTAGTGGAGGGACCCTGGGTCAGAGCTACTTAATCTGCGGTTGCCTCAGTCTCCTGATCTGCAAAATGGGGATAAGAGTAGTAGGTCTCTTAGAGTTGTGAACATTTCATGAGATGATGTGAAAGAGTAGCTGAGTGCTCTGGAGCAAGTTACCTGACCTCTCTGGGCCTCAGTTTCCAGGCCTGTAAAATGGGGTTGGTATTGGTTCAAAGGCTGTGAGGAAGACCAGAGGAAGAGATGTAGGTGAAGTGCTCGGGGCCTCACAGAGTTCCTGCTCAGGGGCTGTAGCGAGCATCACCATAACAAGCATCCTGGTTTGTTATCTCCCCAGGCCCGTGGCTCGGCAGGTGGCAGGAGGAGGCACGATGCTGCCTCTCAGGAAGACCATGACAAACCTTACGTCTGTGACAGTAAGTACGGCCCATGCCGCCTTCCCGCCCTTGCCTCTGCCCCCAGCACTCCCTTCCCTGGGGTTCCCTGGCTGTCGTGCCCCCAGCCTCAGGCTCGCTGGCTCCCCCTCTTGGGCCTGCACCCCAGCTCGCATGCCTGCCGCCTCAGCAAGGGCATCACCTCCTGTTGCTGCCCCGCCAACGCTCGCCCATCCAGGTGTTTGTGCACGAGGGAGAAGCCGGCCAGGGAGGCCTCCCGTCTCTGGCAGCTCTTCCTCGGGGGCTTTCTTCTGGCGCGCTCTCTCTCTTTGTCTCCTGAAGATTCATCCTCTATTTCTTTCTCTGTTTCAGAGAGTTACAAACAAAAGCATAACTCAAAATCCTCCGACAGAGGTACTTGGCTCCTTTGGCTTTTCATGTTTCCCTTTCGTTTCCTTCTCTCTCTCCTGTCCCAGGTAGGGCAAGTTATGAATCTTTCTGGTGAAGACTTAGCTTAATAAATGGCCCTCGATCCATCTCCAGCCTTTCTTGCTTGCTTCGGAGGCACCTCTTGGACAAGGACTGCCTGGCTCCTGGTTTAGGGGGTGCAGACGGGGCTGGGGAGGGGAGGAGCTAGAGAGCGGGGGGGTGGGCCCAAGGAGCAGGGATTTGCCCTTCAGCTTTCGGAGGGATTGCTATCAGCCGGAACGCTGCTGTCTTTCTCACCTACCAGAGCGTTGGGGGGTGGGTTTAAGATCCTTGCCCCAGTTATCTCTCACTGTATGGGGTGCCATCTGCTCGTTGCACAGCAGGGACCGCCCTCGAAACCACACGCCCTGACCATCTTCCCCTCGTGTCTTCTCCCCTCCGACGACTCAGAGCCGGGCCACGGGAGAAGGGCGGCGAGGTGGCTCAGGCAGGGCCCCGGCTCGGGGGTTCCTTCCTCTGGCATCTGGTGGGTGTCTGCAGTCGCTGTGGAAGCAGAGGGCCAGAGGGGGAAATGGGGCTCAGGGAGCACATCGGGGGGGGGGTGCCCATTTCCTCCCTCTTCACTGGCCTCTTTTGATTTCAAAAAGTTGTTCTGTGCCCGGTGGGGTGACAGCTGGTTGGAGAACATTTTGCTAGAAGAACTCAAACTCCATGACCCCCATTTGGCTGCTTAATACTCTTGCAGGTACCCTCTCACGGCGGTTCTGTTCCCGGATGAGGAGGGAGCAAGGCATGGGGGCTGGTGTCTCTTGGCGAAGCCAGGAGGTGCCTGCTTTGGCCTGGGTCGTGCCTCCCAGAAGGGCCTCTGTTTTGTTCGGCTGCACAGAAGCCCTAGCACGTGCGCCCTCTGGGGACTGGTTCTGGGCTGGGAAGGGTCCTTCTGACCCCCCTCCGAGCAGCTTCTCCAGCTGTGTCTGGCGGAGCCGCCCAGCCCCCAAGAATGCCAACAGCTGCTTTGGGATGGGGCACTGCCCTTCGATTTTAAAGCTCTTTTAAATAGCTTTATTTTTGTGATCTGGTTTTCTGCTCCCATAGCTAGTGGGATTACTGTTTTGCTCCATCTCTTTATGGGACTCGCAGCTCATAGTCCCATGTATTTCCACACACAGCTCACGCGCCCTTCTTCACCCACTTCTTAGTTCCTCTCTTCATCCCTTTGCTGCTGTCGGCCGCCTCACCTGTTCCCTCCACGGAGCACCCTCTGTGGGTGTCCCTCTCTTGTCTGGCTCCGCTCTTTCTGCACCAAGTGCTCGCGTCCCGTCCTCCCCCCAGCTCCTGTCACTGTGATTAGGGGCTCCTAGGGCCACTCGCTCTTTTTCTGTCCCCGTCCCTGTGGTCTCTTCCTCCTTCTGTTTACTCGATGGTGCTCAGGAGGACTACACGAAGGCCTGATGTCGGCTTTCTGGAAGTCTCAGCGGCTGATTCCCTGGCTCTGCCCACGCAGCCGCTGCCTGCCTTCTCCTCCCTCGGGGGACCAAGGTCCACCGTAGACTGCCCTTCTCTCTTCTGGCTCTCGTAGGAAATTGTGTGGCAGCTTGGTGATTAATAGACTTTATTTTTATCTGGTGCCCTTCAGACATGTGATCCTTTGGGATAGGGATGACCTTTGGAGAGGTCACGAGGCCCACCCTCCACCCCTGAACCGAGCAAGGAATGCTTTTAATAATCTCTAATGCATCCTAAGTAGAGAGGTGTCTGGTCACCTCCTCGAGTGTCCCCAGGGATGGTGTTACCATAAGCTACCCTTTCTCCTGTGATTCCAACTGTGCTCTGAATGTTTTAGCTTAATAGGAGCTAAATTTTTTTTCCTCCTACAGGCCCCCTTATCTTTTGCACATCTTTTCCCAACAAATAGGCACATTGAGCATTTTGTCTGTTCTGGAGGGTTTTTCATGTCCCCTTGTATTCTTGGTTTATCTAGGGCCACATCCCGTAATCTCTGTGATGGCCTGCTCCAAATACCCTTCAAGGTTTACATTTAAGCTCGGCACTCCCACTGGAAGTAACACCAAGGCCAAGTAGCTCCGAGAGTAACAGACACACTTCCTTGTTTATTTTACTCATTGGCTCTTAATAACAGCCTGCGTGTGTAGAGAACAGAAGTACTTGGCCCGCCCATTGCCCGGTGCCTCATGACCACGAGTGCAGGGCCTGTCTCATGCAGGGCCTGTCCTGACCCCATGCCTCGCCAGGTGCATGCTCTCCTCTACTTAATGCATTTGATTATTCCTTCTTCCATAAATCACTCCGCATTTAGCCCTATTGAGTCTCAATAAAGAGATACAATAATATGTGACTTCAATATACAAGATTCAATAAAGGCAAATTTAAAGACATTGCCCCGTAGTTGAATTTCATCCTCTGCAGATTTGCAATCCCTGCCATTGTTGTGTTGTCTGTGGTTTGATTTGCATAATCCCCACTCCATCTTCGGAGTTATTTATGAAAATATTAGGCCACCTTGTACCCCACCACCTCTTCCTGGGTTTATATGTGGAGTAGTAATAGCTATCTTTCCGATGGGATTATGTTTAACCCTTCTTTGTCTGTATTCCAAAATGTACTTGTCCTATTATGTTTTTGGTCCAAGCATCCCTTTCAGGATGGGTGGCTGAAATATTGTTTTAGCTGCTAACTTCAGGTGATAGATAGTTTGCCTGTTGCCTTTCACTCAGCCTTCGGATTTATTCTGTCTCAGAGAAATACTAAATCATCTGAACATAATTTATTTTTTTACCCAGTCTGTGGTGTGTGTGTACGTGAATACTTCATTTTCCAGCAAGTAACCAATCCCTATTAATTATCCTGAACGTTTACCAAGCTTAAGGAGTAAAGGTCTAGTTCTTCCGTTTCAATCTCTTGCCAAAGAAAAGTGTTTCTTATCCACAGAGCAACTGAATATGACTCTGTGGGGAAGGCTGTCGGTGTTTGTCAGAGTGTGGACCTGGGCCGTCTGCACAGAGAGAACCGAGACGCTTATTAAAATGTGATTCCCGGGCCTCACACCAGACCTTCTGCTTCGGAACCACGGGGAGCAAGCCCAGGAACCTGCATTTTTTGCAAGCTCCTCAGGGGAATTACTTCTGAATACTGACTTTTGAGAGTGACTGATCTACTTCATTCAAATTCAAAGGCTTCTGGGCTCTGACTGCTCAGCCTTTTTATTGTTCCCTGCCTTTGGCATCTGGAAGTTCTAGAATCTTCAGGAATTCTCCACGCCAACTGCCATAGACTTGCCCCACTGTTTTAGTTGGTCTCTTCAGAATCTTTCCTTTCCCGTTTTTTTTTTCTTTCCAGCATTGATCTAAAACTCAGCGGTCCCATATAAAGCTCAGCAATCCAGCACTTGGCCTTAATTTACTTAATAGCTTTAAATCCTAACAGTATCATTAGCCCCCTTTCAGAGGTGGGATGATAACTGGAGACAGACATATGAAAGCAATCCTTGGGTCGGGCTACTGGGATGTTTTAAAAATCATTCTACATGTTTATCTCTTCTCTCTCCAACCGCTCCCAACCCTGAAATTTCTATTAGCATCACTAGGATTGACTCTGGATGAGGCCACTTTGCCATTGTCTTTGTTCAAGAAGCATCATAGGAGAGAAGACAGTGGTGATATTCAGGGGGGAGAAACGGAGAACATTGCGTCTCTAAGCAGCAGCCATTTAGGGAGGAGCAAAGCCCCCATTTACCCCTTTGCTGGGCACGATGGAAGTGAGTTGTGGAGTTTTTTTGTCCCTTCCCAGTTTTTTTCTATTTTCTTCCTTTTTTTTTTTTTTAAAGATTTAAAAAATGTAATTGAGAGAGTGAGAGAGCACAAGCAGGGGACAGGAGCAGAGAGAGAGGGAGAAGCAGGCTCCCCGCCGAGCAGGGCTCCATCCAGGGATCCCAGGATCATGACCTGAGCCGAAGGCAGACACTTAACCGATGGAACCATCCAGGCGCCCATTCCCAATTTTTTCTTTAAAATTTTTTTAAAAATCAACTTTATTTTGCTGTGGAAAGAATACTTAACACCTACCTTCTTAATACATTTTTAGTGTGTGATATATATTGCTGAATATAGGCACAATGCTGGGCAGAAGATCTGTAGGGCTTATTCATCTTGCTTGACTGAAACCTTCTGCCCATTGGTTAGTGATTTCCTAACCCGCTTCTCCGCCAGCCTCCGGCAACCACCGTTCCCCTCTCCGATGCCACGAAGTTGATTATTTTGGATGCCTCATGGAAGTGGGGTCAGGCGGTATTTGCTTGGCTGGGACTGGCTTATTTCACTCAGCATAACGTCCTCGAAGTTCCTTCATGTTGTTGCATATTGAAGGATTCCTTTCTTTTTAAACGATGAAGAATATTCCATTGTATGTATCTCCCAAATTTTCATTATCAGTGCATCTGTTAATGGCCAGTTAGGTTGTTTCCACATCTTGGCTGTTGTGAATAGTGCTGCAGTGAACACGGAACTGCTAATATTTCTTTGAGATCCCGATTTCAATTCTTTTGGATAAATACCCAGAAGTGAGATTGCTGGAGCCTATGGCGATTCTATTTTTAGTTTTTTGAGGCACCTTCATACTATTTTCCAGAGCAGCTGCACCATTTTGCATTCTCACTAGCCATGTACAAGTGTTCCAGTTTCTCCACAGCCTTGCCAACGCCTGTCTTTTGTTCCCAGTTTTTTCTGATGGCGGTGATCGCACCTGCTCACGGTGCTTACGGCATGTGGAGCCCGGTGCTGAGCACCTTACGTACATTGTCTCCGTAAATCCTCACAGTGACCTTGAGAGGAGGGGACAATTGACCTCACTTTAGTATGAAGAAACCGAGGCGCAGAGAGGTGAAGGGACATGTCCAAACATACTGTGGGGAGAAATATGCCCTCCTACCCTGGAGTTTGGCCCTCCTGAGAGTTGAGGAAAAAACACGTTTATAAAAGTGATTTAGGAGCACCTGGGTGGCACAGTCGGTTCAGCATCTGATTCTTGGTTTTGGCTCAGGTCATGATCTCAGGGTTGTGAGATTGAGCCCCGAGTCAGCTCCTCACTGGCCACGGAGCCTGCTTAGGATTCTCTCTCTCCTCTCCCTCTGCCCCTCCACCCATCCTGTCTCTGCATCTCTAAAAGAGAACCAGAAGTGAATTAATGATCACATACAGCTCATTGATGAGGTGAAGCCATGTCCGCTGTTAACAGATGGCTTCTAGGCGTCAGGCTGGCAAGCTGGAGTCAGCGGAATGGAATAGATTATACACTTTTAAGCCTTTTTCATTTAAATCTATTAAAATCACCCTCTCCCCCAAACTGGGGCATTAGGGTGGATTAGTGACAAAGGCAAACAGACATGATCAGAGCCCTCCTGGGAGCGTGACTCAGCTCTGAGTCATGTCGGGTGTTCACACATCGGGAGTGGGCGGGCTCAACTCAACTCAGCCTCCAGATCAGTGAAAACTTTGTTCTCCACCACCCTCACCCCACAGGCATGTAGTTTTGATTGTGTGGCCCGTGACTGAAAACCCAGCCACTTCCCAGTATTGCCTCCCTTCTAGAAATTCAGTGGGGGTTAACTACGTCCAGACGGGGCGGTGTCAGAATAGGGTTTGGGGTTTCTTCCTGCTATTCTTGATGGTGGAGTCCTGGAGGGAGAAGGGTATGGGGTAAAGAGGAAAAAGTCTGGGGGGGTTCTTTTTTTTTCTTTTTTTTAAAGATTTTATTTATTTATTTGACAGAGAGAGAGAGAGAGAGAGATTACAAGTATACAGAGAGGCAGGCAGAGAGAGGAGGAAGCAGGCTCCCTGATGAGCAGAGAGCCCGATGTGGGGCTCGATCCCAGGACCCTGAGATCATGACCTGAGCCGAAGGCAGAGGCTTTAACCCACTGAGCCACCCAGGCGCCCTAGTCCTGGTTCTTCAGGTGCTAGGACATCACTTTCCCAATTCGTCAATGAGGGGCTCCTTTCCTGAGAGTCTAGACCTCCCCCATCAGCACCCCTTCCCCACGCCATGGGCTCCTTTCTTCCCAGGCAGTGGCTCAACAACGAGGCTCTTCTCCCTGGAGACAAGATGTCGGACCATCACGTCATAGGCCGAGAGGGCTGTGGGCTGGGTGGACTGGCATGTGGGGCAGATGCCACTTGCACCCAAGGTAGTCTCAAAAAATCTGCTTGACCTCAACTTCCTAAAATTACTCTGGATTCCCCCATACCTGAGTGTACTGGGAGAACCAGGTGACTATTGCAGTCTTATTAAAAAAAATTTTTTTGAGGGCATTAAGGCCCCACATTCTCTAAGGCTCATGTGCTTTTAGCTTCGAGCTGCAGTGGAAAAGCCAATAACGCGGCCTTCAGGCTGGCTGCCCTTGTCACTGAAGGGAAGCGGGGCTCATCACTCAGTTGTCCGTGCTATTATCTTGCAGGTCCTTGCATGGGGTGCGGCGGGGGAGGGTGGGAAAGGCTCCGTGCCCCAGAAACTTGATTTGTGGAGCAGGGCCTGTGGCCTGGGATTGATCCCTGGAGATTGAGTGCATTTGTTCCGGCAAAGCTGGGTCTGTTTAAATATTTAAATGCCATCCTATCGCGGACACAGGTTGCACAGTGTCCCAGCAGGGCCGGCCGCAGGCAGGGCTGAAGAGAAGCTGCCTCATCTCACCCTGCTCCCCTCACACCTGCATCTCTCTCCTTCCTTTGCTCCTGCTACCTGCCCTCCCTTCCCCTCCCCTCCCCTGGCCCACGCCTCTGGAGCTCTCAAGGACTTGGTTTGCCTTTTCTGAACTGTAACCCACGCCCTCTTGAATTATTTTGTCTTCCAGTCAGAGCCGGTTCTCAGCTAGCTGTTCCTGAATGCAAACTTGGTTGCAAATAATTCCTACCAAGATGTAGATGACCGGTAACTTGGTAGATAAGAACGCGAGCAGCAGTTTGTTTTTGAAAATGATCTTTTTCTATGGAAATAGTATCTATTCATTGCAGAAAAATCAGAAATTACAGATAACACATAAAGGAAAAACAAAAATCACCCATAAACTTACTCCTGAGAGATAGCTTCCATTTCGGCTTTGTATACCATTTGAGGATTCTGTCTCTGTCTCTGTCTCTGTCTCCGCGCGCGCGCGCGCACACACACACACACACACACACACACACACACACACACACACACACAGATATGCATGCATGCACACCATGGTACAGACCATTTTATCCCATCCCCCCCCCACAGTACATGGGAAGCATCGTTCCAGGTCAGTAAAGGCACGTTTATGACATTTGAGGGCTATATGGTGTTCCATCACGTGGGCACGCCCCAGTTTGCTCAAGCCATGTTCCACTGGTTGGACATTTAGGCAGTTTAAAGTTTGTTCACTCTTGGCAACAATATTGCAGCTGTATCTTTGCATAAGGCTTTCATGATTTCCTAGGAGTGGAACTGTGAGGTCAAAGGGCCTGGGGCCCAGCCTTTGATGTCTCTTACTTCCCGCAGTGGGGGGGTAAAGTGGGGGGGAAGTAGGCAGCAAAGGTCAGGGCCGCCCAGGTGACAGGGAGCTCCGGGGAGAGGGACGTGCCCTGACTTTGGAGTGAGAAAAAGCCGAGGTCCAATGGCGGTTCTGCCGCTTGTTCGCTTGTTATCTGGGGCATTTTTGAAAAAAAATCATTTTGCTGCTGGGAGGCTCCGGGTCCTCAGGTGTGGAGCGGGGATGGTGCATGGTCGGGAAAGGCACGTGTGAGGATGGACATAAAAATGTTTGCACCTGGGATGTGCTTAATGAATGTTTCTTCCTCCTTCGCCTGTTCCTTCTGTCCTCCATCTCCTGTAGGGTCGGAAAGATAAGGCCGATATCACAGAGATAACACCCCACCAGGTATATAGTTCACTGAGTAGATAGAGAGCACTGTCGGGATTCAGGGGAGGGAGTGGTCAGGGGCGTCAGGAGCCGGTGTGTCAGAGGCAGCTTGCCTAGGAGGCCAAGCGAAGAGAGCTTCAGTGAATGTGTATCGAATTGACTTTATTCTCCAGGCAGGGAGGGGTATGTGTGGGAGTTGGTGGTGGCAGACGAGTGGGATAATAACAGTAATAGTAGAAGTTCGTTGACTTATATTATGGGCCTCGAATGTTCTATGGGTTTTATCTGTATTAATTCTTTAACCCTCACAGAAGTGCCATGAGACAGATGGTATGGTCATCTCTATCCTACAGATAAGGAGACTGGGGAGAAGAGGGGTTAATTAGCTTTCCTGAGGTCACACAGCCAAAAATGTGGCAGAGCCAGGATTGGATCGCAGTCAGCAACGGCTCCTCCCCTCCCCTACTGTGTCTCCCACCTCTCCTGTCACTCACCATTTCCTGGAATCTGCCTTACCTTGTGTAGGCCACCCTGTCACACCAGATGATGGCAGTCTGTCCTTCAGGCTGGACTGTGAGCCTCTGGAGGGCAGGAGGTATGCTACATTCGCCCTGCATCCCAGCTCCAGCACAGTGGTTGCTCCCCAAATGTGGGAGAGTGGGGGATGCATAGAGCAGGACAGGAGAGAGACGAGCTTGGCCAGAGCAGAGCACTGGGGTAGGAAGATTGGGGGATACAGAATTGGACAAGGGTACTGGGAATGCCAGGCTGATTTGCTTAGAGTTTGGCCTGCATCATCAGTGGTGGACATGATGACCCCAGACACATGTCTGGAAAGGTGTGTTCAGGGCAGAGAGCCTGCAGCCTGATAGCTGAGAAGGAGATAGGAGAAGACATGAAGTCTGAATGGTGGTGACAGCAGGGGCAAAGTAGACAGGGCCAACAGGAGTGACGTTATGAGTGAAAACTCTGCAGAACAGGATGCAGGGTCCAAGCGAGAGGGAGGAGCAATGACGACTCTTGAAGTCTTGAGCATGGGTCATGGAGACATGAGGGAGGCTTAACTGGAATATTCTAGAGGAGGAGGTAAATTTGGAGAATGATGAAACTTTGACATAGGAGTGTGTGAAACTAGCAGGACATTCAGGCAGGAATATTCACCACATGCTAATGGACATTTGGTTCCCCAAAGGAAGTGAGGCACTTACATGGATGCTGTAGGTGGATGGGGGTCTACCTCAGGGAAAGGCCAGTGGAACACACTGGATAGATTGGGACTCACAAATAAAGCCCCATCTGCATCCGCAGCAGTGTTTATAACAGATCTTCACCTGGAGAGCCCGAGGGAGAGCACGCTAGCCACATTTCTGGATCTGGGGGCTGCCATACTTTATGGTAATATGTCTAATTTTTTTAACCTTTGTTTATTTTCCCCAGAAATGTTGACATTTACATTTATTATTTAAATAATTTTTAATGTAGGATTAACAAAAGAATTACATTTTGCCCTTTAAGTAGATGAAGGACGTGCCAGGGTAGGACACACCAGACTAAGGACTGAAGATGTGGTCTCTGCAAGGGGACGCCAGAAGGCGGTTCTCGAGTCAGAAGTCCAGGATTTGAATCTTTGCTACGTCATTTCCTGGCTGTGACCTTGGGCAAATCCCCTAACCTCTCTGAGCTTTGCTTTCTTTTTGTGTCAAGTGAGGACAATAAGATTAACCTTAGAGGGTTTCCAAGAGGGTTAAATGAGACCGGGTGCAAAAACAATTAGCTCACTGTCTGGTTCATAGTTGTGCTCAATAAATATTTATTTATTTTTTATGCCAACTCAGGAAAGTACAGTTGGGGTCCCCAGTTCTGTTCTGTGCCCTGGCTGCTGGAGGTGTCAGGAACCAGAGAAGCTAGCAAGCACACCTAATGGTGAGTGTTTGCTATGGGCCACTCACTATGCTGAGCACTGTACAAGGATGAACTCATTCAGTTCTCATAACAGCCAGGTGAGATGTGAACTATTATCAGCCCCATTTTACAGACTAGGAGACCAAGGTTTGGAGAGATTAAGTAACATGCCCAAGATCACCCAGCCAGTTAGCTGACCCAAGCAGGCAGATCCCAGAGTTCATCAGAGTTCTGCTACCCTGCTTCTCAGCAGGGCAGGAAAGAGGCCCACTAACACATTTAATGCTTTGGTTTTGGGAGTTTCTGCATTCTCTGCTGGGGATCTGAAATCAGGTTATATAGTATTTAGAAATGAAAGGCTTGTTGCTTATCTCCATTCTTCCTGTTTTTTAAAAACCGGAGTCACATTCATAGAGAGCAAATTCCTAAAATAAGCAGAATGCCCTCCCTCAATGAAGACACAGGACTTGCGGACCACTGGCATTTGATAGATCCTGTCTCTGGGCTCATTCCTAATACATGGGTCAGTGCCAAGCCCTAAGGAATGTGGCTTTGAAAAATCAGGATGTTACCTCCCACCCTTATTCCACCCCACTGTGCTTCTATCCGGAAGAAGTCAGTTTAAAATAAGCACCAAGTGTGGCCTGGAAGAAGAAAAGAAGCCACAGGAAGGCAGCTGCAGACCTGGCTTGGTTGGGGGAAGGGGAGAGGGACATAGACAGCCCTGGGTGGGTCCTAAGGCCAGGAGCCTGCATTGGTTTTCTATCACAGTCCAGGGACTAATTGCTGCAGGGGGCATACAGGCCTCAGAGGCCCAGAGAAAACAGAGAATCATGAAGTGCTAGAATCAAAGGACTTCAAGATCATTTGATTCAACTGTCCTATTTTATAGATGGGGAAACTGAGGCCCAAAGAAATATGGAGTTTGCCCAAAAGTGCATAGCTGGTGAGTAGGAGAGCCAGGGCCAGACCCCAGACCTCCCAAAGGCCACCCACGTGTCTGGCCCCTGGACTTCTGGGCCGGGAGGAGAAGCCCATTGGGACTTGCCCAAGAGGAGCCACTTGGTGTCTGGACACTGCAGGACCCGGACTACTCCCTGCATTTGAGCTCAATGGAGCCATCGTTGGCTCTTTAAAGCCTAGGCATTAAAAATAGTCATAGGGATTCATACTCCACCATGAGTGTGCAAGTCTGCCCTGGTGGCTTTTTGAAGTAGCCCCTGAGTTTTATCCCACGCTGAGTCACGCAGGGCTTCCCTCACCTGGGGCTTCTCCCTACCGGGGGGCCTGGTTGTAGGGGTTCCTCCAACCCCCACGTGGTTCTGCAGAGAGAAGTCAGGAAGGTGTGGGGAGCCCAAAACGTCCATGGCTCAGTCTGGTAGGAGATGATTCCCTTGTCAGAATGGCCTCCTTGTGTATCCATCCCGAGCCCACTGGGACATAGGATTCCACTCAGAAGGGCTGAAGGGAAGAGAAGTGGCTGATGGAAAGATTAAGGAGGTGTGGGCTGGATGGAAGAGCCAAATGGGAGATGGGGAGCCTTTCTGTCTCGAGTGCCAAGGAGCAGGGGGAGGACACATAGTGCCCAGGATGGGGGAGGGTGGGCTAGGACCTGTACCAGCACGCTGCCTGAGCAAGGAGGGCAGGACACAAGTCCCCATCTTCCTCTTCTCACCTGCCATTCTCCTGTCCGTGCCTCCCACTGGCCAAACGCCACCAGAGGCAGAGGGCGAGGGGCCGTAGAGGTCAGCCCCAGGCAGTGGGAGGGGCGTCCGGATGGAGAATAACGTATTGTTCAGTCACGTGCTTCGACATCAGGCCTGAGTTCAAATCCCAGCCCTGCCATTGAGGGAGTTGCTTCAGTGCCCTCAGACTCAGTTTCCTCATCTGTAAAGTGGGGCTGACAGTCCTCATCTTGTGAGCTGCTGTGAACTTCAGCGCAGGACCGTGTGCCTGCCTCACAGTCTGTAAGTGTGAGGCTTTGGAGGCCTTGGCAGACGACAGGCACTTGCTGGGTGGATTTTACAGATGAGGAAGTGGAGCTGCAGAGAGAGGGAAGTAGCATCCTCCGGTGGTATGAAAAGTGCCACGGGGCAGAACTGGGAATGAGATGCGGCCCGGTGACTCCCAAGGCCCAGGCTTTGTCGTTGGACGCTCATCCCGTAATTGCTTTCAGTCTCTCGGAAACCACTGGCTCAGATACCCACTGCGTGCTCCAAGTTGGGCTGATGAAAATGTGCCAGAGTCATTAAGTTATCAGTGGGGAAGGCGGCCGCTTCTCCCCTGCAGGAAGGATTCTGCTGTCTGCGGCAACCGGCTTTGTTCATAGGAACTGCCCCTGATTCTCTGCCCTCCTCCTCCTCTGCCGCCGCCTCCTCCCTGCACCCTGCTCCCCCAGACAGGGCGTGAGTGGGGTAGGCGTGCAGCGGGGAGGGGGGTGCTGTAAATATTCTGGGGCAACACTGAAGGTATTCATAACTCCAGACAGGAGGTGCTACCTAGAGAATCCAGCTTCTGGATGGGGAAGTGGGCAAGCACTATTTCTGCAACTTGACAGATGGATCCGCCCCAGGGGAAGGAGAGAGAGGAAGGCAAGCTGGACCCTCCTTACTGTCACAGCCGGTCCCCTCCGAGCGCCGTGCCAGGAGCACAAATCCAGGTGCACGCTCGCCAAGGGGAAAAGAAGGACCTCGGACGGTGCCCGGGCCGGGCTGACCGGTCCCTGGGGCGACGGCTTCAGAGGGCCGCGGGGACAGAGACCGGGGTGGGAAGGAACGCTTCGGCAGTCCCCGGGCTCGGTTGACAGAGAATTCCAGAGTGAGGCTGCTGATGTGATAAAGGGACAGCAGATGGTTCTAAGGCTTTATTTTCAGTGTACTTTCCTCTTTTTCTTGCGGCTCCATCACCCCCGACTGCAGCGAAGAGATGACTAGCTACCCCCTCCCCTTTTGGGTTTATTCCCTTTGCTTTGATGGCGGTGGTGCTGATAACAGGGGACAATGGCTGCCCCTCCCGCCGTGCGAGGCACTGTTTTTAAATGGGTTCCTTTCACGGAGCCTCACGACAACTTGAGGCAGATGTGCTGTGGTGCTCATCCTGGTAGGTCCCAGAGGATGCAGAGGCACAGAGAGGTTTAGCAACTCAGCCCAGATCACACAGGGGGTCGGTGGGTAGCAGACTCGGCAGGGCTCCGAGTGCAGGAGGTTCAGACCCAGCCTACCCCCTTACTCACCACTGAGAAACTGCCCGTCTGAAGGATGGTGCTCACATGCCCCGGCCAGACTTCCAAGGTTACCGCAGAGCGCGTTTAACTCCCAGCTCAGGGCTGCTTGGTTGCTGTGTTCCATGAGGCAGTGCCTGTATATCGGGGCTGTCAGGTCCTTTGTTTCGAGTAACTTAGTCCCCGATCTCTGACCCCAGCCCCACCAGGTTTCCAGGATCAGATACACAATTTCGGGGGGGGGGCCAGTGCAAAATGACAATGGGGGGGTCTTTTATTCAATATGTGTTAAGAATTTCAAGACGGTGACAGCAAAACCTTAAGCCAAGCGTGGGGCCCTTCTGAGCACGGACCCTGTCTGAAGGCATGGGTCCCATGCCCATGAAGCTGGTCCATCTGTGCTCCATGAGGCAGGGAGTTATCATTAAATAGCGCTGGGTTTTCCTTTTCTTCCAATTCAGTCAAAGTAGGATTTCCCAGGTATTTCTTTCTATCAAAACATAGTAGTCTGATCCAGGTACAATTCCACCAAGATAAATCTTAGAAATCTGTCGTCCCTGGGAGGAAGTCATTCAGAGGCCTGGTACTTGGGTTAGAAGCTTCATTTTGGGGTCAGGCATCTTGCTGTATTATCTCCAATTCCTCCTAACCCTGCCTTTTAAACTCCCCTCCCTCCTGCCTCCTTCCCTTTAGCCTGTGAGCCTGCTCCAGGATGTGTCCTTTTCTTTTTCTTTTCTTTTTTTTTTTTTAAAGATTTTATTTATTTATTTGACACAGAGAGAGAGANGATGTGTCCTTTTCTTTTTCTTTTCTTTTCTTTTTTTTTTTTAAAGATTTTATTTATTTGACACAGAGAGAGAGATTACAAGTAGGCAGAGAGGCAGGCAGAGAGAGGAGGAAGCAGGCTCCCCGCGGAGCAGAGAGCCCGATGCGGGCCTCGATCCCAGGACCCTGAGATCATGACCTGAGCCGAAGGCAGAGGCTTTAACCCACTGAGCCACCCAGGAGCCCGGATGTGTCCTTTTCAAGAAAAAGCCCCACTCGGCCTCCCTGACCCCCACTCCCATCCACCACCCAGCCTCGCTGCTGGAAGGAGTGGTCTCTCAGCCCTGTCACCACTTCCTTATTTCCGGAAGCACCCTAGGCCTCCGAAGTCTTGTCTTGTCCTCCTTGAGGTCCTGGATTCCCTTCTCACGAAGGTGGCCTCCTGTCAAATCCAGTGATCTCTTTCTAGTCTCCATCTTTCTTGACACCTCTTAGGCATCTGGCATTCTCTTGGCTCTGCTGGCTTCTCATCTGTAAAGTGGGGACTTGGGTCGCTGCAAGCAAATTGACTTGAAACACGAGAGCAGGTCTGGTGCCTGGTACACAGTCAATAGCTGTTCGAAGTGGCCGTGACTGGTGGTATCCTTGGTCCTGTCATCTGGAAACCGTACCTCTTTAAAAAGAAAAAATAAAAAAAAATTCCAGTGTAATTTACATCCCAGTATAATTTACTACCTTTAATATTAGTTTCGGGTGTACAATGGAGTGATTCAACAAGTCTATATATTTTATGCAATGCTCATCGTGTTAAGTGTGCTCTTGATCTCCGTTCTTAAGATACTGGTGTTTTCTGAATTCTGTCCTCTGTCCACGTGTTTTCTCTCTCTCCATAATCTCTCCTCCTCTCCACATACCTAACTCCCCCTGCTGCCATGCCCGCCTCCTACATCCACATCTCTTTCCTAAGTTCAGGGTGTGCAGGGCAACCCCTCAGTGAGCTTATTTTCTTCTTTAAATCTGGTTTTCCTCCTCATCCTTCGACCTATTGCTCCGTAGGGACCTGGGTGTTTTTGTTGCTTCCCCTAACTGACCTTGAGTGCCCGCTGTGATCTTCCCCGTGCTGGTCACTGGGGATGCGGCAGTGTGCAAGGACAAAAGGGCCTGCCTTGCTTGCTGCTGGTGGGGGCCACATGTAGTGATCCATGATTTATCCTAAGAAGGTGACAAACTGGGGTCCTAATTTTCATTGGAGAGGCTTCCCTGGAGAAGGACATCTGAACTGCCTTCTGAAGAATGATGAAGGGTTAATTAGGGAAACTGGGGCTGGGGACCGTTGTGGGCCAAAGGAAGAGCTTGTGCAAAGGTGGTAGAAAGAGAGATGTTTCAGAGTTGAAATGCAATGGGACAGGGCAGAGAAGGTGGTGGAATGTGGTGTCCGGCAAGGCTGGGGATCTAGGAAGGGGCTGGATGGGGCATGGGCAGGAAGGCCAAGTTACTGTCGTTCTAGGCTTTCCTTGGTGTTTATACCCACCCCTTTCCTCCAGATTCCTTCTCTTTAACCCCTCTCCCATCCTGAAATCCTCATTGTTCACACATAGAAAATTAAAATAGCCTCTTGCCACCTTCAAATCCATCTTCTGCTCTATAGTCTTAAATGGGATTTCTAAAATGTAAATCTGAATAAGTCAGTCCTCAGGCTACAATCCTTCCCTGGCTGCCCATTTTCAGGACAAAGTCTTGCCTGGCTTCCTTGCTTGTTAGCTCCCTCACGCCCTCC
>LNAC01000027.1:7949072-7982657 GCA_002007465.1 Ailurus styani | reverse complement strand
CCCCTCCCCCCGCCACCGCCCGCAGTCCCCCAAAGTTGGGTGGAATGTGCTTTGCTGCCTGAATACCTTTGCCTCCTTTTTCTGGTAATGTTCTGCTACCTTGGGAGCTGCAGCTCACCCACCTCGTCCAGGAAGCCCTCCCTCCACACTCAGGTGGGTGTGCTGGTCCCTCCTCTTTCCTGGGTGCATGTGCACACTCGTGCGTTTGTTCCATCTCCCTGTTTGCTTGTTGACTTGAACACCTTCTCTGCCAGAATGGGAGCTCCTGGAGGGAGGGCCCTGGGGTTCCTTTATCTTTGTCCTTCTGATGCCACATGGCTGGGCACATATGAGGTGCTTAATACATGTTCTCTTGAAGACCTGATGATGAAGGAATAAGATGGTATAAACAGGTGGTGAAAAGGGCAGCTCCATCAGGAGGGCTCTGTAGTTCTGTCTATGGGGATGATGGGTCAGAGGTCTGGTTTCCATGACCTCCCTGTACTGTCTGGTTCTGGTTCTGTTTCCTCTAATGACCAGTCTCACTGTCCCCACCTGCCACTTCCATCCATCCCAAAGGGCAGGTGCACCAGGGTGGGCAGAGTTAAGCCTAAATCTATCCATTCTTCTAGCCGAGTGGTTCTTAGACTGTGGTGTGCAGCAGAATCTCCTGGAGGGCTTGTTAAAACAGAGATTTCTGGCCCCACCCACAGAGTTTCCAATTCAGTAGATGTGAGGTGGAACCTAAGACTATGCATCTCTAACAACTTCCCAGGTGACGCTGATGGTGCTGGTCTGGGGACCATTCTTCGAGAATCTCTTTTCTAGCAAAAGGATTTGCTCTAAAAATAATTACTCTCTATGGTGTTGGGGAAGGAGATATGGGAAGCTTTTTGCTTGGGTTTGGTTTTGTAGGTTTAAAGACCTATTAGTATGAGATTAGTATCAGATGGATCAGATTCTACACGTGTCCCGCCTCCCCCATCTCCTGGCTTTCCCACAGAGCGTTTCCTTGTTCATTCATCAGTTAGTCGGTGGGTATGTTCTGAAGGTGTGATATGTGCATGGCAACAGACGGGGTGGAGTTGTTGCTTATTAAGACGAAGTTGGTATGAAACTGATCTTAAGAGAAGTCCTCCAGTACAGATGTAACTATGATTCAAGGAAACCAAATAAGAAATACCTACTCAGATGGGTTGTGATTCCCTGATCTGTGGAATTGTCTGAGGCATCGTGCATTACTGGGAATAAAACAATTTGATAAGTGAGACCGTGTGACTTTTAAGACCCTGAAATTCTGTGATTAAGGAAGAGAGTAATAATCGACACAACAAAATGGGACAAATGGAATGCTGTGGAGTTTGTAGTAGGCAGGCCTCCAAAGTCAGCTGAGGCGTCCTCATGGAAATACCAATATGACTGTCCTGATTCTTAATAAACATTTATTCCTCACCAACCGTACGCTTGGTTACTAAGTGGATTTATAGCCGATGACCCCACAATTTGCTGTTTATTGACCTCAGATCATTGCGGAGGTTAAATAGAAGAAGCCACAAGCAGGCCCAGAGTGTGCCTCGGGGGCCTCTTTACGTCCCATTTCCCGAGTCAAATGGAATTGAGATGTGGAGCGCTGTTTTATTTTTTGAAATATTTACGAGAGAGAGAGAGAGAGAGAGAGAGAGAGAGAGGGAGAGAGAGAATGTAAGTAACCAATTGTAGGACTTGAACTTAGAGCCACTGTGTCACCAACTTGAATTTCAGACTCTTACCTTATTAAGAAGGTAAGGTTCAAGGCCAGGGTCAGAGTCCCTTTTCCAGGCAGGCCCAGCACTTAGCACTTAGCCCTTCAGGCTAAGCTGAAGCCCCTTGCCCCTCGCCCCTCACCCCTCTTCACCATTTATTGAGCATCTGTTATGTGCTGGGTACTGAGTGAGATAATTTACAAGTATTATCTAGAACCCTCAAGGTAAGTAGTACTATTGTCATTTCCAGATACGAAAAAAGGCACAGAGAGGCTATGCATCTTGTCCAGTTTCACACAGCAAATTGCCTCAATTCATTTTTGGAAGTCGACATAGCCATAAAATCGAAACATGGTAAAAGATAAGTCAAAAATTCTAGATCCATCTCAAGTCTGAGTATAGATCCAAAATGCAAGATTAGAAAACAGAATGCAGCAGTTCATCAAGTGGATAATGCATTCTCGTCGAATGGAGAGCATTCTAGGAATATAAGAATGGCCCCAAAAGAAGAAACATTAGGAAATCAACATAATTCACTGTCTCAACAAACTGAAGGAGAGTCATATACTAGTAGATGCTGAAAGGCTGGTCAGATTTTTCTGTAATAAAACTCTAACACAGGGATAAGAGGGAATACTTAAATTTGATAAAGGCAAAAAATTAGCCACATGTGTCATTCTAAACAGTGAACCACTAAATCCAACTTCATTGAAAGTGGGTGCGGTCTGGTCTTAAGTCATTTAGCTGGGCTTCTGCTTCTGAGGTACTGGGCAGCCAACCAACAGAACTGCCCCTTTCTTCTTCTGTGCCCCAACAAAGCTGTATTTATGTGACCGGGTGTCCTTGTCTCACACTGTCCATGTGAGAGGTCGTGCTTATGAGGACACGTTTCTAGATTCTGGGTATCAGAGGCTTCCTGAGGCATCAAGGGCATGAGCTCTTGGTTGCCACATCTACCAGTGAAGACTTGGCTTCATGGTTTTCATGGCAGAAGCGGGATGTGTTTTTCTGGCAAAAAATCACCCCGTGATACCTCAAAATACGTGTATCAGCTTTCGTACTTTATACAGAGTTAACTACCACGTGGCGGGAGGCGTACTGCGTGGGAATCCAGGAGACCTGGGCTCTAGTGGCTCTGCCTCAACTAGCTGTGTGTTCCCAGGCAAATCACTTAGGCTTGCTGGGCCTCACTTGCCTCCCCTGTGCCATGGGACGTTGGACTGGATGGACTGCCAGGGCTCTTTGCTCTCAAAGTTACAATCGTCATCACCCTTACCATGTGCCCTGCATTGTTGCAAGTATTCTGCATAGAGATGAACTCATCCCAACAACTCTCTGAGTAAAGTTCTATCATTATTCCCATTTTCCCTCTGAAGAAACTGAGGCCCAGAGAGGGCAAGTGACTTTCCCAGGGTCTCACAGATAGGAAATGATGGATCTCTTACACAGTTCAACTTTCACCCTTTAGTTTTCTGGTTTTTCTTTACCGGGCCCGTGCTGTTACTGTGGTGTTGTTGGTTCTGTCCAGCGGGGTAAAGGTTGTTGAGAGTGGGAGACACTTCTTAAGGGGAGCGCAGCTCTGGGGTAGATGGATGGGAGTCACTGCCTGGGAGAAAGATGGCAGTGACTGCAGAGGTTGCTAATCTTTGCCTTTTCCCCTCTTCTCTTTTCCTGTCTAGTCTGTGGCAAGCGCTACAAGAACCGCCCAGGACTTAGCTACCACTACGCTCACACTCACCTGGCCAGCGAGGAGGGGGATGAAGCTCAAGACCAG
Organism: Ailurus styani; assembly: GCA_002007465.1. Taxonomy (NCBI): domain Eukaryota; kingdom Metazoa; phylum Chordata; class Mammalia; order Carnivora; family Ailuridae; genus Ailurus; species Ailurus styani. The sequence continues at coordinate 7,979,162 of LNAC01000027.1, read as the reverse complement.
GAGACCCGGTCCCCGCCGAACCACAGAAATGAGAACCACAGACGTGAGTTCCCCATTGTTGGGTTGGAGCAGTGATGAAGTGAGAGGGCAGGGCGATAGTGTTCTTTTCATCTCTGGCATCTTTGATGGCCCCATGGATTGGTTCAAAGTCTTGTGGTTCCCCGTGGGTCATCTGAGCCCCAGGCTTAGAGTGAGCTGGGCCAGGCGGCGTCCCTGGTTCTGTTCCCAGAGGAAGCGAGGTGAGAGTTGAGGCAGAAGGAAAACATCCTTACCTGGCTATTGTCAAATGCCAGACCTGTTCCTCTCTTTCCCTCAGCTCCAGAAATTCCATTCACAGGTACTAACCTGACTTGGGCATAGCCCTTGGGCATGTCAATTCAGACAGACATTTCAAATGTTACCTTGGCCACCAAGAGATGCAGAATATTCTTGATCTATTGCCTTGGTTGTTATAGGGAGTCACAATTTTGGTTCAGGGCTCTCCTGCCTTAGAAATACCACCCTTGAGCCTCCATGCCTTTCACTTGAACACTCCATCAACAAGCATGATCTGAGTGCACTTGTCAAAAACTCAAAATGGGGTGGCGTGATGGAGTCTTTAGAGCTTGTTTCAAGGTGTGGGTCATTCTAAGATCATTAGGTGAAGAATAATTGTGGACATGCCATGTATTTTTTATTTTCACAAGATTTTGTGGTAGGTATTCTTAAGGTGAATTATGCAGTGTAATTAAGGGGGTCAGACTCTAGGATCTGGGGGTGATTCCGGCGCATTTTAGTCCATCAACTTAGTCAACAGGTGTCCATCGGCTACTCATCAGATATTTGAAATAATTGACATACTTTGGCCAAGACCTTTGTTGGGATTAGTGTCAGTGTTCCTCGCCCCACCCTCCTTTCTCCTTGTGACATTGCCTTCTGTATTAGTGTGCTCAGGCTGCCATAACAAAATACCACACACTGGGTGGCTTAAAGACCAGAGATCACTTTTCTGGTTCTGGAGGCTGCAGGTCCCAAACCAATGTGTCATCGGGGGCGGTTCGCTCAGAGGCCTCTGTCCTTGACTAGTAGGTGTCCGCCCTCTCACTGCTTCTTCACGTGGTGGTCCCTCAGTGATCATGTACCCCTGCTGTCTCTCTGTATGCCCAAGTCTCCTCTTAGAAGGCTGCCAGTCAGGTTGAATTAGGCCCACAGTGACTTAATCACCTCTTTAAAGGCCCTATCCCAGAAGAGTCATGTTCTGAGGTCTGGGGTTGGGGCTTCAACATACACATTTTTGAGGGGGACTCAGTTCAGCCCACATACCTTCTTTAATTCCCACTCACTTGTAGGGTTCAAGCCTTTCATGTGACAGACCCTTCTTTCCTTACCTGCTCTTGTCATCCGGACAGAACATGGGAAGCAGAACAGGGGTGTCTGACAGAGCTGGCCCACCTCCCTGCGCTGAGCGCTCGCTCGCTCGCTCTCTCTCTCCCCCTCTCCCCTCCCTGGGGAGAGGTTCCCGTGGTCCAGTCTTTCCAAAAGGAAAATGTACGGGGCAGCTGGCATTTGCGTCGCTCTGATTCTCCTCTTAGCCCTTCTTTGATCTAAGTGGCCGGGGTGTACCTATTGTCTCTTCCGGCAAGGGAGGCTGAGAATGATCTCTTTTGATTTGGGCTGCTGTCTGGAAAGTATTTATTAGCCACGGTTGCTCTCTCTGAAGTATTTGTTGACTTGGTGTTATTTGCCAGTCCCCCCAGTGCTGGCTTATCTTCTTTGCATCTCTTCTCAAATGTCAAGCCATTTGGTCCCTGCGTCGTGCTTTACTCATGCAATAGGGTTTGGAAGGCTTCTCTTTTGTCTGTCTCTTCCGTGTGTGTGCATGGCGATGGCCACAGCAGAGGAAGGTTCCTCATGGTCCCTCGGGTACGCTGCGGGCCCGGAGTGAATCAGGGAAATCTCTTCCTTAGGCATCCCCCCCAGCTCCCCCCACACTTGCTCCTGCTGGCTCTTGAGTTCTGGGGTGCACACTGGCCCATTTCCCTCTGTCTACCAGGATCTCCTCACGTGCCCCTGCGACTCAGTGTCTTCAGTCTCCTCATGCCTTCACTGTGAGGCCAATGGCCTTGCTTAGTCAGGAAGTGGTGTCTCTCCTCCTCCTGGATGGAGATGCGTCCCCAGTCTGGCTGCGAGTCCTCTTCCCTTCCCTGCTCACCTGCTGATGACAAACTGAGTTCTTCAAAAAGCCACATCAGACTACTCCAGGGTTTTAAGCTGCATAGGAAAGAATACCTGTCCCTGGGTTCATCTGAGGTCTCTTTACATGAGGAAAGTTCCAGAACCTTCACAAACACCTTTTTAACAACACCTGCTCACAATGCCTCTGAGAACTCTGATTAACTCCAATTTTGCTAGCAAGGAGGGTGTGGCAGGAAGGCCCCCGGGGTCCACAGAAGCCATTCCTTCCCTCTTGCCCAATTTCTCTGAACAAATCTAAGAGACAGAAGCTCTTCCCAGGTTCTCTGCACCATGCATGCCACCAATCTGTCTGCTGCTCCGAATGTCTGCTCTGCTCCCTCCCACATTCCCCTGGTGAGCGGCCCCCCAACCATTTTCTCGTGAGTGCTAATTGCCAGCATCATTAATACGCAGTCATTAGCTGCTCCCACTGTTTGTGGGTGGGGGTGGGCTCCCATCCATCCTGCCCCTAAATGCCACTGGGGCTGTGTGGTGAATTGAACGCGATAGCTCCGCAGCCTCAAAGGTCCCAGCTTTGTGATCCTTCCTTGGCAAGGCTTCTGGGCTGGGGGAGGGAGGCAGGAGAGCTTCATCCAAGAGGCTAATCTGCAGTTTCCCCCAGGAAAAGTTCTGGACGCCAACAAAGTAGGGCTGCTGACTTTGCCCTCTTTAGCAGAGCTGCAGGGTGGCCCAGCTGCTCGCGAGCGCACGCAGGCCTCGGGGGAAAAACAGGCCTACAGACTCAGGAGTTTTCCATGGCATGGGCATCTGTGCTCGCACCACCTGCAGCAGGAGAGACCTTTTGACTTTGGTCCCCGCCTGCTGTCCCTTGCCCCCCGCCCCCCTCCCCCCCTCCACACGCTCATGCCTGTGCCTGCTGCTGCTTTCCTGCAGAGCAGAGCCAGCACTGACCTCCCTCCCGGCCCAGCTCCGGGCCGCCCCGGGCCGCCAGCTCAGCAATCCATGGCCCCTCCAGTCCCTGTTCTCTTGCCTTTGTTCCTCTCCTCGCTGCTCATTTTCTCCTGAGTACACACTTCTTGTCCCTTCTGTAGATTTGTCCCCTTTTCTTCTTGCCCTTGCCTCTCTGCCTCGACTCTAGGCAGCGCTGGGATGCTTGGAGCTCTGACCTTCACCTTGGGGGAGAGTATTTTTCTGATGGGGTCTTTCCTACCTAAGCCGCTACCCTTCCCTCCCTCCCTGCGTGAGGCCAGATTCTTCTTTCTTCTTGCGTTTCTCTGAGCACCTCTGTCTGCTTTCTACAAATGAGATCGCCATGTGTATATGTGTGTGTGTGCATGTGTACCGGCACACACACATAGACTACATGTGTATGAACCAAAGGAGTGGGGACTGGGGCAGGTTAGGACTCTGTGGTGCCACTCAGAAGCATTCTCTCTCTCTCTTTTGGTAATGATTTATTTTTTTATTTGTAAATGATTTTATTAGAGAGAGAGCAAGCAAGCATGAGTGGGGGGAGGGGCAGAGGGAGAAGGAGAAGCAGACTCCCTGCTGATCAGGGAGCCCATGAGGCTTCATCCCAGGACCCTGGGATCATGACCTGAGCCTAAGGCAGATGCTTAATCGACTGAGCCGTGCAGGCGCCCCTATTTATTTAGTTTAGAGAGAGAGAGAGAGAGAGAGAGAGAGTGTGCACGCACATGTGTGCAAGTGAGCAGGGAGAGGGGCAGAGGGTGAAGGAGAAGAAGAGGGAGAGAATCTCAAGCAGATGCCCCACTGAGCAGAGAGCCCAATGCGGGGATTAATTACATGACCCCGAGATCATGACTGGAGCCGAAATTGAGAGTTAGATGCTTATTAATCAACTGAACCACCCAGGCGCCCCACTCAGAACCATTCTCTTGGGACTTCTGAAATGCCACCTTGGTAAACAGTCCCAGGGGGACCAGGGTAGCAGAGCGAACTGGATTAGAATTCAGAACTCTCTGACCCATGCTCACCATGCCGAAACTCTTCTTGAATTTCCTTTTATCTTCTATGCACAGTGGGAATCTACTAAAGGTGATGATTTCTAGGTACTTTTCTGGGAGGTGGGGTAGGTGTGGGCATTGATGAGGTCCTGGACCTGAATGGAAAAGCTGTGTAAATAAATTCAGTCTAATACGTTCATCTGTCTGTCCATCCATCCGTCCATTGGTTTCGTATCCGTGTGCTAAATACCATCCCTGTCCTGAGAAGGAGTGTGTAATGGAGTATGTATGGACCAGTGAAGGGCCAAGGGCTCGAGGGCACGGTACGTTTTCTACCCCTTAGGGCACCCATGCTCCCAGTGTGGCATCAGAATCCCCTGGGAACTTGTTGGAAATGCAGATTCTTGATTCTGCCAGACCTGAAACAGAGACTCTGAGGGTGGGGATGGCACTCTGTATTTTACAGGGAGTTCTGGGGCACGCAAAACCTTGAGAAATACCGCGTTAGGCATTTGCAAAGACTTCACTGAGGAGGGGACTTTCAAGTTAGCTCTGGAAGAATCAAGAGGAATTTCCCAGGAGGGAGAGGGCTTCCCAGGTAGGGGCAAAGGCAGGGAGTTATGAGATAGCACAATGCCCCAGACAAGGGATTGTAGTTGGGTCTGATGGTAGCATTGGAAGAGCGGTGAGAAAGTAAGCAGGAGCCACCATTGGAAGCATCTTCTATGCCAGGCTGCGTAGCTGGCACTCTGTATGCAAAGGAGAGCCACAGTAGCAATTACTAGAAGGCAAGGACAAATGACTTATAAAGAAAGTTGTATGACATAGTATTAATTGTCACATGGTGTATCTCTTTTACCTGATATCATAAATGAGTAGAAGATGTTCTCTATAACACACTTGGAGCTCCTAAGAGGGAAGTGTTTTTAAAAATATGGATCTATAAAATTTATGTCAAGCCTGTATCTCGGGTCCCTGGAATAAAGTCGGGTTGTCCTGGTTCCTGGGAGGTGTCCGTCTTCTACCTAATGATGGTGTGCCTGGCACGTAGCTCGGCTTTCGGTATCTGCCGAGAGAAGAGAAGGCCCCACCCCAGTGCGCCTTTGGAGGGCGTGTTGTACTCTGCAGGACTGGGAGAGCAGAGCTGAGTTGATTAAGGGTAATGTCGGTTGATTAGATAATCTGAAAATTAGTCTGATAATGTGCAAATTACCTAAAAGAAGCATATGATGTCATTGCTACACTGATGGGAAAGATCTAACAGACGTTAGTTTCCTGACATCTCTGTCCTCTAGCATATGGCCCGGGGGCAATGAGGAGAGGTTTAGGAGAGAGAGTGAAAATTGCCTTTGACACAAGCTTAAGGATTTTGGATCACTCTGAAGGTGCCTGAGAAACCATAAAGCACACACAATCCACCACTGACCAAGCTCGACGCAGGAAATTCAGGGTTTGTTCCAGGGGGGAGAGAGGAAAATTCAGATACAGGGCTCTGTCTGGAAAAGTGAGCTGCTTCTCACTTCCGGAAGAACAAATGTGGAAACTAACCACAGGTGTTCTTCAGGCGAATTATTATTTGACTAAAGAGTTTACAGATTATGAAGCAAGGGAAGAGCAACCTGAGGGGTCCCTCTGGCCTTGAGGAGAGAGTTGGAGTTAATTTTCAGACCTTTTGGCTGGGAGAATGACAATGGAATTGGCCAGGTTGGAGTCTGAGTGCTGACCTTGCCACTCCGCCATCTTGTGCCCGTGTGAATGTGGGTCAGTCACTCACACTTCTTTTCTCCTTTGTTGCCTCATCTGTAAGATGGAGAGAGTAACCGCACTGACCTCCTGGGGTTGCTGCCCGTCTTGGGCGAGACGACGTGGGTGTTTGGCACCATGTCCGCTCACTGCGAATGCTGCTATCCCGTCTCTGTGCCATTCGGACCAACAGAGCATGTCTATGAACACAGATGGCTAATCTGAGTCAGGGCCCGTCTGTGGCTGTGTGATACTGGGAAGCTAACTGCCTGTGGGGGTCTCACTGGCATCAGGCATAGCTATCAGAGCCTGGCCTGGCCCTGGCGCATCCTTTGCTAAACCTTCCATGGAGGACAGCAATCCTTCTGCACAGGCGAAACATGAGTATTTATTGAGCACTTACTGTGTGTGTGCCCACTTGTGGGACTAAGTATAATTGGGCCTCTAAAAAAAGCATAACATGTCTTAGCCCTAGGGCAATTTCTGGTTTAATTGGGGAAATAAGATGGATGCAGGAAACCCAGCAGGAGAAGGCTATGGGGCCGAGGCAAACCATTGTAGCATCCCCAAATTTACTGTCCCATTTCCCCATTCCTCTTGCCTTCCTGGGAGCATTTTTTATTTCTCTTACATTGTGGGCATAATTTCCTAGAAGGTTCTGGATTGAAGAGTTCCACGTCCTGAGTAAAGACCATGACAGTAATACGTGCTGACATTCCTTGAATGTGTCAGACAGACGCTACGCTAGGTGGGCCATGTTTCTCTCATTCCCTCTTCGCAGCAGCCCTATAAGGAAGGTAGGCACACAGACTCTGACTAAGGCACACAGACTCTGACCGCTGTGCTCATGGACGTGAACCGTGAATGTGAATTCTCCCATCAAGTGTCACTTCTTGGGAAGCATCTTTAGGCCTTCGATTTTTTCCCCCTTGCCTTTATCAGAAATATGATTATTTTACATAGGAGAAGAAACAGGGGAAGACATGACAGAAGGCCTACTAGGTACCAGGCACTCTGCACATATTGTCTCATGTAAAGTTCACAGCGCATGCTCGGACTGAGGCTTGGAAAGGTGGATTCGTTTGCCCCAAGTCACATGGTTAGCAAGATGTGAATGTGCTTGAGTTGGACACCATTCAATTAAGTCAGGACATTGGAACCCCAAGTGATGGCTTCTAATCTCAAAGATGGGATCTTCGTCCTAGTGGTATCTCTTAATTTTCACCTGTAGGCCAATTGTGGAGTGTATCATAGCACACAATGGCTTTTCAAAAGAAACGAATGTGTTAATGGGCACTTATCTTGGATTACCTAGCAAAATACTGAGACTAAGTGGCTTAAACAGTAAGGATTTATTTCTCATGGTCTTAAAGACTGGAAGTCCAGTTTGGAAGTGCTGTGTCAGTGTTTGGTGAGGGCTCTCCTCTTGGGTTGCAGATGACTACCTTCTTGCTGTGTCCTTGCATGGCTTTTCCTTGATACGTGATGATAGAGAGAAGTGAGCTCCCTGGTGTCTTTTCACATAAAGGCACTATATGACCTCATGACCTCATCTAAACCTGATCACCTCCCAGGACCCTACCTCCAAATACCATCACATTGAGGGGTAGGGTTTCAACATATACATTTTGGGGGAGACCCAATCTAGTCCATAAAAAGCACATTTGATCTTCAAAACTAACTTTAGCTGTTTGTGGTGTTATGTGAACCCCATTACAAATTCTGCCTGAGATTTCAATTCATAAATGAATCTTACTCTAGAAAAAAAAATCATATATCACTTAATTCAATAATTTTTCTGTATCTTTCTCTCATTTGTGTCTCTCACAGTCTTTCCTATCCTAGCTCTTGTATGTATCTCTATCTGACCTTGTTCTTTAAAAAACAATAATGCTGTGCCCAAAGTGAAAATCTAGGATTCATCCTTGGCTTGGTTTTCCTTCACTACCTGTATCAACTTCTCCTCCAAAATATACTCCAAGTCTGTCTTCCTTTCTTCATCTCCTGGCCTCCACCAGCTCCTGCCTAGAATCACTGCATCTTCTTTACTGGTCTTTTAGCCTGTTTTTACTCCAGGGATTGGCCAAAGTCATCTTTTTCCTTATTTTTATTTAAAGATATATATATTTAAACAGGCTCCACACCCAGTGCAGAGCTCAAAGCAGGGCTTGAACTCATAACTGTGAGATTGAGACCTGAGCTGAGATCAAGAGTTGGACGCTCAACTGACTGAGCCTCTCAGGTACCCCAGGTCTTTTTAAAACATAAAATAGATTATGTCATATTCTACTCTCAAAACTTATAATGCATTTGAATACAATCCAAACTTCTCACCTTGAGGGTCTGCATTATTTCTTCTCAAAGTGAGATCAGCAGCTTCAACATCAGCTGGCACCCAGGTGACCAACTCCTCCAGGTTTGACCAGGACATTCTCAGTTATAGACTGAAAGTCCTGTGCCCTGGGGACCCCCCGGCACCAGGCAAACCTAGGCGGTTGGCTACCCAGTAGGGGAGCTTGTAAGAAATGTGTAATCTTAGGCTCCAAACCAGACCTATGAATCCTAATCTGAATTTTAGTGAGAGGCCTACCTGGTTTGTTTGCCCAGCCCTCCCATTTGAGAAGCCCTGCGGCCTGCCATCTGCTCTGACTTGACTTCCCTCAGGTGTGTGGCTTCTGTGCCCAGAGTAGGGTAGTAGTTGGTGGGCCTGAGAGCCAGTGTAGCCACTTGCTGACACGTGACCTGAGACACCTACCTCGCTTCTTTGTGCTGTGAGAATCATTTATGTAAAATCAGAACATTGATGCGTCTATCACATAGGGTTTTGTGAAGAGTCAATAAGTCAATTCATATAAAGCACAGCATGAAGGGGACATGTGTGGGGCACACGTGTGGTCATAGAGCAGTAATTCTCAAGCTTGAGCCCAACAGAATCACCTGTTCCTTAACACAGACACTGCTGGGTCCTCCCCTAGGAGTTTGGACTCAGTAGGTCTGGTAGAGGGGCCTGGAGTTTGCATTTTTAACAAGTTCCTAGGTGAACCACTGCCTTAAAAAAATCTAGTTTTTGGAGACTGACATTCAATTTGTTTTCTTTTTTCTTGTGGATTCACCGAGTTAAGATGACTGACCAGGAACCGGTTTGCACTGATAACCCAGGGGATAGACTTGCTTTTCACTCTTCCTAAAGTTCTGTCCTAGGATGGCAAATGTGTCTGCGGCTCTCAGCACCTTCTTCCTGGCTTGCTTTCTGGATTTGTCCCCCATCTGGGCCCTCATTCCTGGGCTGGGCTGCCCTTGTGCTCTGTGGTCTCTTGACTCTGTCTTAATCCTCAGACCTGCCGCTAGATGCATATCCTTTTCCTTTTCTTGAGTACTGCTTTTCAGTCTGAAGAACCTAGAAGATGCTGGTCTGTTGTGGGCTGCTGGGATTGACATAGCCAAGTCCCCTGGAGATGGAGGTGAGGACGGGTGGAGAGAGGCAAGGCCGAACAGAGACGAAGGGGGCTTGCCGAATTCTAATATCACAGTAATAATATCCTGACAACTTATACGGATGAGGCTTATCCTGGTCTAAAACACGGAGACGTCCTGCAGTTCTCTAAGAGGAATAACTCCACTTCATTCAGAGCCCTGTTGACATAGTTACTCTCCGATTAAATGTTTTTCCTTTCCTCTAACTCATTTGGTGGCAATAACAAGTTGCTATGCCAGGGCATGAACTGACCCACATGACCTTCCACTGGAAAATTGAAGTATCTTCTTGTGCTTTCCCTAATCAGCACTGCGAAAAGTCATCAGCTCTGTTTGGTCTCTTGCTCACTTTTCTGAAGCATCAGTGACAGACCCAAAGTTGCTGGCCTGAGGTTGGAGCACAAAGGACATTACTGACGGGTCACGCGACCACCTAGGCCCAGAATCAGGGCCGTGCTGTCCAAACCCCTGGCAAATCGCAGCCCTAACTGAATAACGTCTGTCAGGACGGAGACATCGATGTGAGCCGACATGGCTTCTGTTGTCACGGCACAGTGTTTAGGGGTAACTGTTCTCAAGGCGTGTGTCTAATGGTGTGAGTTTTGGACTCGCCAAAGATGGAGGAGAAGAAAGTAGATGCAAGGATGGGAGGGGTGACTGATACCACATTTAAAACTTTTATAAAGATTCTGCAGCCCCTCAGACGCATAGTAAGACATCCTGTTTTCTCTGAGCTGCTGCGGGGCCCCTGGTGAGAGGCCCTCGAACATGGGATGCAAGGGGGCTCTGGAGCCAACTGAGTCTCGGAGTTCTTCACTCCTTCCATCCTGGTTTTCCAAGAAATGTCTCAGGGAGAGGATTCCCGAGGGAGGGAAGGCCCAGTGGCTTTCTCCACCACAGCCTTCTTCTGTCCAATGGGTCCCCAGTTACTTCTGTTGCTCCCTCTTTCTGTCCCCATTACGGACAGAACTGATGCTGGCAGTGCCTCAAATGGTCACTTGGTACTCGGGGGACGCTTGACACCCATTCAACTCCTAGTCTTTGACTTCCCTTTGCCTCCGTTTTTCCTTTGTCCAAAAAGCCTCTGTGAAGATTGTCCAGCCTTTCCTGAAGTATTTATTGCCAGCCAGGGGTCGGCCTCGGTGCCAGGTGCTGGGGGTTCCACCATGAAAGACACCGCTCCTGCCCTCGGGGAGCTCGCGGCACACAGGGAGAGAGTCGGGGGGCACCCACGACACAGGGAGGAGAGGCTGAGGTCCTCTGGGTTTGGAAGACCTCACCTTTCCGATTCTTGCTTCACGCTATTATAATCATCAAATCATAGGCCAGAAAGGGACCTCACACGTGTCACCTAGCACTCTTGCCTCTAGCTAGGCACTCCACCCTGGGGCAGAGGCCTCTTGAGAGAGGCCCGCTCCTCCTACTGTGCCTTTGTCCCACCGCTTTCCTGCAGCACGCCCTGCCGGTTCAGCTCCTTCTTTCTCGTGTTGTCCTGAACACCACGGACTGTGGCGAATTTAGGCCCACCTGTAAACTTGAAGACTTACCGAATCAGCCCTTGGCCTTCGTTTACCTGGCCCTGGACTTACTCTGGCTTAGCTGCCCCACCTCCTTCAACCTCACCTGCATTCACTTTGGCCCCTGTGCTAGGTGATGGCCGGTGGGGGAGAGCGGGTTCTCTGCCAGTGAGGACCCTGGCGGCCCATCAGGCGGGTGGGGAGTGGCCCCTGGTGTCCGTTTCCCTGCTGGGCTCCGCAGGCGCCTTGCCTTTCCACATGCGGGGAGGTCGGCCTCATTTGTCTTCCTTCTGGAGCCCTGGGCTGGGGCCTGAGCTGCTGTTAGTGGCCAAGAAGAACGGGCCTGAATGGAATCCCAACGTTTTTATTCCTTGGATCTGTAGGATTTATTTTTTCATCAGTTCTAGGGAAGCAGTGAAAAAAGGTGTCAGGCCTTGGGGATAATTTATATGAGTAAACACGTAAGGAGTAGGGTGAGCAAGAGCATGTGAATTAAGGCCATTTATCCAGGCTTTGAGGCTCTGTTTGCCCTCTGGTCCAGCCTTCCCCACAGTCTTTATCTTGCTCCTTTAACCCTCTCCTGGCCCTGCTCGGGGAGGGCCCGCGCAGAGCTGTGTGCAGCCGCCCCAGCGCCCGCCTGCTCCCCACCCCTCCCACAGCCCTCATTAAAGGCTGGGTACAAGGTAGCGGGATGTGGTGGTGGCCTCCAGCTGGGGCCTGCTCGCTGATTCGGAAGGGAAGGCACGTTGGCTTCCACCCTCCCTCCTCGCCGCCTTCCCTTCCTCCCCTCGCTGGGCCCGGCCCGTGCGCGTGTCCTGTGTGGCCAGCCTGGGGCTGCCTCTCTGCGTTCCCTCTTTCCTCTCCCCTTTCCTCTCCTCCGTCCTCTGAAGATGCGCTCTGCACAGCCAAGTGGCCCCGGCTAGGATGCTTTACACTTGAGAGATGAAGTAATAACAGGTGGCAAGACCAGAGGCTGCCGGAGCCCAGGATTCCGGTTGCCATGGAAACAGGTCAGCCCTGTGGAGGGATGGGAACTGTCAGCCGTGGAGGGTGGTGGGGGAGCCAGAGAGAGGGGCGAGGAGAAGCACGGCTCCTCCCGGAGGGCTCTTCTCACTGCCCCCCGGCTCCCCAGGGGGGCCACACACCCCAGCTCGCAGGCCCTGGAAGAGAGAGGTGCTGGGCGGCGCGGCCGGGTGGTGGGCACGGAGCGTGGCCGCGTGCTTGTGTGCACCAGGCCCTGGCAGGCGGTCTGATCGTCTGCTCAGGATGTGAAGTCATGCTTTTGTGGATGGGCTGTTGGGGGGGGGGGTGCCTAAACTTCTGGCTCGCTTCCGATTTCCCGAGGACACTTGGGACGCGGCTTCTGTCTTGGCAGGACCGGATGAGGGGCTGGTGCTGGTGGCCAGACTGTCCTTGCCACGCCTCCCATTCTGGAGTGGCAGGCAGGTCGCCGCAGAGATCAGACCGAAAGGGGGAAAGACAGCCCTGTCCGGGTGGGGTGGTAGTTTTAGGGAAGATTTGGGGCCTTGTTTGCCAGAGACATGTGGCCTGATTGAAACGGACACTAAATACCTTTCTAGAATGACTGCTCACCCTTTACTGAGGGTAGTGGTGCGACTATTTGGGGCTTGGCTTTTCTTTTCTCTTGGTTTGATGGGAATGCTCCCTCCCACCTTCTGTGTATTTATTTGTGTGTGTGTGTGTGTGTGTGTGTGTGTGTGTGTGTGTGTGTTCATGAACTTTGTTCTTGATTTCCTCACCCCCTTTGAGCTTTGTAGAGTTATCTCCCCCAGGTAAATTCCTAAACTCTCAAGGCTCACTTTATTTTCTTGGCAGCTTCCTTGCATCTCTTATATGATCTCAGCCCATGAACATTAATCAACAGAAAACCGAATCCATCATCATGGATGCCGCCATCAAGATACCACTAGGGTCTTTGCCCTCCTGTTGTCTTATTCTATAAAGTGGGACTCAATTTCCCATAAGCAGAAGCAGAATCTCTATTTAAATCCCTCTTGCAAGGTCTGTGTGAGCTTCCTATTTATAGTAAAATCCTTTTTATAATGATCTCATACACGGTACCAGGAAATTGCTCATGGCTGGGTCAGGCCATAGGCCAGTAGAGCTGTGGTGTAAGCCTTACTTAAAAAAAGAATTCCTTCCAGAGCCTCTGGAATTCTCTGGAGAAGTGTTTTCACAGAGAATGTGACAATGAGCAGGATCACCCAGTATGGATTGCTGTGATAGGGACACGAAATTTAGGTTCAAAGGGAATTTCTGCTTTTATCAGGCCAATCACAATCATTTTTATCCCTTTGGACTTCCTAAATGATGTATTGGGGGAATCAAGTAGACTCTAAAGAGATTTATGAAATATTTTATATTCAAGGTATGGCCAGAAAGTGTTTGCCTCTGGACTTTCCAGGAGACAGAGTCCCTGGGGACATAGATGACCCAGGGGTGAAGCCAACCCCATAATCTCTGGGTTTCAGTTATGTCATCTTTAAATAATCCCTGCTTTACAATGTTTTTGTGAGGATCAGTGAAACAACATATGTAAAATGTCCAGTGGAAGATCCATCACAGTTTTGTAGCGTAATAAATGTCTGCATTTTTTTCTTTTCAAGAAACTGTTTAACAAGAGGGAGGCCGTCTGGGTAGGAGCAACCTGGTGTTCCCTTCTCAAGGACAATGAATTGTAGTCTTATGCTTTCCTATGTGTTTGCATACAAGATGATGTTTCTCGTCCCCTAGTAGGGGTGCGGCGTGATTCTTCCAGCAACCCAGGGCCCTCAGCCACCCCCTCTTGTTTACTCTGGGAGCTAGACCTGGCACCAGGCCAGATGACTGACCCATCCATCCGGACATGGACCAGCACTTCTCTCTGAGGACCTGGGAAATAAACCATGTCGTGAATGATATTCAGAGTGACAGATAACTCTACCACAGGGAAAACAAACACAGTGCTCTGTCCCCACTAGAAGGATGTCCCACGGGTGTCACTGGGCTGTCTACTCATATCTCTGCCATCCTTTTCTAAGCCATTCGTCCTCTGCATTGTGGTTAACCATTCTGTGGGTGCAGGGCCTCCAGTGCTTCCGTGATGAGTTAGACATGGTGCCTGACCTGAAGGAGGAGAGCATTTAGTACAGGGAGTTGAGGCAGGTGTACCCATACAGAAAGAAGAGAAGGGTCAGAAAAATGATGTCAACAGAATGCCCTCCCCAAGTCCTGACTGGTCCTTCTGGCTGGGCTCTATGGGAAAACCCTTACCCTGAAGCCAATCCTAAATACCAAAAAGTGTAAGAGAACCAGAAACAGAAGCTTTCAATTCGTCAATCCCATGCCATTTGACCAAGATGAAAGGAGGCTCTGAGCTCACTCTTATGGGAAGAGTGTAGGATTTTGCCAAAAATGAAGCATAACTATTCACTGTCATTTTCTCTACTGGGTCATTGCTAGACTAAAATGGTACCCCTGTCCTCTCCCTAGCCCCGGCATGTCACAGCTCCACACAGCAGGGCTGACAACTGGGGTCTTAACACCTTCTTCACCCCCTTGGCCAGGCACTTTGTATGGCCAGCCACCCACACAAATATATGTGGGATCCTGCTCTGATTCAGTCCTCTCAGAAACTTCTCTTCATTAGATGAATTAAATTCTGTTCCTTTGGTCTTTTTACACAAGACCAATTTCTCTACCACTGTCTGTTTTGCCCTACTAGATCATTTCTGAATTTTTAACTTCTTATAGTATTGGAGTCCCTGATTCAATGAGGGTATTCTACCAATGATCTGTTAGTGGGAAAGACCATAAAGAATTACCCAGGTGTCCTTTTTTTTTTAAAAAAAAGATTTTATTTATTTATATGACACACAGAGAGAGAGAGATCACAAGTAGGCAGAGAGGCAGGTAGAGGGAGAGGGGGAAGCAGGCTCCCCACCGAGCAGAGAGCCTGATGTGGGGCTCGATCCCAGGACTCTCTGAGACCATGACCTGAGCCAAAGGCAGAGGCTTAACCCACTGAGCCACCCAGGAGGCCCTACCTGGGTGTTCTTATACTCTATTCTACTTCATCCTCATAAATCACACAAGGCATCTACTGCGTTGGAGAAAGCCAGATTCTTTGGTTGCTTAAAGATTTTGTGAAAGGAGAGAAAATCTGACATAATAGGAAGTCCCTAAAAGAACAGGAGAGACAGATGGTGAGGCTGGGGCTCCTGAGACTTTTAGTGGCATGATATACGTGGATGCCTTTGATCGCTTTTCATGCAGGAAGCTACCTGAGTTGTGATTGGCAGCTCCACATTTTCTTTCTAGTTCCTATCACTCATGAAAGTTAGCTCTGGTTTACACTCAGCCCCTAAGTTTCATATACCCCGCTTCTTCCTGTTCACCTTTTGATTGATTTCTAGGATAGTCTCTTAATGAGAAAACCCTGCTTCATAGACATGTTTGGATTTTCTTAAGAGAGTTCTAGAAATGTTGAAGATGGCAAATGAGATCGAGGGATGAAAGGAGCTTGCTTCTGGATTTGGGCAATGAAAATTTGAGTACAATTTTTGCAGGTGTACTGACTTGGAGATTATTTGCAAAACTGTTTTTTCATGACATGTGGTGTCTTTGAGATGCAGTGAGTGATGAAGAAAAAACCCACACCTAAGAGGCCACAGGGTGTGGCCAGCTCCTCTGTCTGCCCCCAGCAGCCAACACCTTTTTTGCAGAGAATTGTCTGCCTCCCTGAAGATGAAAATCAATGACTTAGAAACTGATTAAACAATCCAAATAGCAACTGATAAATGGATTAACTCTCTATAATGTAATTCTGCAAGCTTTTGTCTTCTGCCTTCCCCAGGTAAGTTTTTCTATTCCTGGAGGCAAAGCAGAGGCATGGAGGAAGCGAAGGCCAGAGGGAATCATATTAAAGTGGGTGAATCCGTTTATCACTTACTGTCTGGATGGTATTTCTGCTCACATATCTGCTTCCTTTTACAGATTCGTACCCTACGGGACCCTGATTAATGTTAGCCAGTAAATAATGAAAGATAGCAGCAGACATTGGGTATAGCGAGGAGGAAGATACCCCCGTGCTTTAGGCTGATCCCATAAACAGACAGACTTTTCTTCTTAGTTGCAAACAGGGAGTGTTCATGTGACAAATGAATCTCCACAATAGGGATTGAAAAACAAGAGAATGGTGGCATTTCTCCCCATGCAAAGAAACCTGTCCAAGCTTTTTCAGCCAGCCCCTAGGAACTGAGAATGATTTCAGTGGTTGAGAATGTGCGGTTCTCATAAGCTTTGTTTTTAAGATCATGTCCCAAGATTTTTCTTTGCCTCTGGATAAGGACCTTCGGGAGGGGTGGCTTAAGAAGGTCTTCAGGCTCAAGACACTCTCACCAACTCATCATTCAACTTATCTTTGGCCTGAGGCTGAGCTGAGTGCCCAGGTCTGATTCTAGGCCCTTGAGGTCTGCTGATTTACCACTCCTGGGTTCTTTTTATACACGTGAGTTTAGGCTTTACGGAGATGAGGCTGAACAAGAGTGGACCCTTGTATCCTGCCAAGATGTTCATCAGAGTCCTCAGAAGCATCTTCGGTGTCTTTTCTGGACATGACTACCATCAGTGCTCCTTTGTTTTCATTTTCAGAGACAGAAGGAGTATCTCCCAGACAAGAGCATCTTTCCCAAGGGCAAGGCCTAGACATTGCCCGTTCTCTCCCCCTCTTATCCCACCACTGTTTATGGTTGCTACCTGCTGTTTGAGGCCTAAGCCCCAAGGGCTGGTTGTTCAGGGATGACAGAAGTTTACTTGACTAGTAGGCTTTCTGGATGCTTTGCTCATCCAGGGAATGTGATCAGAGGAGCAAGGTAGTTTCTGTAAAAACACAGAGATGGGTTTTACAAATATTGCAGAAATTAAACTGAACTCTGGATGGCTTGCAAGGGATTAGAACTATTGAGCTGAAGAGGATCAAAAAGAAAGTGTAGCCCAATTTAACAACTTGATTATAATGAAACCGTGCATTCTAGACTTGATATTCTTTCTAGAGTGGATTCTGCCACACTGTGGGAGAAAAGGGGCCAATGGAAACTCGTGTCAGCCTAAAATCCGATTTTTTAAAAATTTTTTTATAGCCCAGAAAGGACCAGATGGGACAGTCATTCCCAACAACTACTGTGACTTCTGCTTGGGGGGCTCTAACATGAACAAGAAGAGTGGGCGGCCTGAAGAACTGGTGTCCTGTGCAGACTGTGGACGCTCTGGTGAGTGTGGCCCCTTCTTGCATCTGTGCTCATAGACCGGGAGCTGTTCCACTTGCATCCTTCCGCCATCTTGTGTGGGGGCTGAAGGGTGGAGTGGAGAAGACATGGTGGTGATTTTGAGTGGAGAGGAGTTTTCAGATCATTTTGACATTTTTCTTATTTGAGTCTTAAGAACAAAAAGTTGTGCCCTGGGATGTAGGAAGAGGGGAAGGGAGCTTTTGGCTTGTGTCTGGCCTCTCCATGAGGTGGATATTTCCTTGTGTGTATTGTCGTGGACAAGAGTGAGGTAGTGTCTAAGAAACACCCAGAGACATGGTGTGCACCTAACAAAGAGATGTGTGTGCTCTACGGAAGTGCCTGGGGTGAACGGGAAGAGTATGGAAACATGAATATAGGGAGAGCATCTATGTCTTGAATTGTGAGAGTCTGAGACCCTGGGGCTCACGGGCATCTGTGTAAAGACCACCTCCATTAGCCGCTCATCCCATTTTCTCATATAAAACAGACAAAAGAGACCCCGATAGACCAAGGGGGCCAAAGAGCAGGTGTTCTCAGGGCTGATCTGGAGTCGACTTGGCATGTTCTGAAATTTTCATCTTTGACGTCTCCAAAGACTAAAATGACAAAAACACATTTGGGTCTTGTTCTCTCATTCGTAAACTGAGTTCAGGCGTTAGAGTTTTGTTTAAGATGTTTCATTTTGCAATTCTAACCAAACCATTATCTTTGGCTGGTCGTGGTTGGTTGGTGAGACCTACTTTTTGTATTGTTTGATGTAAAGGCAAAGCACAAGATAGGGAGGAGAAATGATCTCAGCTTCTTCTTTAGTCTAATCCAGTGCTGACCAGTGGGTGAGATGCTGTTTGGCTGGGTGGTTGGTGTAGCAGTGAGAAGCCACTGCTCCTTCCCTTATTTCTCCCCAAGGTCTTTTCTGCTCCAAGGCCCAGGAGACAGACTGAGGTGACTGCACCTGGGTTTAATGTAACAACTCAATTCTTCCCTTGCTTTGCTGGCAAACCTGAACTTCAGTCCTTTTATATGGTTTTGGGGTTGTTTAGGGTTCCAGACTGACTTGAGTAGCAAATCCGTAATTGGAAAAGGACTGTGGTCTCCAGTGCACATACCCTCAGCACTGAGCTCTTAAGGACCTGACGGGGTGGACCGTCCATGTTCATTTGTTTTCCAAACATGATACCTCATGTTGAACTCTTTACTCTGTTGGGGCTAGCTTAGAGGAGAGGGCTCACGTGACAGTGCACTCTGGGTTTTAAATACTTAAAGTGAATAGTTTTAGAAATAATTAAAGAAAAGGAAACAAGTGAAATTCAATTCAGTGTTTTTTAAAAGCAAATGGTCAGACAAAATCTCTATTGCCAGAAGCAAAGTCACCTGGTGGAGTGATGTTCTAGGCAGAACATGATGGACTGTTCTGGGTTTGGGGTGCATTGGAAAGGGCAGCTTCACTGCGAGCTGCTCAAATATTCCCCTTTTCTTCCCTACAAATGATGGGGTACTTGGATCTGATCCATGGGGGACCAGAAGTGGGCAATTGGTATTGTCTATCCAAAGCCTCTCTCCTCCCAGCCTTTATTCAGGATTCCTCCCCCCACCTCTCCCCCTCTCCCCACTCCCCCGCCCCCCCCCCAAGATCTGTCTGCTGTGTGACTCAGGGGCTATTTGATACCAGCCTAGGTGTTCTCATTGCATTTGCCAGTTTTGGTGGATGATTTAGTCAAGGTCTGACTCCAATACTCCTGAAATAGTCACCACCTTGGGAATAAACAGGTGGCATTAGCCCATGAGACATGCTTGTGAAGGCAGGTGGGCGAATACTTCTCTAGGGCCTCCTTGGAATCCTTCCAAGGAAGAGTGTGAAGCTCAGAAAAACTGTCTTTCCCTTCCCATCTTCCCCGCTACCTCTGTTTCCCTGGGGAGAAAATGAGATTCCTGAAATTGACACCATAAGTAAACATTGTGACCTCATTCGGGGGCAGTCCTGGGGCCCATTTACAGTGTGAATAAGTTTAAACCTGAGTTTTCTAGATTTCAGGATACTGTATTTTATTAGGCTTTCGAAACCCCTATTCCCTGCTTTTTTGGTGCTCTGAGTTAGATTTGACAACTCTGGACTTTCTGGAGTACCTAAGACCTGGGTGTGTTTAGTGGCTGGAGTGTGTGTGTGTGTGTGTGTGTGTGTGTGAGCGTGTACATGTGCACGTGTGTGCACCCAGGTGTGCCTGCATTTATCTAGGTGCAGATCACTGAAATTTCCTCCAGTCATTAAAGAAAACGAGAGACTCTTTTATTGCCTACCGCTTATCAGACTTTCCAACTTCTCGATTTCAGTGCAAATGAACTACATGGTATAAGGGCAGAACTGAAAGGGTGCCTTAAGAATGGGATTAGAAACGGGTAAAAACAAAAATAAAACCGATGGAGGCTTAACCACCTTGAATGGGTTATCTGACAGTAATATCTTTGTAAAGCTGACTGTCAAAGTGAAGGACAAACAGTGTTCAAAGAAACACCAACCGAAAACACCAAAGAAATACCAACCAGGCTTAAAAACCAACAAGGCAACTCATTGTGTGGGGCGGGGCTGAGTGGGCATGCATGCGTATGTGTGCGGACGAGGGGGAGAGAGACAGACCGTGGTTGAATCTGTCGCTGTCAGAGCTGTGGACATATGCATTATGGTAGAGATGATGCCTTTCTGGGGCGGGAGGAATCCTTTTCCCCAGAAATGTTGGCTTTGTCCCGTTACCCTGAATCCCTGTCGCCAGGTGATGTACCCAGCTAATCCCTTCTGGTGTGAAAGGGTTTTTGGTCTTGCTATTAAGAGTAACGTTGTAAGAATGTAATAAGAATATTAATAATGCTGTCTGTTGCTTAACCCATGTGCTGATATATTCATCATACATGTCAGCTCATTTGGGAGGAGAAGGCAGGAAGGAGGAGGCAGCGGCCGCAGCACGCACCACGGAGGACTTATTCGGTTCCACGTCAGAAAGTGACACGTCAACTTTCCACGG
The DNA here is from genome assembly GCA_002007465.1 of Ailurus styani. Lineage (NCBI taxonomy): Eukaryota > Metazoa > Chordata > Mammalia > Carnivora > Ailuridae > Ailurus > Ailurus styani. The sequence goes on along the minus strand of LNAC01000027.1, from coordinate 7,958,985 downwards.
CTTTGATGAGGACGATTTGGAAGAGCCTCGCTCCTGCCGAGGACGCCGAAGTGGCCGGGGTTCGCCCACAGCAGATAAAAAGGGCAGTTGCTAAACCCACGGAACAGACTCTCTGGGCGACTAGCCGTCGCCCTCTGACTTTGATCATTATTCTGGGTCTGATATACATTTTTTTTAAAAATGAAAGTCAACTTTAGGTTTTCCCTTCATCCTTGCTTTTTTCCTCTCTCCTTCCACACACATCCTTCCCTCCCTCCCCGGCCCCCTGTCTTGGGTAGGTACAACAGAAGCACAAACTACCGAAACAAAGCAGAACAAAAGAGCAGGATAACAGTCCTTCAGAGAGATGGCGTCGTGACGTGCTGTTGATGTTCCGTAGAAATGGGAAGTTAGGTGGATTGTCTCTCTTTGGGGGGGAGGGGGGGTGGGGAATCTTTTTGACATGAGCAGAGTCGATTTCCTCAGTTTTCCTATTTATTGGCAAAATGAAGAGAGGAGAAACATTGGGTTTGGAAACAAAGAACGAATAACATTAAAAATGATTATTTATGTGTTCTAGCTATTATTAGAAATGGACCTTTTATTTTTTTGAGCGAGAGAGAGAGAGAGAGAGAGAAGGGAAATCAAAGCAGTGGAAACGATATCCTGCTTGGGAGAGAGCCGCTGGGGGGGAGGGATTGATGCAAGGACACCTAGTCGGGAGGATTTCCTCGCTGGGAGATGATGGCACTTTCTGTACCCCACGGAGTGTGTGGCTCCCTACGGCAGACCCCCTCCCCATTTCTGCTCCCTGACCTTTCCATCTTCCTCCCTGCTTGCGAGAAAATGTCAGCAGCTCCTGGGGAGGCTGGGCCTCCGCGTGTGGCCTCCCTCCAGCGCCTGGGCCCCGACTGCCAGTGGCTCCGGGGCTCCTCCCGCCGCCAGCATAGCCGCTGTGGTGTCATCCTGGGCTTCTCCTCACTTTCCTCCTGGCGAAGAGCAATTTCCAAATGCAGGAATGGAATACAAACAGAAATTCATGGACTCGGCAGTCACAAAGCAACCCGAGGCCGCGCTCACGGACAGAAGAATGATACCTCACAGTATATGTCCCTCTCCCCTGGCCCCTGTTTACAAACATAAATCCCCGTTGGATCAAGTCTCCCGTGTTTCTTCTTCTATTTTTTTTATAGTGCCCTCCAGGCACTTTGTTTTATGTTTCCAATAGCATCTCCTGAAATAAACCAAAGCAACACTTGCTCAAGGTCCCCGGGGCGATGGAGAAGACCCATCCACCTTGTTGGCCGTCCCAAGAATGAACAGCTGTGCAGTCCTAGTCAAAAGGTATGTGTTGGCTGGCCTGTCTTACAGGGAGGGCAAAACCATCATAGTTGTTTTCTGTTGTTGTTGTTTTTTGTTAGTTTGTTTGTTTTTTCTTTCTTTCTTTCTTTCCTTTTCCTCCCCCGGCTTGTCTTTTGTTTTCCTGGGCTCACACCCCCTTATTAGTGTGGGCCTGGCTCCTGGCATAGAGTGTCTTCCCTCTGGCCCTCTGCTTTCTGTGTGTGCATGCCTACCCACGTGGGCCTGGGCCTAGTGTGGCAACTGAGGCTTGCTTGGACTGTGGGAGGGGCCCTGTACGGAGAATGGTGGGCTTCTGGCTTCAACCATAAGAGAAAGTGGCTGGGGAAGTGCTTGGCTCACTCTGCCTCCCTTGGCTGCACCTGGTGCTGGTGGGTGGAGTCCAGGGATCTGTGATTGAGTTGACTGCTGTATGTGGAGGGAATGAGAGAGTGCGGCCATACGGGGTCTGCTTGTCTAGGGTGGTATTCCTTGTTCCACCCACCAACTTAACAGCCAAGGGGCTGAGTCCAAGTCAAAGAGGATCTCTGATTAGGAAAACACTCAACTGTGCTGATCTGAAGATTCTAAACTTCCTCTAAGTGTGGTCAGGTCTCCTGCCTCCATGAGAGCATGGGTCCAGAGACATGGGCACTGCCATCTGGCTTGGGTTGGGAGAGCCAAGGAGCCGCCCAGGCAACAGCCTGCTTCTAAGTGTCTGGGAAGACCTACTTTGACAATCCAGGCTTTGCGAATCTTCATGAATGAGACCTCTTATTAAAATAACAAACCCACTGAACAAAAGCCAAGACTGAGCAAAGAAGCCCACAAATGGACTCTTTGTGCTTCCCTGGTAGCCTGAGACAGAAAGAACTTCTACTTTTCTCCTGCTTTAAATGTGTAAATGCTGGCCTGGGCATTTGCTCTCAGTTGTGAGAGAATGAAAGGAACAACCTCATCCACTTTTGGGATGTTCTACCTAGTCTCTATGTGGCCCTGCTCCTAGCAAATATGGAATAACCCCCGTGTTGTAATATTCCTGTCCTGCATGCTCACCTGTGTGAAAAAGCCCATATAGTTGGTTCCAGTTGATTTCTGCTAAGGGGATACAACCCACTCTTGCTGTCATTCTCCTCCTTGTCATCTGTTCTGTTGCTTTGACTTAGATGTTGGATTCATAGCATTGCGAGTTGCTCTTATTGGTGAAGTGTGAGCTTCTATGTTAATAAAAATATGTCCAACCAATCTATATGATCATTTGAAATCTGTGTAGTTGTTTGTAGTCCTCACATTTTCAATGACAGCTTGCCTTTGAGCTTGAAACTAAAAACAAAACAAAACAAAACAAAAATCTACTTAATTTAAATTATAAAAAGCCACCTAATTTCAGAGTCTAGCTTGGGTTCTGAAGGAGAACCAAAAGGAAGACCTGCCTAAACAAGGCAGCCTTCCATATAAAGATTTATCTGAGGATGGCTATTGCTTCTCTATTTTAATTTCATGAGCAGAGCCTCATCTTCACTTTCTCCTTTCGGGGGTGGTAGATGTCCTCATCTTTCTCAGTTGGTGTAGCCAACCGAGCATAGTAATGTATCCTAGCATGGCCTGAGCACCTTGTCTCACCTTGCTTCTAGTATCTTCCAACAGACTCAGTTAGAATTTACATCCTTTCAAAAAAACAAAAAGGAACCGGAGGGGACTTTGAAGATGATCAAGTTCAAACTTTCTACTTTTCAGTTGCGAAAGATCAATCCAGAGAGGTTGAGTGAGGTTTGAGGGAGTGGAGTGAACGTGGCTTTGAAGACAAATATCTTAAGGTGAAGGAAGGAAACTCAGAGGAGGCACAGGAGGAGGAAGCTGGCTGTCATGGGTTTCCGAATGCCTGCACAGTTGATGTTATACCTTCATCCCCCTTTCTCTCTGTAACAACCCAACGTTTATGTACCAGGCATTGTTCTGAGTGCTCTCCCTGGGACAGTTCCTTTAATCCTCATGATTACCCCCGGAGGTAGGTGCGTGTATTAGCCCCAGTTTACAGATACGGAATCTGAGGCTTAATAATAAGGTTCGGGGATGGACCTAAGGCCTCACAGTTAATAAGGAGCCAGGTTTTGATCCCTGGCAACCTGAGTCCAGGACCTGTATTCCTTTACTATTGTTCTGTGCTGCCACTTTCATGGTCTTATATATGGGATATAGGAATATATTAAATACATATATATATTATTGCTTTTTTATTTATAATTTTTTAAAGTTTGGATATCATTAGTTTATTAAAAAAGAGAGACATGAAAATTCTTTACATGATGAAAGCTTTCAGAAGTTCAGTGGAATGGGCAGCTTCCTGTGATGCCTTTTCAAAAGTGATTTTTTCAATCTACGTACTTCCCAACAGTGTCACCCAGCGCCTCTAAATAAAAAGTAATCCTTGTCATCTAGAACTACTTTCGTGCCTCTGTATCTTGGGAGAAGAACTTTATTTCCAACTTTCATGCTCACTGGTTGAATCTCTCCACCCTTTCCTTTAGAGCCTGATCCAACAAGCTACTGTAGCTGTTCACAATACATTTCCTAGATGTTTTTCTGGAACCATAATGCCTCCTTTCGTTATGGTTTCGGCTGCACTTCTTTCAACTAATACTCCTTTTCCAACTAATACTTGTCAAAGAGGGGAAGCTATAGATAGGTAGGTAGGTAGATAAATATCCCTCGCTTTTTCTCAGGTCCAATCAAAGGGGTGTTGTAATGAATATAGCTTTGAAAGATAACCTTATTAAAAGCAATTTTTAAATGGGAGCGTAAACAATTAGATCCCCTAAAAGACAATTCCGATTAAAATTCTGTGCAGAATATTGCAGAGAACTCATCTCCTAAACCATCATTTCTAGACATTCCTGACTGACGTCTATTAGGAACAAAGTCTTGTGTGTGTGTGGGTGTGTGTGACCTCAGGAGTTGCAAGAGCTGTGCCAGCAGTCAGCGCATCTATCGTTTTGTTGTTGCTCTTGTTAAATAAGTATCACTACTTAACTTCAATATAAAAGAAATTGGAATCATCAAGATGAAAAAGATCTGACTAGTATCCTTTGTCCTTAGCTCAGGAAAACACCACCCAAAACACTTCAGACATGTCACCAAATTTTCTGAGTCTTAGCCCAAAGATAGGAAAACCAAAGATATAGAACTTTCTAAATTTGTTACAACCTTCCAGTCCCCTGGGGAGAACTGTTGATGTAAAAGTGATGACTGTTGTTGTCTATCTGATGTTGTTTTCCCACCTAGAACAAGCTAATCCTTTATTTCTGTTATAGAGACCGTGTAGAGATCAGGCCCTCTATTCTGTAACACTGGGAGTGAGAAATACGCATTTAATTTTTTAAAGGTACTTTAAAGTCAGTAATGCAATTTGCTGCTGGTATTTTAGAGAGAAGGATTTAATAAAAATATGATGTTCACATCAATTGTACCCCTTTAAACCTTCCTGCTTACTTTGCATCTCTCTATGCACCTAATGGGCTGCAGCCCTGACATTGCCTTTAGATAGCACTTGAGGGAACACAAGATCATTACTCGGGGAGAGAACTAAAAGCTGTTTGGAGGTACTCACTTCATGGTGGAATAAAATTAATTAATATTATCCCAGTATGCCTCCTGTTACATCTGATGAATATGATCTTAAACTTGTACTTAAAGTTTGAGCAGCCTCATGTATTAGGAATTTTTCTGCAGGAGATTTTGTTTAGCCTTTGGAAGTGAAGTTAATTGTGTTGTAAATTTTTGGAGTGAGGCATTTTTGATCCAGTGAGTAGTAACCTAGAGTAGAAATAACAAGTTCTGGGTTCTGGGCTTGGTCCCTGTGTGAATTTGTTGCCATAAACCTCTGCCTCAGTTTCTCTATCTTTACCATGTGGACGTTTCTTACCCTATCATAATATATAACCAAGATTTTCTCATGATGATTCTTAAAACAACCATGTGGGGTAGGATAGATGTCATTTGTTCCCATTTTACTGATGAGGAAACAGAACGATCACGTTAGGTAATTCAAGTTCCAGCCTCAGTAAGTGGTTTTTGGGTCTTCTAATAATCTTTCCTCAGTCTATACTGACTTCATCCATAGATTGTACTTTGAGATTTATTGAGTAAAATGAGTAAAGCTTTTGAGGTCTTTCATTCAAGACCTCATTGGATTGAGAGGAGGTATTTGATGCTGTAAAAACAAAACAAAACAGAATCACATTAGAATCCTGCTGAGAAAGAGCAATGTTGAAGTTCTTGTGAACTTTCCCAAGGAACTAAGGTTGAGCTTCTTACATTGGTAGTGTTTTGGTGGTGACATCGGGGCAGGAGTGAGGATGGGGCAGGGGTGAGGTGGCAGGGAGTGAACACTTCACATGCCCAAGTACTTCTAACACTGAAGAATTGAATTATATGATACTGTTTTGCTCAATAAAAAGTGATTTCTGACCATTTTCTCAAAATAACAGTACAGGAGAAACCATTCTGCTTGATTGATTTACAAAATAGCCGAGAATGATGGAAGAACGCTGTCAGAACTGAATTATTGGCTAAAAAGCATTGGCAGTTAGGTTCTCAAAGTATCTCCATCCTGGCCCTCAACCAATGACTAAGGCTTAAAAATTGTTAATTTTGAAATAATTTCAGATTTACAAGAAACTCAAATAATACAAAGAATTTTTATATACTCTTAGATGCTTCAAATAATCTCAATAAACTGATCACGATCAGGAAATTAATATTGATGCAATATTTCCCAATCTATAGACCTTGTTCAAATTGTGCCAAGAGTCTCACTAATAAAGTCCTTTTTCTGGTCCAGGATTCATGAAGGATCACATGTTGTATTTAGTTGTCATGTCCTCTTAAAGCCCTTTAATCCGGAGTAGTTAGTTCCGGAGTCTGTCTTTGTCTTTCATACTGTGATGCTAGTCAATTCCTAAGAAGCCCTTCTCTTTGGGTGTGTGTTCCATTTCCTAAGGTCTATAGTCAGGTTATGAATTTGGGTAAGAGTACCATAGAAATGATGTTGCATCCTTCTCAGGGCCTCATATCAGTGGGCTCATGAATGATTTATTCAATGATTCGTGACTCAGACATTTGTCCTTTCAGCTCAGGTTCAGGCTAGTATGTTTATACACTTTGGATGATAATATTTTCATTATATGCCTTTGTTTATTTGGTGACTAAAGGCTGATTAAGAATGGTATGCTGCTCAGCCCTGTGAAGGATAAGATAAAGGTAAACACAGGACCAATGGATTTGGTGTCCACTGGATTTCTGGCAATCTAGGTGGGCAGAGCAGATATTCACAAGTAGTTAAAAAATGTGTGAGAGCATCGTGGAGTGATAGGTGATTATTTTTGCTGGGAATCACAGTAGTCAGGGAGATTTTCTTGGGGGAAGACATCCAGATCAACTAAGAGCTCTAGACTGGCTACTGCTATTTAATCTGTAGGCAAGAATGTCTGTTGTCAGAGAGGATGGAGATGGAACTGAACAAAAGGGACAACTGGGGATCACGACCTGAACCATGTAAAATGGCAAAAATCACAAGTGAAAAACATGCTTAGGTATTGTTCTGTCATGTTTTGTTCATGCCACTAGTTTGGTGCGTATTATAACATGACTGTAGTCTTTCTCATCAAACAGATGGTGTGTTCCTTGAGGGCAGAGATGATGTCATTCATGTCCCTTGGACAGTGCCTGACACGATTATGCCATAATTATTTGTTGAAATAAACAGAGAACTGAGCAACGTTTCTGAGCTAATTAGTGGAAGGATTTAATGTCTCATTCCATACATGGTGGATGTTCACTAAATACTGTGGACAGAGAGGTTGGGGAGGACATATCTGGACACAGTATCTATTGGTCAAGTCAGAGGGGGACTAGTTCTCCAGGAGCCAGTGAAACAGTGATGGGGGGTCAAGAGGGAGAATGAGGGTGTGAGAACAGGGCTAAGGGGAAAGTTGAAGATGTATGTAGGGATGGAAATGGAGCCTCCTTGAAGGGGAGAAAGCAGAAGACCGAGAGACAGTGAGACATTTTCGATGGGCTGCATTTGGCCCAGACAGAGGCAATGAAGGAGGAAATGGATGTCAGGAGCACAGGGTTGAGAACCAACCAGCTATTTTGTAGGTGGCTTAAATGGGGCAAAAGAAGAATGTGTGTGTGTGTGTGTGTGTGTGTGTGTGCGCGCGCGTGCGCGCGTGCGCGTGTAGTGTGTATTGGGGGGTCAAGGATGGGAATTTGAGGAAATTAAAAGGGCATGAGGGTATAGTATGAGACAGACTCCCTGAAAGAGTGGTAGATGACATCTGACCGGAGGGTTGGGGGCACTGAGAGAGGCACAGAAAAACTCCTGGAAGGGAGTGAAAATTTGGGCGCCCAATAAGGGAACACTTGGCAGGCACCTGTGGGAGGTCTGAATGCCAACTAGTTTTATCAGTGGAGCGAAGGGGCTAGAGGCAGGAGGGACGGTAAAGAGATGAGCACTAAGGCAGAGGACCAGGGTCCGGGAAAGGGCACCAGGAAAGCAGACTTGAGAGGTGAGACAGTGTGAGGGCTTGGGATGGGATGGAGGGAAAGGAAATAGGAGCAGGTGGAGGGGGAGGATTTGGTGGTGGGTAGAGGTGAGGCTCTTCTTAGTCTCCATTTGGAAACATTAAGCAGACAGATGGAGTCTCAGTTTTGGAAACCTCTATACCAGTCCGGTACCCCTGAGCATTGAGCAATGCCTTGGGTATTAGAAAGAAAGATGGAGGATGGTGGGGGGTGGGGGGTTCAACTAAGCTGCTCATTTGGTTTTGAATCTTGGTCCTGCTGGCCTTGGCCATTTTCAAGTTGAGCCCCTCCTTCCTTTCTTCCCTCCCTCACCTCCCAGCCCAACATGACCTGTCTAGGGGTGCCCACCCCTGTTTTCTGCTTCTGGGGTGAAATGCGATAGTACGTGGTTGTATTGCTTCTGCCTTTGTGTGGAATACTCCATTCCAAAGACTGAAATAACTTAGCAGATTTCATTTCTGCTAGAACTAAAACCCGCTCCTGGTTGGTACTCAATCCCTGCTAAAAGACCCATTAGGACTGAGCTGCCACCAGGTTCCAAGCCTGACAATGGGGATCACTGGGCTAGCTGAGGACTCGAATGGATCTTTGGGTGTGGTTCTCTCCCTGAGTGATTCTGACAGCCTGGAATCACTTGGGGTAGGGGTGAGGGTGTGTGCATGAAGCCTTAGGGCCCAATGGGGCGTCCGTTGGGGTTTTTTGTCACCACCAGTGGTCCTACACCCTAGAACTACGCATTTCCACTTAGGTGACAGGCAAGCAGATTGCACCGAAACGGTCCTTCTGGGGTACTTTAACAACAGAAAGATTCAGCTTCCAAGTAGAGGAGAGAGAACAATAGATTTGGCCAGCCCTCAGTGTTGCCTACTCCACCCCCTAGGGACTGAGAATCCCACCGCATCCTTGCTGTTTCTCTTGTCCCCCCCGCCCCGGTTGCCCAGGCGCAGCTGACCTGCCCGATGGGTGGCTTGATCTTCAGGGCACAGGAGCCGCTGGCCTGGCTCTCCTTGCACAGAGCTGTGGGCTCATTAGCATGGCCGTAGGTAGTACGTTCTCTTCCTTCCTTCTTTTGTTTTTCTTTTCAATTCATTTCATTGCCACCACCCCCTTAATTTGAATCTTTCCTTTTTTAGGTAGTTGTCCTGTACTGTTGTTTTTGTTTTATCTTTCATTGCCTTTCCCTCTGCAGTCCACTCTCTGACCTGGGGACTCCGGCATCCTCCAAGCAAGCCATTTCCGAAGAAGGTGACAAGAAGCCACGTTGATTTACGCCTCCTCCTCCTCCTCCTCCTCTTCCTCTTCCCTTGCCTGGCCCCCTCCTGCGCGTGTGTTTCAGCCAACACAGGAGCCTGGATTGTGGAAAAGCCTCCAGTGCAACTCAGCTCAGCTCAGAGAAGTCTCGGGAATGGCCTAAGTTTGTGCAATAAGAAGATTTTTTTTTCCTTTTTTAAATTCTTCATTACATTTTCTTTAAGTGTCTGTGAGAAAGTACCCAGGTCAGACTGGAATTGCTCTACAATAGAAATAACTGAACACGAACAAACTGATGAAAAAAAAAAAAGAGTTAACTATTTTATTTATTTCAATATTTAAAAGAAAAAAGTGCTGACGTGGCACAGTATTTTTGTTTAAAGTACCTTCTACTTCGAAAGTTAAAAGCAATTTTGTGAAGACACGAAATCAAAAGTACTTAATGTAAAATAAAGACTGCATATTAACTCTAAGGAAAAATACCCCACATTTTTAATAAGAAAATAAAGATCAACTCTGCTCTCTCAGGCTTTTAAAAAAGCCATTCATGTATGTGCTGTAGGTATTTTTATTTCTGCGAGTTGGATGTGGTAAGTGAGGAGTGATTGTTTTTTTTTTTTCCTTCCTTCTTCAAAATTCTATTGAAAGTGTTGGTGATGTTATATGGTTATGTGTTAAGACGTGACCGAAATAAATTAGCCACAAAGACTAGCAGCCGGCTCTTCGCCCCTGCCCCCCCCCCCAAAACCCCCCCCCCCCC
>LNAC01000027.1:7928095-7948899 GCA_002007465.1 Ailurus styani | reverse complement strand
TCCCCACCCCCTCCCCGTAGGCAATCCCCATTTATCTGGATGTCAAGAAGCAGCTCGCCTTCTGGTCGTCATGTCTGATGAGGCCTAGTTGAGAAAGGAATTCCATCTAGTGATTAACCGTATCTCTGCAAGTGCAACATTTTTGAACACAGACAGCTTTGTTTAAAATAATACAGTGAAGAGAGAGAGAGAGAAAAAGGACGACAAAATATGCATCAGCTGAGATGATATTCATTTGATCACCTAACAACTTCCAGAGGAGGTTTGCAAAGGGAGCCTTCTGCTGATCTGGCTTTGGGGGACCTGATGTTCTAGAGTGTCTCCAGGGGCGAGGAAGGCCAACCTGAGTGACAGAAGCCTCAAACTCAGCTGCTCATGGGGGTGAAGGAGAAAGGCGTGTGTTCTAACATGTGCCTTTGTGGCCGCGTGGATGGCAGTGAACGTGATGGCCTAGGAAATGCAGTTCAGCTCTGCGTCTGTGCTAGCAAAGGAGCTGGGCTGACTGGCTGGGCCACTCCGTTCTACTCCAGGTCTTCCGTGTGTCCATGTTCTTGACCTTCCCTCACTTGCAAGCAGAGTCATCATCATGAACGTACAGCCTAAGGCCGGATATTCTCATCAGCAAGTCCTTGAGTGTCAGTGTTAGTGAAATGGGTCTGAGCTTGAGGATCTCTCTTGCTTTTGAAAGGGGAGATTGGATGACACAGATGTCCTGCTAGCCCCTTCAGCTGTCTCGTTCAAAGCCAGTCCCGGGGGGAGCTCACCGGGAGTGTCTTTGTATCCTTCTGTAGCCCTTTTCGGTGACATTTTCTGATAGAAAAGGTCCCTTTTCAAAATGCTAATAATTATAATAATAACCCACTCTCCAACCAACTCCCGCAAGTTTAATGTGTAGAATTGTGATAAAGCTCTGGCATAATGTAGGGTTTGTATCAAATTTGTGTAAGTTTCTGTTAAATAAAAGCCTGTTTCCAATGCTCCTATAGCATCTCTGTAAATTTTGCTTTACTGACCTCATCCTACTTGAGTTCAACTTTCATACCGTCTTGAAGGGCTTTTGCCCACTTGCACGCCCAAGATGTGTTGAACCTTATTGTTTTAATCAGAAGCATAGTGCAGAACAGCGGTTGCCGCTGGCTCGGCTGACAGGTGGTTGGCTTGGGAAGTGAGTGGTGCCAAGAGTTGGTGCCAGTCCCTGCTCTCTGAGTCTGGAGTTGCTGTCATCTGCCCCTCATCACAGCAGCCATCGTCACCCTCTCCGTGGAGAGCCTCTTTACGTGTCCAGACTTGATACACCTGTTGAATGTTGCTGTTATATCTTTGCCAAGAATAGTCTGGTGTAAGAATGCAAGATTTAGTGTGTGCTTGCAAAAATCTGGGAGGTTCATGTCTCCATTGCCTGAGAGGTGCTCTTGGTATAGTGAGTGTCCCCACGCTGCCAGTCGGTACAGCTGTCAACCAGACCCTATGACAGGTTTCTTCTTGTGTGTGGACGTGAATACTCTTCTCGGTTGGGCGCTCTAGGTCAGGCAGAACCAGAGCAGCCTTTCAGGCCATGTCTTGCCCTCTGAGCATTGCCGCATTGTGACATCTATTACAGGCTTATAAGGTTCCCTGGCAGTAAAAACTCCCCCCACCCATGTACCCTCCTTAGGCTTTTGTTTTCTTTTTACTGTCATAAAATATGCATTATAAAAATTTACCATTTTAATGTTCATTGGCATTAAGTACATTCACACTGCTGTACCACCATCACCTCCATCCACCTCTAGAACTTTTTCACCTCCTCCAATTAAAACTCTGTGCCTATTAAATAGAACTCCTCGTTCTCTCCTCTCCTTAGCCCCTGGCTGCCACTATTCTACTTTCTGTCTCTGTGAATTAGGCTACTCTAGGTATTTCAGATAAGTGGAATCATACAATATTTGTCCTTTTGTGTCTGCCTTATTTCTTTTAGCATAATGTCTTCAAGTGTTATGTCTATTGTAGCAAGTGTCAGAATTTCCTGAAGACTGAATGATATTCCATTTTATGCATATACCACATTTTATTTATCCATTCATCTGTTGATAGATATGTGGTGTAAATAGAAGGTTTTGCACATTTATTACATATCACCCACTTCCTATAGTGACTTAAATTTGAGACACTGGACCCAATTCCAAGGTCACCAACGGGATTAAATATCTTCTTAGGAGGGAAGTAATTGCACCTGAAGTCTTCCTTCTAATTTACACTCTTGAAAAGGGTACCTTGATTCTGATGGACAAACATTCTCTATGTAAAGTGTATCTTACCCCATGACTTAGGCTTTCTTTGTAGGTATTGTCTTTGGGCTGCTTTTAGGGATAAGATGTCTAGCATGCAGCTGTAGTATCAGTATAAATAACTAAGGATTAGAGGGGACCCAGCAGAATCATTTGTCTTTAATGGTGGCCCATAAACGTAGGGAGGGCCTTTTTCAAATGATAGTGAGTTGTTGGCAAAGTGTGCATGTGCTCTATATCTGTAGATGGTCACTGATCTAGAGGGAGGGGGAATGTATACATGTGAGCCAAAGAATGAGAAAGAGAAAAATAGCTTTATTCATCCATTTGGAAATATTTCTTCATCCATTATTTCATATCAAAGGTTAGTTCTGGGATCAAATTCAGATGCCTACAGAGCAGGTATCTTTAGTGAGTGAAGCAGGCCAGGCATGAGAAAATTAGCAGTGCCAGGGAGAGGGGGCAGCCCTTGACACTCAGCCTTAGGACACGGGGAGACCCTAGGCAGTGGGAGAGAGTATATGGAGCCAGACAGCCCCCATGCTTTGAATGGGACAGCTGCTACCAGCTCAAGGGATGCTACCAGCAGGCATGAGGGCTTAGAGTTCTCGGGTCCCAGGTTTCTCAAGAGGGACCAAAAAATTCAGAAATTTTGGTGAGATCACCCCAAAATATTGGTAGTAAATTGAAAACATTGAAAAATCAGTTTTGTGTGGACTAAACCAAATATGAGCGTATAGCAGACACCCTTTGATGACTTTGGGGAAGCCTTCCCCAAGGGCTCCAGTCTAGGTAAGGTTGAAATTGAGGATGGAATGCCTTGACCAAACTCCTTCGCTTCATCAATGGATGTGTCTAATGGTAACCTGACTTAGAATTGTTATGTGCTTGGAATGGGCCCCTGGGTTGGTCTCTGGATGGGGCTAGGTCATTATTGAGTATATTAGGGGTTCAGAATGAAATTCTAGTAGAGGATGTTACCCTATCCAGTCCCCCTCCCTCTGCATGTAAACGAAAGAGTTTCTCTCTAAAACCCTGAGTGGGGCTATACAGTTTAAAGATACATATATTAATAAATATATTTTTATATATAAAATAAAATAAATTAATTTTTATATATTTAAAGATTTTATACATATTTAAAGATTTTATTTATTTCAGAGACAGAGAACGCTTGCACATGAGAGAGCACACAAGCTTGGGGGGGAGGAGAGGTCAGAGGAAGAAGCAGAACCCCACTGACCAAGGAGCCTGATGCAGGGCTTGATCCCAGGACCCTGGGATCATGACCTGAGGCGAAGGCAGATGCTTAACTGACCGAGCCACCCAGGTGCTCCAAAGATATGGTTTTTATTCTTTATCTTTATTTTACTTTATTCTTATTGCTGACCAGTCATCTGTCATACCACATTCCTTTTACCCTTCTTTCCTTTTCTAAGATTTCGAAATTACTCCATGTGACCAGAACTCAATTCACGTTTTATTATATCCCCAAAAGAACAAATTTAGAACTTCCTTTGATTAAAAGAAATATATATATTTTAAGTATATTAAAAAAGTATATATAATATATAAAAATATATTTTTACATATATATTAAAAAGTATATATGTATAAAATATATATAGGTGTGTGTGTATATATTATATACATTTTTTTTTTTAAATTAGAGAGAGGGTGGGGAGGGGCAAAGGAAGAGGGAAAAAGAGAATCATAAGCAGGCTCCGTGCCCAGTGCATAGCCTGACATGGGACTTGATCTTATGACCCTGAGACCATGACCTTGAGCCAAAATCAAAAGTCAGACACTTAGCTGACTGAGCCACTCAGGCACCCCTAAATAAATATATATTTTACAAAGTGTTCTCTGAAATGTGATGCATAGAAGATGTAAAATACTGAAAAAAATTTAAATAAACGTTCTGGAGGAATATACATATTTATATTATATATTTTATATATAAATATATCTATATTTTAAAGATTTTATTTATTTATTAGAGAGAGAGAGCGAGCATGGGGCAGGGCAGAAGGGGAGGGGGAGGGACAAGACGACTCCACACAGGGCTCAGACCCCAACACGGGGGGGCTTGATCCCAGGACCCTGAGATCATAAGCTGAGCCATAACCAAGAGCTGGACGCCCAACCAACTGAGCCACCCAGGTGCCCCTATGTTAATTTATACTTTATATAAAAATATATATGTTGCTCCAGAATTTTTAAAAAAATTTTTCTTCGCATCTTATATGTGTCTTATTTCAGAAGACACTATGACGGAGAACAGATTTCATGCGAAGTAGTATATGCAAAAACTAGTCACTTGGGTCAGGGTTGTTTTCTTGCTTTATTTCCTTTGGTCCAGATGAGGAGAAAGCTATTCTGAATAAGCAGTTTGCTTTCTTTATGCTTTATAACAGGGGCTCTGTAAACTTTTACTGTAAAGGTCCAGATAGTGAATATTTCAGGCTTTTCAGGCCAGATGTCTGTTGCCCCGACTCAGCTCTGGGGTTGTAGCATAAAGCACCCACAGACAGGATATAAATGAATGGGCACAGCCGTATTCCTATAAAACTTGATTTACAGAAATAGGCAGCTAGCTGGTCAGATTTGGCCCATGGGCCATAGTTTACTGATCCTGACTCAGAAATCGAGAGTATTACACAGTTAAATTGGGGGTGGTGGAGATGGTGATATTTAAGGCCTTTTCTAAGCACCAGGACTAAGAAGAATTTCACATCACCAGGGGAAAGGCAAGAGGTGCATTTCATGATCAGTAATGCAAGCTGTACTGAGGCCTATACCCAAAAATGTTTTGGAGCCAAAAAATTCCATCACAAGATATTAGAAAGTCATTAGGTTTTCTGGTTTTGGTGCTGAGTCCAAATTACAATAGTACAGTGCTTACCGAAAGTAACTATAAATAATCCAGCCGGTCGACGTGCTAGCCATACATAATGGTGACTCTTGGAGACGTAATGACTAACGTCATTCATCTCTACCAACTTAAGTATGAAAAAGGGCCAAATTTAATATAGCTGAATTCAGGCAAAGGACTCGTAGGAGCTAAGCGAACATAGACCTTGGTTTGGGTACGAGGTAAATGATAAAGGACATTTAGTAGAGCTCAGCTTGGGCAGCGTGGGGTTGTTGCAGTTAAAGAAATGGCCTCTTTCTGCTTCCCCAGTGGGTGTGGCTCCCTGAAATTATTAGTGATGAGGTGTTGAGGTTGTTACTGAGGTGCGTTTCTTCCTGAGAGCTCCGATGCTTGTGGTCACATTCAGAATCAGAGCACTTCTCCCACTCAGTACCTCACATCCCCAAAGAACCGATGAGTAATTGTCTTCCCTAGATGGTAATGAAGATTCCTGATACCAGACCTACTATAAAATCCAAACCTTCTTACAAGTTAGTGTGGGGTGATCCTGACGGGCATGCTATGAGCTAGTCATGCTAGGTGGAGATGCCTTGGCAAATTTATCAGAGATGCTCTTTAGCCAGTGGGAGATGATACTCCCTTGTTTTGAGAGAATGAGTAAATTTTCAGATTTCTGGGTGTGTGTTAGTGGTGCTTTTTGCTAAGTTCCCTGAGTTACTTCCAAGTTTTCTTAATGGGGTTCAGGTTTGCGATCAGTATGTTGTATGTCTGCTCCATCTGCTCGAAGTCCCACCCTGAGGTCACCCAGATGTGACCTCACATCTGGTGATCACACCTGAGGTCACCCAGATGTTCGCTTTTAGGCATTGACTAGAAGGAGAAAGATCCTAGTTAGAAAACAGTATATTTTATATTTTATGTAAATATGGTGCCAGCAGCACAACCCCTTGGTTACCTGATCTTCCGTTCCCCCAGAATAGGAACTACCTCGGTGTGAGGAGATAACAATGGCCATCAGTGGTTTAGTACCCGCTTGACTGATGTGATTACGGTGACTGTGCCGTTAGGGATCACCTGGCAAGACACCGTCATCACAGATGGACCTGGAAGTTCTAGCGGAACTGGCTGAAGGAGTAGCGTGCTGTTTATTTTTAAGTTAGCATGATGCCAGGCTGTGTTATATTGTGTATCATGTGCAAGGGCTGGCAGGTGTTTCTCCACTTCTTAATATTTGACACCACTGTGTTTGAATGAGCTGAAAATAACTGGGAAAACCAAAAAGTACAGAAAAGAATATTAGCAATAATTAAAGGGATGAACAATAAAGCCCTTTAAGAAAAGGGGAAAGGAGTTGGGGTTAACTTGGGGAAGAGGATTGGGGCCACTTAATAACTATCATTATGTACATCACTGAGAAAAAAAGATGCTGGTCTTTTTGGTCTCTAGAGAGGACAAGAGAAGTAGGGGCTTAGAACACATTGACAAATGGTTCCTTTGACATCAAGAATTTTTGACTATTAAGGCTGATCTGACCTCACTGATAGCCAAACACTTGTGCATAGGAGTTAGGGGTGAGGGCTAGATGACCTCTCAGG
Source organism: Ailurus styani (assembly GCA_002007465.1). Classification (NCBI taxonomy): domain Eukaryota; kingdom Metazoa; phylum Chordata; class Mammalia; order Carnivora; family Ailuridae; genus Ailurus; species Ailurus styani. The sequence continues at coordinate 7,942,162 of LNAC01000027.1, read as the reverse complement.
GTCTCACCAAGTTTGGCAATGCTTTGAATTGTAGCCGGGGAATCTGCAAGTGTTGGTTGTCTGACTTACCACTTGGGAGTGGGGAGGCATGGGGAGAATTGGTCTTATGAATGCATATTGTGATCATTAACCAAAATTACATTTCTAGGCTTGTTCCTATTCATACGGAAGCAATGTCCCAAGGCTGTATGGGGACTTCCATTGTTTGGGTAATGTGAGACACCAGCTGGAAAGTGAATGCAGTGGCAAGAGACATTTTCCTCCAGGGAAATGTTACATATGTAAAAAACGAACAGTGAGATGCAACTGGAAAGGACAGTAAGGCCAAAAGGCCGCAAGGGAAAATAGTTCTGCTGACAACTCCATCTGAGTTCTGAGTTCCAAGCCAGTTCCCATCTCACTGGGCTCCACTATGTCGAGCATCATCCTTGGGGGATGGAGTTCATCTTTGCTCATAGGACCCGGATGTGATTCTCAGCTTGATTTTGGTTGAACAACTTCACTAATATTCATGGCTGTCTACTCCCCTCTCCCGAATTTGTAGGTAGGGGAAGAAAGGTCTTATTAAAAGATAAGGTTAATTTTGTATTTATACGTATAAAAACAAAAATTCTGCTTGGGGAAGTCTGTGGTCAGGGTTCTTTCTGCATTAACTTAGAAAAGAACTCCTATCGTTTTGCTCTGTGTTTGATTTGAAGATGTAGGAGGGATTGTACTATATTTTTTGGTGTATGAAGTCAACTTGCCAAAGACCTGGAATATAAAAGAGGTTGGGAACGGGGAGAGCTTGCGTAAGAAGGGGTGAAAGAGGGGCGTGATGAGTTGCTGGCTTGAACACTTATGCTGAAATTTCTCCCTGGCTGAGTTATTGGTTCAAAGAGACTGGCAGTTTCTAATCCTGAGACGTTCTTTGGTTAATATAGATTGTTTCCCCTCTGTAGACATCAACCTTTTGTCCGTAATTGAGAAATAGATCAATAAGTTTTGACCGCATACCGTTACTTTGTATAATGACCCTCCAGTTATTGGTTTGCTTTATGCTCCTGATCAATTAATCAAACATTTATTGAATGTCTTCTACGTCGCAATACCATGCTCAGTTTTGCAGGGCATAAAAGAGAAGCAAAGGGGGGTTGAAACAAACTTCTCGGGGGTACTTTCTATGTGCTATCCCCAGTAGGCTTCTTATAAATGTTAGCTTGTTAAAGGTGTCTATCAGTCTTTTCGGGTTCAGATGACTATTCCTATTTCACAGATATGGAAGTTGAGGCTCAGGGAGATTGAGTTGACAACAGCAGTAGTCACGGCTGGTAATGTTTGATTTTTCCAATTGAGGATTTTCTGGCTCTGACCGTCTCCACCGTGTAAGTCGTCGTTTCTGTTCACGAAGAGAGGAGACAGGTGGTTAACATATTATTCAAGACAAGACCATTTATAATTAAGTGCCAAGTTGGTACAAAATGTGAGTGCCACCTGGGCTGAGCGAAGGGAGTTTCCAACGCAGGCGGAAGTAGCGAGGGAGGTCTTCGCGGGACGATGAGTACAGTTGCGGTGAGCAAAGAGAAGACAGGCCACTGAAAGTGGGGAGTACCTGAGCAAAAGCTCAGAGGTGTGAGCAGCGTGGTGGGGTTGCAGCCAGAGTGATGAGAGCCTGAACACAGTGAGGGAAGGTCCTGGGCTGTGGAGAGAAGTCAGAGGGATGCACATAGCAGCCACGTCGTGGTGGGGCCAGATCCGCGATGTGGGAAACAGGAATGGTGACTGTGATGTTTGGGACGACTGTGTGACGATAGCCAAACTCTACGTCCAGAAGTTTGGGTTCATATACTCTCCCCTACCAGACCACCTTTGATCCTCTCATGACTGTGGGATCCTAGCCCTTGTGGGGGAAAGACATGGTCAGGATTCCTTCTAAATAACCTAAGACAGAACCCCAGGGTATCCTGTCTTCTGTGTGATGCTTGGCCAACAGATGAAATGTACGTCTTGCTGTGTATCAGATGATTCTGTGGGCTCTTCCTACCAAGTACTCTTCTGAAACCATCTTCTACTATCTCCCGGTTTGTAACACATTTGAGGAGGAGTATGGGATACCCTGAGAGGTGATTGGCCCCAGAAAGCTTTGTATCTAAGAGATTGAAATTTGGGGTCAAATTGATGAGTGTCCTTTTCGTCACGCTGGAAAGAGTTTATTTGAAAGAGTGCCCTGTAGACCTACCGGACTGGTCACTGAATGGAGTTGAGGAAAATCAAGGAGAGGAGGCTCCGATTCTGACCATTGCCTTGGTTTAGGGGTGCAAGCGCCTTCTGGCCCCATTGCCTGTTTGCACTTAGCCATTTTCCATGTGGAAGAATTAAGAAGTCCCGAGATTACAGTTCCTGAGACCTCACTTCCATTTTGACCTCCCATGCTCATGTCTTCCTACTTCATCTCATCAGTGGGTCCTTCGCTGGCCCCCAGGGCTGAAGGAGGTGTAGCCATGTGTGGGGAACATGCACTGTGAGTCCAAAGACTAGGGCCATATTCTCTAGGTGGCCAAGAATGGTTGGTACTTCCACCAGGCTCTCAAGGTTAGTTTCCTAGCAGCCTGGTTGGGTTACTCTCCCACTTAGCAGATGCATGAGCCAAAACTCAGCAGGGTTGGGTGAAGCGGTGGGAGCCATGGGGGGAAGGAGCAGGGCCCGGGCTAGACTCGAGGTCTCTTGTGCATTTGCCTTTGCTTATCATTTGCCTGTAATGTGCGGTGACACTTGTGTTGGTGTGGGCATGTCAGGAAGTGGCAGAGTCCTGGGCGGAAAAGGTCACCTGCCAGGACAGAACTGAAACCCCTGATAGAGCAATATCCATGCTCCTGAGAAAAGCAAAAGCAATCGGATGCCAGTTTCTGGATCCACTCCTCTTACCCCCTGCTGCCCCCGGAACTCTGCTGCTGTGGACATTTATGCAGCACCTGGGCCTTATATGGCGCCGTGTCGCCAAACCCTGTCAGATTCTCTCTTTCCTTCATCTGCCTTTGGACTGTAACGTTGGCACAGACCGGGTATAGCCAGCACGCTGGGGCCGAGTGTTAACTGCGTCCGGTGCAATGTTCTGTGCCTGTTTCATGCTGCCACCTACATCACCTACACACGGGCTTGAAATTTCACTATGTGCCCTGCAGAAAACACCCCAGGCCTGCCTCTAATGGCACATTAGGTCCATCACAGACAGCTCTCAGAGTTGATTTTGCCCTACAGAGGTTGAGAAGGTTGGCTTTAAAAAAGAAGTCCCTGCCTGGTGATTGGCGCAGAGAGAGATCTTCCGAGACAGCAAGTTGCCCTTCCTGCTCCCTCTCCATTAATTCCAGGAAACTCTGCAGCTCGCTCTCCCCTGCCCCCATCCTCTGGGCTCTGTGCTGTGCTAATCACAGCTCATTTCTGCTGCATGCCTCATTTGGGGGAAGAGCACTCCAGGGCTCCCAAAGTGTGAGCAGGGAAATTAAGGATGGTTGGCCAAATGAGTCAGCCCACTGCCATTGGGACGGCCCTCCTCCTCCCCGGGAAGGCCCCTGTGCCTTGTTCCAGGGTTTACTGGGAGAGGGTTTCCCCTGGGGCCTTTCCTCTGGACTAGATGGGGTTTTGTATTATAAGGGGGAGAAGGGGCCCCAGGCTACCTGAGCAGCCACACGCCGTCATACGGTCTTGAGCCTCGTCTCGTTGGGCCCATTTTGCAGCCGAGGGAAGGAGGAGGAGAAAGGACAAGTAGTGAGCTGCCTGAAACCAGGCAGATGCACGTGTCTCTTTGACTTCAAAAGCTGGTACTCTTTCGTTCCTTTTAACCACCGGCCGGGGAGGGGGACCCTGCTGCCTTCTCCCCCTCATGTCTTAGACTAAGACCTCTGGGCTTCTGTTCATTCTTGTTTCCTCTCCCCCAACCTCCAATGTGAAACTGTGCTTTTTTTTGTAGGAACAGGAGTCTTGCTGGCTCCTGGGAGAATCCATCCTGGCCGGGAGTCCTGTTACCCACTGGACGGTCAGCATTGTGGGTTGAGCCAGTATGCTAATGAATCTACGTTTCCCAGCACGGGCTGCCTGGGTCTTGCAAAGAGCCAGCTGCCCTGGCTGGGATCCCCTCTGCCAGGCGGCTCTGCAGGACGGCGTTAGGTGTCTGTGCATCTGTCGGGAGGGGAGCAAAGAGCTTCCTCTCAATCCCAGACACGGTACTTGCCTTCTGGGACTTCTTTGCCTCTTGTTACCTCGTTTTAAGGCTCTAGGCATCATTTGGTTGATCTGCTTCAAAAGAAATTCATTCTCCATCTTTGTAAATAAGGAATCCAACCAGGTATATTAGTCAGATGAACTCCAAAGTTCCACGATACCATTTAGGTGATAATGTGACATTAACCAAATGAAGAGACTTATCTTTTTCTTCCATCCCCCTGTTTCCTTGCCTTATTCCCATTGTCCAGAGGAATGTTTCTTAGAAGGGTCTGTTTCCGTGAAAGCCTTTAGAGTTATCCCTGTCTGGACACTTCTCTTACCCGGGAGGCCGTGGAAAAGGGAGCTGGGTGCAGAATGGACAGTACCTAGGAATATTCGGCCCCAGGGTTTCGATGTGCATTCATCCTTCTGGAAGGCAGGGTCAGGGAGGAGTCAGCTGGCGAGGCCCAGGGGCTCTTTTTTTGCTGTGGTAGTTGAACAGGAGCAGGGGCGGCCCCACGGGCAGGACACCACGTCCAGACCACCTGAGTTACACTCCCAGGAGCCAGTTCATGCTGTAGAAAGACCTAGGAGACCCAGGTCAACCTTCTAGCCTTGCTGCCACCTTGCCCCACGGCCCTGGGGCGGTCACTTTATGTTTCGGGGGCTCCGTGTCTTCGGGTATTTAGAGAAGGGGTTGAACCGTGTGGTCCCAGGCTCGCTGCGGTGCTGACAGTCAGAGGCTCTGAGGAGGCTGAGTCAGGAACCCACAAGGGAGCTAGCTGGTCTGCAAAACTGCTTTGCATTTTAACTGTGGCTTTTTGGAAGTCAAGTTTTTAAGCCACGGGGGTCAGTTCAGTGGTGGAAGTTCCAGGCACTTTTCCAGGGGTTTGGGAAAGAGAGATGACAGTTTGTATCTTACCCTGACCCCCATTACTGGTTATGCTGTGGGAGCCAAGGCCTCCTGTGTCCTTCCTGTCCACCCATGCCGGGGAATCCCCCCGGTCAAGTCCATCCACCTCCTCCCTGGTTGGGAGGCAGATGGAGAACCGACTGGGCTGGGTCAGACCGGGTGTCTTCCGTGTGACTCCTGGGGCCCCTGTGGGGGGCGCACCTGTGGAGAAGCCTTGATGTCGTCCAGCTCTGGCCTTCCAGAGGTCAGGCTCCGTTGTCTCACAGGCTGGGCCCATTTCACAGGAGGCTGCATTGGCCCCGACAGCCACTCTGTCCGAGGCTGTTGGGTGCAGAGAAGAGGCCTCAGAGCAGATCCAACAGAGGAGGACACAGAGTGGCTGCCAAGATTTCAGAGCTCCCTCGGCGCCCTGTAGGACCGAGGCTCTGGACTCCCACTTGAGTGCTCTCCTCCTTGGGCCTCCTCCTCCAGCTACCCCCTCTTTCCAGGCTCTGTACCTCCTCTCTTGGTTTTAGGGAACTAATTAGCTTCTTTGCCTCGAAGCTCTTCTAGTTCCTTCCCCCAGATCCTCACACCACCCTGCTGACTGCCCTCCTACTCCCCAGCCTGGAGCGTGAACTGGGGATAGGGGTTGTGGAGAGGAAAGCAGGAGGGCAGCCGTCTGACTGGAGAAGACCCCGGAGGCTCAGAAGGCCCAGTGCTCCCTCGAGGGTGGCCCCTCGGCCCCTCGGCCTCCTTGTTTGAGGAGAAGATCTCTCCATGGTCCGTCTCCTGTGACTCAGTGGTAGTTGTGGGCATGGATGTTGGATACAAGGTAGCTGTGCATCGGGCTTCTGCCAACCCTTCGCTAGGACTTCTTGAGAAGATTCTTGCCTACTCTGAGCTTCGGCTTCTGTAAAATGGGGACAGTGACACCTGGGTCACAGATTGTTTCAAGCACTAGAGGAGGACGTGTGTTCAAAGCATCTAGCGCTCAGGAAGCACCCTGATAAATGGGAACTGTTCGCCCTCACAGTGCTGAATGCTCTTCTAGGGAAGACTCAGAATTGAGTTTCCACATCTTTTTAAGAATTCAGCCTGAATTCTGGTTGTGTCTCCTGAATATGTAAGAACCCAAATCTCTTTTCTGTGTTCTTATTTTCATTCTCTTACCCATTCTTTCCAGCTTCCTTCTTTGTCTTCCGTCTCCCTCCCTACCCCATGTCCTTCACCCCAGATTTACTCATTCTTCCTCTTCTCACTTCATCTCTCCTCTCTGTTCTCACGATTTCTAGAACCTGTGATCACCTCTCTAATTATTCATGATCCCACATGCATCCTGGGAATTTTGAAAGCTGGTGTCATCAGCTTTCCTGCTTGCTATGAGTTCTACCTTCCAGCTCCATGAAGATACTGTAGCCCCCTGAACTGCAGGCTCCCCTCCTGGCTTCAGGGTCCCCATCCCTCTTGAGATGGGGATTTTTCCACAGCGATCCTTCACCATCTTGGATCTTTCTTACTTTTAGTCGTCGAGTTCCCAACCATGATGGTGGATGAATATATGAGTGTGGAACTCAGGGCATAGGTCTGTGCTGGAGAGATCAATTGGAGAGTTACAAGTGTATAGATGATATTTGGGGGAAGTGAGTTTAACTAGATAAGAAGAAGGGTCTAGAGTTAGGGAGAAGAGGGGATTCCAGCAAAGGAGATTGACAAGGGATAGCTGGGGAGGTGCAAGGAGGACAGGAGAGTGCAGAAAGGGGATGGAAGGTGCTGGCCCTTTCGAAGAGTCAGGCTGAAAAGGGGAGCAGAAATTGGGTCCTTGGTGGAGGGGATGCTCAGTCAGGATGGGTCTCTTCGAAAGACAGGAGCTCTTATGTGTTTGTATGCCAGCAGAACTGTTGACTAGAGAGACAAGTGGATGCCAGAGGAAAGGACAGCAGGAACAGAGTTCTCAGGGGGGTGTGAGAGTTTGGGATCCAGGCACGATTGGGGGATTAGCCTTGGGTAGGAGCTGGGAGAATTGGTTTCTGGTCATAGGAGGGGCACAATGCAGGGGGCTGGGGGGGATGTGCATGGAGAAGAAGAGATTGTTTTATTCTGATCATGAATGTATTTTTTCAGTGAAATAAGGAGAGTGTGAAGAAGTGATGCAAGCTCTGGGAGACTGGAGAAAATGGAGAAGTGTGAGAGAGTGGTTTGCCCAGGGAGGTATGGGCGTATGGCCAAGATTGGTGGTGGCCATTTCAATGGAGGCTGGTCAGCACCGTGGCTGGGGTACACGCACAGAGCAGGCAAGGGTTGGGCTTAAAGAGAGAGGGGGCCGTAGATACATGCAGAGGTGTGACTTCAAGGAGGGACATGGAGTCTCTGGATACAGGCGTGTGTGAAGCAGTGCAGGGGAAGGTGGTGCGTGCATGGTAAGGAGCAGCAGGCGGAGCTTCCCAGGAGGGGAGGAAGCGCTGGTGCACCCTTTCAGTAATGGCCATCCCACCTCTGACACTCTGTCCCCTTCTGTTGTGGGTGTCCCCTTCTGGTGCCCTCTTCTCGTGTTCTTCTCTTAAGATGGTTAAATAGACACTAAAATAAAAAATGGTGGAAAGCAATGCTTGTTCTGGGCTAATTCATTCATCATTTCAAGAGTGCAGTTTAATCAGGATGCAGAGATACTCAGTGGTTCATAATAACACAATGGAAATGCTGCCCTAACTCTCTCCTAACACTGGGATGGTCACTTGGGTTTGCTTTTATTGATACAAAGGAAATTTTCTGAGTGCTTTGTTGTCCAAGGGGCCTTATCTCGGGGAGAGAGTATATGTCGCCTGTCTGCGGCCCCCCAGAGGAAGCGAGGGTCTCCTGTTGATGCACGGGACCCATGGGTCTCTGGCACACAGAACTGTTATCAGGGAGATGTAGCTTATGCCTGGACACTGGCCAGCATGAATTGATGTCTTTTGCATCCAACAATCACAGGACTGTCGGAAACACTTAAGAGTATGTCAACAGTAGCCTATGAGGTTGAGAGAAATGCAGAATTTCTGGGAATGAGAGTAGAGGCTGTTGGTTGGTGCCAAAACAAAGCAGAAGATGGTAAAACCTTGCTTTTTCTTTCTTTTTAAAAGTGTTTTCCAGTTTAATAAAGCAGTAGCGTACCCCCTCTTGGTGTGATCCTCACAATAGAAGGATGAGGTGGGCAGGAAAGGTTCTGGAGCCTCATTCAACCAAGGCGGACTCAGGATCAGAATAGCTGGTGGACTTGCCTGTGGTCCCATATACCAGCATCGTCGTCATGGTTTGCTGATGTGTGGGAGCCTTGAGGAGAGTCTAGGAGGCAGGGGGTCCCCAAGTGTGGCCCCAGGACTTCCGCCCCTGTCAGGATTGCATCTCCCCTGGTGATTCTTATGGACTATAAAGTGGGAAAGCTGCAGGATCACCACAGTGGCTTTGCTTTGGCATGGGGACAGGGGGAGAGCTGTGACTATTTCCTCTCTGAGGTCCTTGTGCCCCAAAGGAAAAGAAGAACTTCCACTTCAGGGCAAGGAGCATGAGAGAGGTGGGGCTGCTTGGGAAGGTGTTGGCAGATTAGGTAGTGTACATGGCAGTAGATAGGAACCAGAACAAGGGAACTTGATTTGATCAGTCCATGTGGGGCCTCCGCCACAAAGCAATGTTAGACTCACCATTCCTGTTCCAGCCTTGGAGCTCTGCCTCTGACCGTGGCTGCAAGGGCCTTCTACGGGAGATCATGGGTGTTCTTCCTAACGTCTCTCAAAGTGGCATAGTGTGGGTGCCAAGAGCATGCACTGGCTATGGACCCCAGCCTCTTGGCTCCTGGGTTTCCTTGTCCACATTGGTCTTTACAGAAGTGGGGCTGGCCTTGAAGGATGAATACAGACTCCAAAGGTAGGCAAAAGGTGGAAGTGATATTTCATTGATTCTTTTATTCTTATATGAATTGACAGTTTCCCCTCATTTGATGAGAGTTGTTTTGGTGGAGAGCTGGGGAGGGAGGTCAGATTAGAGAGAATGAAGACTGAGTGGGAAATCCCAGCAAGAGAAGGAATGTATTTAGGGCAGGGCATCTCAAAATTTACTGTGCACACGACTCACCTGGGATCTTGTTAAAATGCAGATTTAGGTTCATAGGTCAGGAGTGGGTGTTTCTAACAAGCTCCCAGGTGATGCTCAGGCTGCTGGTTCATGGACCCCACTTTATGTAGCTAGAGTGTAGACCATCTGCTTGACAGGTTTGGCTGTGAATGGGAGCTGAGGGATAGGACAGAGAGACCTTTGTGTGCAGATGTGTGAAGTGTAAGAAGAGCAGGTTTTGGGGGGGGTGGGGAGAGGGAGGAATTCGGCAAGTGCTTTTCTGTGTGGCTGTTGCATGGGGTGTAGCGGTAGTTGGGTCAGTGGTCATGAAAGAAGATGAATCTAAGAGAGGCAGTTGTGACCAGACAGCAAAGAGGCTTGTAATGCTAAGGAGCTTACTTCTCGCTGCAGGCAATGAGACACAGAGGAATTACTTAAGGAGGGGTGGGTTGATACCTCATAACTGCTGGAGGAGTTTTAAAAACTATTAGCCACTACTAAAAAAAAAATCTTCTTAGAAATGGTCTTTCAGATCATTTTCTGTGAAAACAGAAGTATGTGGCTGTGGGAATACCGCCTGCTGGTTCAACCACCAAACAAGGCCACCGTCGGGTTAGTGGTCCTAGTTGTTTGGATGGATCTCTGACTCTGAGAAAGGGAAACAGGAGTTAAATATTTCACTGGTGAATTGCTTAAGGCTTGAATCCTTAATTCTCACAGGAGGCTTTTAACCTATTAAGCTTATCAGCTTCCAGCTCAGAGGCACTCTTTTCCTTTTATATGAAAACTCAGCCTGGTGAAGGTTGGTTGGAGGGCTGGGTTAAGAAGGACCCAAAGGTCTCAGCCATGAGTACTGGAAGAGAATGTTGAATTGATTAGTGATGTCTGCCATGAGTATGGGATGGAAACGTGGCATCTGTGCCCCACATTTAGCTGAAGGGACTTTAGGTTTCTGGTGATGTATTCCTAATTCTCTCATTCCTATCCTTCAGGTGAACCAGGACCATTTCAGAGATACTCATTTCACTTCCCTGCTTATGGAATGGAGTTGACCACCCCTTACCCAGAAGGGCTCTGTGAGTCTTCAAATAGTTGTGAGGTTCTGGTCCACATTTACAAACTACCAGCAAAAGCTCTCCTTCTGCGGTACTCTAACATCGATGGGTGTTATTATCCTGAATAAACTACTTGTCTTAAAGCATCATTTCTATTAAATCTGAAGACAGATGCTGATAACTGGAAATAGCCATTGATTTGCTTTCTCTTGTACTATCTCAACTCCCTAATTTATCCAGAGGAAAAAAATAAAGCCCGTGTAAAATCAACTCTTCCAGCTTTCTAAGTAAACAGCGAGATCAATCTTATTCATGAATTTGTTGGATAAATGTTTGTTTGATTATAAGGAAAGGCAGATTAATCTTGAATGAGAATTTGTCTGGTGGAAAATGATGTACGAGCTGGACCGAGTGACCCAAGATGCAGGACAAGTGCAGAGCTGGTGGGTAGTGCCTTTGTGCTGGAGGTTGGAAGCGAATGCGGAGTCACTGAAAGGCCAGACTGTGCTGGGTTTTAATGTAATCCTGTGGAGCCCAAGGATGTCTCTCCTTTGAGCAGTGTTGGTTCCGTGTGATTTTATTTCCTTCTTGCTGAGAGTGTTGAAGGACATCGGGGACCTCTGGGGCTCGAGGGGCTTGGGTAGGAGGCTTCAGGGGAGGCTGGCTGTCACCACCACCATCTTCACTTTCCATTCCCCTGCCATCTTGATTTGGAGAGCAAGCTAATGACTCAGGGAAGTTGGGGGGTGAAGAGGGAAGAGGATTGGGAGGAGTCGGTGAGTCTCTTTTGGGGCTCTGGGGTTGAGGATAAGGGTGCTAGGTGTCGTGACTGCAGTACAGTCTGGTGAATGCGAGAAGGGGGGCCTTTCTGTCTGCTCTTCTGTTCCTCTCCTAAATACAGTGAAAAAGCAACACTCCTGTCCTTTCTTGACTTGACAGTGTAATAGAGGTGTCTGGGCCTGTTGTGAAATTGCTCTGGTTGCCAGACGTCTTTTTGTGCTTCTCTCAGAGGCTCCACTGGGAGAGCTGATGATGGGCAAGCCACTCAGGGTAGCTCTAGGGAGGACTTGGACAACCGGCTCCGTGCAGGAATAACTGGCCAGCAGGATTGAGTGGGATGGTGAGGAGGGAAGAGGGGAATGATTCCTTTCCTCTGTATCCTCTGGCAGAGGAGCTGTAGCTAGTGAAGTTGGGGACCTCTGTGGAGATTTTTAGGAGCCAAGGCCCAGTAATGCCACCAGGGGCTGGTTCTGGCAAACTCCAGGGCCCCTTTGTATGGGCTGGACTGACTGACTCCTGGACCATTCTTCCCCAGGGATTTCCGGGATTTGTCACTGTGAGGTGGTGAGGACTTGACACCTTGCCTCATGTGAGGAAGCCCGGCTTTCTGAGAGATTTTGCTCGAGGTATGGACAGTGAAGCCCAAAAAGGCCTTAGGGGAGAGCTAGTCCATCTTTGGGTGGTACAAACTGAGGAAATGGAGGTACAGAGAAATTCAGTGACCGACATTACTGTGCCTTAGCCAACTTCTTGTGAATAAAAGGGGGAAAATGCTGTTGTATTTAACAGCTCAATAAGAAAGAAGCTGAAATGAAGCTTGGCAGCTGCATTTAGGTCAGCCATCTTGGAACACCATGTAGGGAGAGACTGCAGGTGGAAGTAAAGGGTCCAGAGGACTAGCAGGTGAAGACATGGATGCTAGGCTAGCCCTGTCTCTACTGCTTGCTGGCTGCCTGAGCCACTCTGAGCTGCAGTTTCCTCACCTATAAATCAGAAATATTTACATCTGTCCTGTCTACCTCACAGGATTGCTGTCCATGCAACAATGAAATCAATGGTTTCATCAAATGAAACCATGAGTAGAAAGGTGCTTATTTGAAAACGCTAGGAGTAATGGTTATTTTGCTATGTGAGCATTGCTTCCTTTAGGCCAAAATACTGGCTGTAGGTTGTTGCTCTGCTCATATCAGTTTGTTGAACTTCCAGGAAGTCGCTGACTTTCTAAACTGGGGGACTTGTTCCAGGGAACCTGAACAGAAAGGTTGTTGGTGAGAAGTAGACTCGGGAAGGTGGAAGGAGGGTGGAACAGGGTGAGGGTGAGACAAGAGAGTAGAGGACAAGATGAGAGGCCAGAGGCAGAAGCTTGTCCGGTGGAGAAGAGCTCTCTGGTCCACACTATTTGAACAGGAGGCTGCGGATGGGCTCCCATTGTGTTGTGAGTATTCACACCTATTCATTTCTTTTTTTAGTCATCCCTACATCAGCCTTTAAATGATCTTCATTCCCGCTCTTAGCTCTTTTAAAGAAGATTTATTTAAAAAAACAACAGCCCTCCATGGAGGAGAGGAAATGAGATAAAATTCCAGACCCCACTTCTGCCTTCATTATTCAGCCCTGGGCCTCACTGTAGCTGGGATCTTGCCTAAGCAATAGTCCTATCAAATGTCTGGCTTTTCTAGAGCCTTCCCACCCGACCCCTTACTGTTCCTCTTTTGCCAGTATATTAGTTATCTCTTGCTGTGTAACAAATTACTCCCAGACTCAGCAGCTTAGAGCAACAAACATGAGCTCATGGTTTCTGAGGGTCAGGAATCTGGGAATGGTTTAGCTGGGTGGTTTTGGCACATGTTCTCTCATGATGTGGTAGGTGGGTGTTGGATGGGGCTGCAGTCATTTTGAGGCTTGACTGGGGCTGAAGGTGTCACTTCTAGGCTTGCTCACATGTGGTGGATAGGCCTCCATTCATCTCCATTCGTCTCAGGCTGTTAGACTGAGGGTCTCAGTTTTCCGCTGATGGGCCAGTTCCTTGGCCCAGTCCCTTGCCATGTGGGCCTTTCCATTGGGCACCTTGTAATTCAGCCACTGACTTTATCCAGAGTGAAGTGGGGGGAGGGAGGCAGGGAGGGTTGGGGAGAGGGAGGGAGAGACCAAAACAGAAACCTGAGTTGTCTTTTTATAACTCCAAATTTGCATATTGTCACTTCCTCTTTTACGGTTATTTGCTAAAACAAATCAAGTCCAGCCCACACTCAATGGTTGGGGAATAGCCTCCACCTCTTGAAAAGAGGAGGATCAAAGAATCTGTGGGCATTTTTAAAAAGTACCACAGTCACCAACATCGCTGCCTGTTGATCATTTCCCCCCTCCCCTCTCCTCACCATTCAGTCTGACTCCCAGTGCCGCTCTCCTGCCACCAACTGCCCCCCTGGATCTGGGCATTTCTAGAGAATATGAAGGTGCACTTGACCAGACTCTGGGCTGCGAGAGAAGCCTCCACCAAGACCTACCCCAGCCTCCAGGCAGGGCTCTGAGGCCAGGGACTGAAGAGCTTCAATCCAAGGTCAGAGACAAAGGATTTGTTTTCAGAGACTTGATGCGTCTCCTGGGACAAAGATGGAAACTGATTCTGGTAGGGCCTAGCTTTGGCCATGGAACCTCCCTCAAAAAATGACCGCTGCTATCAGTGCCTGGAATCAGATATTCCTGAGACTATTTCATGTGGCATTTCCAAGTTTGAGAATGAGGGACAAAGCCTGTCCTCAGTTCTTATGTCCTCAGTTCTGCTTTCTTTGGTTGTAGGTTGTTGCTCTGCTCATATCAGTTTGTTGAACTTCCAGGAAGTCCCTGACTTTCTAAACTGGGGGACTTGTTCCAGGGAACCTGAACAGAAAGGTTGTTGGAGGTGAGAAGTAGACTCAGTTCTTATGTTACTTCATCTCTCACTCGATGCAGTGGCCCTCCCTTCCCTTTTCTTTTCTTTTCCTCCCTCCCTCGCTCCCTTCCTCCTTCCCTCCTTCCCTCCCTTCCCTCCCTACTACCTTCCTCCCTCCCTCTCTCCCTCCCTCCCTCCCT
>LNAC01000027.1:7905892-7928030 GCA_002007465.1 Ailurus styani | reverse complement strand
CTTCCTTCCTTCCTTCCTTCCTTCCTTCCTTCCTTCCTTCCTTCCTTCCTTCCTTCCTTTCCTCCCTCCCTCCCTCTCTCCCTCTTTCTTTCTTCCTTTCTTCTTTCTTTCTTTCTTTCTTTCTTTCTTTCTTTCTTTCTTTCTTTCTTTCTTTCTTTCTTTCTTCCCCTCTCTCTCTCTTTCTTTCTCTCTCTCGCTCTCTTTCTTTCTTTCTTTCAGATTTTATTTGTCAGACAGAGGGAGAGAGAGAGAGAGAGAAAGAGTGAGTGCACAAGCAGGGGGAGAAGCAGGCTCCCTGCTGAGCAAGGAGCCTGATGCAGGACTTGATTTCAGGACCCTGAGATCATGACCTGAGCTGAAGGCAGATGCTTAACTGCCTGAGATATCCAGGGATCCTTTTTTTTTTTTTTTTTAAAGTGTTCTCCTCCCTTCCCTTTTCTTGGATGCCATGAAGGGCTCTCTCCAGGTTCTTCTGGCCCTTTTGTGACCACATTATCTATGTCTTTCTCACTAAGTTCTCTTCTTGATGCCCTGTGATGCCTTCAGTTCCAGAGGTTACATCCCCCCTCTTCCCAAGGAGATCCTTTTTACTTTTCTCTCTGTGGTCTCTCCCCAAGTACCAAGGCTCTATCCACCACCCATACCTGATGATTTCTAAATTGACATCTCCAGCCTGTCCTCTCTCCTGAACATAGACCTGTATTTTCTCACTGACACCAGGACGTCTTCACCAAACATCTCATCTGCGCAATAGATGCCATATGCTGAAACTGATTCTGGATCACTCCCTGCAAGCCCACCATCCCTATCTCAGCTCACGGTGTGGCCCACCCACTCTGTGGCCCAATCTGGGAATCTTGGTGTCATCTTTGACTCTTCCCTCTTGCTCATACCTGTGTCCAGCAGGCATCAAATGTTACCCACATTTATCCCCACAGTTACAAGACCGTTTCTATACTAGTGTCCCCACTCTGATACCTAAGCTCCACATTAGTAGGAGCTTTTATCTGTGTAATTCATTGTTTAGCACTTCCCCAAATGCCTGGCACATCATAAGTGCTCAATAAAAATTTATAGAACAAATGGATACTGTAACTGGTCATCCTGCCCTAGCCATCTCTACTACATCTATCCTCTGCTCTACCACCAGGGCATTTTCCAAAGCATGTGTGCAAGCAAATCAGGTCCTTGTTTAAAAACCTCTGAGGATTTGGGGCGCCAGGGTAGCTCAGTCGTTAAGCATCTGCTTTTGGCTCAGGTCATGATCCCGGGGTCTTGGGATTGAGCCCCACGTTGGGCTCCCTGCTCAGCAGGAGGTCTGCTTCTCCCTCTCCCACTCCCCCTGCTTCTGTTCCCTCTCTCGCTGTCTCTCTGTCAAATAAATAAACAAAATCTTAAAAAAGGAATCTCTGAGGACTCCTCAGTGCCTACAGAAGCAAATTCAGATCTTTATGCCTGCATAAGGAACGTTTGACAGTCTTTCTCCTTACCGTTTTAGTGTCACCTTTTGCCACTTGCTTTTTTTCCTGCACTCCTTGAGCCACACTGTTGCTTAAGTGGATCGTGCACCTTAAATTTCCTGATATTTCTTCTACCTGTAATGCTTTTTTCTCTTTTTCTTTTTTCCCACTAAGAAAACTCTTCTTCATCCTCCAAGGCCCAGATCAAAGTTATCTCCTCTCTGTGGCTTTCCCCAAGCCCCCCATTATTTATTCCTTCTCCATCTGTAAGCATTTTATTTGTTCCCCTATGATAGCACTTAGTATATTATATTACAGTCATTAAAAAAATATGACCTATAATAGTTATTTGTTGCTATATAACAAATTACCCCAAAACCCAATAGCTTAAAACAATGAACATTTATTATCTCATAGTTTCTGCAGGCAGGAATCTAGGTGGTTTAGCCGAGTGCCTCTGGATCAAGGTCTCCCATGAATTGGCAGTCAGCTTGTCATTTAGGGCTGTGGTCTCATCTGAAGGCTCAATGGGAGAGGATCCAATTCCAAGCTCACTCACATGGTTGTGGCAGGATTCATTTCCTCCCAGACTATTGGACTGAGGCCTCCCTTTATTTGTTGCCATATGGACCTCTCCATAGAGCATCTCACAACACATAAGAGAAAACATAAGAGAGGGTGCCAACGATGCAAGACACAGTCTTTTTATTACTCCTTGGTGGGGGACATCCCATCATTTCTCATATTCTGCTTGACAGAGGTGAGTCAGTAAGTCCAGCCCACACTCAAGGGGAGAGAATTATACAAGCTTATAAATACCAGGAGAGGGGGAGTTTTGGTGGCCATCTTACAGGCTACCTATCACACCTACTAAACTTGAGCTCCTCAAGGCAGAATACCTATCTCATTTGTCTTTGAAACTTCATCATTTAGTATAGCTCCTAGAAGTTAGTAGGTGCTCAGTGAATTTGGTCAAATTAAATAGAATTATTTTTCGGTAAGAAACTGATCACAATCAGGTAAACTGCAGCCAGAATAATGCTCAAAAATAGACTAAAAATGATTTAAAAATAAAATGTAAAACAAAGTGCCTAAGGGTAACAGGCATACTGTCAGTCCTCTGCTTCTAGACACTTCTATGATTGCTTCCCTGTTTCACATAGAAAAAGACAAAAAAGCAAGAAAGTGTCTTTTTCCTTTTGGCTTAGTACAACTCTGAAATATTTTTGAAAGAAATAAATAACTCAAAGGTCCTCAGAGAACTCAAGAACTTAGACTACTCATGAATCCATCTTCCAATTCATGGAAGATCAGCAGCTGTAGGATACAGGTAATCACGTGTTGATGGATCACTGCTCTTTTCCACCAGCTATCCATCAGTTACATCACAAAACACTCCAGAAGGAAGCACAGGGATTACATGGTCTCCAATCTGAGCAACAGTTTCTTCTTCAGGCTCACTTTTCCAAGGAAAACCCAGAGCCTTTAGCCAAGGCCCATGGCTGGATGATCCTGATGTCCAGAGAGGCCTGAAATGCAAAACCAATGTCAGGGATTCATATCTGATATTGATGTTGGGCTCTGAACCATGATTCAGTCTGACCTCTACACACTTGTGGAGCAAGCATCACCAGCAGATGGTTGCCTACAATCTCAATTCCAGCTAAAGGTTTGAAAGGCGAGTCAACCTGAGTTGCTTCATTCCAATGGTTACCTTTCCCCCTCCACCCAACGAGGTCCTTTTTATTTTTTACTCTGGGTCTTTCCCTGAGTATCTCACCAAGTGCCAAGGCTCCATCTACCACCCACATCTGATGATTTCTGAATCTTCATCTCCAGCCTGTCCTGTCTCCTGAATATATGTTGGTGACCCTCTTCTTCCACTGCCTGCCAGGCAGTACCTGGCTACTGTCCCATGACCAGCTCAGCCCAGATCTAATATTCTTCATGGATGAAGACTTTCCCAAGGCCTCTGCCTGCAGATTCATTGACAGCACATCTCAATAGGCACAACTTATTATATGGGTGTAGGTGGTGAGGTTGGTGAGAAGTGCTTTAGGTTTCTAGACTTCTTTTGCCTTCTTTCATGGTATTGGACGAGTACTGGGCTCACCCAGTGGAAAAGTGAACATAAATTCTAGCAGTACTAACTGCTTATTTTAATTTCCTTCCTAGTTTTTTTTTTTCACTTTGAGTTTTAGCTGGAGAACTTTAGAAGACTTGTTTATCCCACCAACCAGATGGGCAATTTGGGATTAATGGTATATCTAAAAATACTGTTTATGAGTAGCATAGGCTGTGCCGCAGGTTTGTGGATAGCAGATTTTTATCCTTTCATTTAGTATATTGGAAAACGAATGCTCAGAGAAGCAAAATGACTTGTCCAAGGGACTCAGATGCTGCAGTAGATCTTAAATTGTGGTACTTATCCCGTGAGGGTAGGGTTTGGTTTTTCTCACTGCTGTATCCCCATGCCCAGAAAAGTGCCTACCACATTTATCTATTCAACAAATACTTTAGAGGGAATGAGTAAGTGGATAAATTATCATTGGTCCTCA
Organism: Ailurus styani; assembly: GCA_002007465.1. NCBI lineage: Eukaryota > Metazoa > Chordata > Mammalia > Carnivora > Ailuridae > Ailurus > Ailurus styani. The sequence continues at coordinate 7,924,012 of LNAC01000027.1, read as the reverse complement.
GCTGTGGTGATGAATTAGGGATGCTGGTATTATTCCTGTGGCTCTTGATATCTTTATAGTGCTATGCCTTGGCCATAACCTGGGCCAGTCAGGTAAATTATATAAATCCAGGTCAAGTCTGCCTCATTCCATTATTTCACTTTAAGAGGATCAACCACATGCCCTTAGGTTTATAGATGAGACTCTATCTTGGACCATTCTTGGCCATGAAAACTTTGGGTGGGGGGCAGATTTCTAGGCCTTTTGAGAATGGTGCCATGAGCCCTTCACTGTTTAGCCCATTAAATGTGTCCCCAATGCTTTTGCAAAAATGTGCTTTCTATAGTTATTGATAATAATGACCAGAGCACAAATATCTGTGGTTTGCCTCTCAGGTGGTACTTGGGTGCTCTAGAGTTTGGCAGCTTTCTGGGAGGATAAGCAGACCTCTAAGATGAGTTGAATTTGCTGCACAGCGAAGTGTTTGCTCGAGCAAAAGGCGGCTAGGGCTCACACCATCATTTATTTTTAATGCTTTTTTGTTTGTTTGGTCTTTACCCTTTCTACTCTCTTTCTCTTCTTTGTCCTTTTCGAAGCACGTTAAAAATGATAAGGAAGAAAGGGAGCCATGCAGGTGCCTCTGGAATGCTATTGTGATCATCGATTTGCAGATGTCTTAGCGTTAGAAGTAATGCTGGGGCAGGTGAGAGTTGAATCTGCAGACCATTGCAGAAGGTTTACAAAGCAGGGCTTGGGAAAGAATCCATGTGAAGAAGCAGTACCTGGTTAACATACTTGTCATAATATATGTGTGCAGAGGTTGAATTCTTGATTGCTCAGAATTGGTTCACCCCTTTACAGATGAAGTATAATGACTCAGAGCCTCATTCCCTCCACCTGACAAGCTGGGTCTCAAAGTGGAGGGGGATGGAAAGAAGACGTGAGGGAGAGAATTAGAGGGAGGGTGAGGCAGAAACAGAGACAGAGAGGAGTGAGGGAGAGAGAATAAATGAGAATGAATGGATCTGATTGAATGAGAGGCTTCCCAAAGTGAGCTACTAATATTTTTTTCTCCTCAAATTACTCTTTAGCATAGATGATTCCAATTTGACTTCACTTTGCATAATTCTTCAGCTAAAGCTTCTTATATAGTTTTGCAATATGTAAATATTAGAAATTTTATGTGTGTATGAATATAGAGAACTGTTAGAAATTTGAACCAAATTATTTTTTAATGAATGCCCATGGAGACTTGTTTTTGGTGCCATTTCAGACTGGGATTGATCCTACGTATTTTATATAATGTAATTTCTGTAAATTAAGCATCAGACCAAGGAGCACAATTTGAGGTTTGCACTTCTTTGCCTGGGAATCATGGATATTTAGGTTTTTCTTTCCTGAGAAATTAGTTTTTAAGAGATCAACATTGATAAATAAGGTAATAAAACATAATTATGTGTTTATAATTTCACAATGAATAAATAATAGGCTATGCTAGTTCCACAGTTATTTGTATCTGTTTTATTTATATTTCCAGCACATACCTAGCAAGATAATGTTGTGTGTTTTTTTTTTCTTTTTCCTGGAGCTATAATTTAATCAACAATGTGGCTTAGCCTAGTCCAAATTAAATATCAGTGATGATGAAATAAAAAACTCTTTTAATAAGGACCATAATATAAGAGACGCATGTCACAGCCCCGTGTCCAGTACTGCCCACGGTTTGTTGAAAATGAACTGCGTTTTTCTTGTGGTGCTGAGTATCTAGAGAGTGACATTGACTGGTTAATGACTTCTGTTAGCTTCTAAGTCACAATTGTAATGTGAGCTTAATCAACAAGGCCTGTTTAGATATTTTAGTCCCTGAAAGGTTGGAAATCTCTGTGTGTGGGGGCAGTTGTGCATGAGCAAGTGTCAGCACAGGCAAGTTCTGAGTGTGAAATTGGTTCTTGCCTGGCTATCTCTCCATGTGCCTTTTCAGTCAAATACCACGAAATCCAATTTGCTATTTTTGGCACTTCTCCATCTCTGGTCCAGGATGGAGAAAAAACAAGAGGTGGGTTCTTTGGGTGGTGAGGGAGTATTCCTCGCTTTCAGATGCTGGCCTTCGCTCTTCCACTGAGGTCAGCAGTGTCAGGCACTCCAGCCTCATGGATGAGCTTCTTTCTGAGAAGCTTCTTACACCCTGATGGGTTTCTCTTTCTTCCCATCTTCTGAAATAGCACCCTGAAGCCAAATTCCTATTGTCTGAAAGCCTTGTTGAAATGTTACATTTCCTGCACATGGTGGCCACATGCTAAATTTTCCCCCCAACGTTTATGGAGGATTGAGGTCAGTTTTGGAAGGGGTTAGTGTTGGATTAGGAAGGCCTCTTCACACCAAGTCACTATAGGACCAGCTAAACAAGCAGGCAGAAGATTTACTGAACCCTCCCGATAGAACAAATTTGGCGGAACACTCAGGAAGGACTTGGTTTCTAATGATCTGGCTGGGATGAATCATGCACACTGCAACACTTTCTAAATTCATTTTGGTAATTGGAATCTTATAAATGTCCTGTTGAATCATCTCGCCCAGGGGGACCTGGGATGGGTTGTTTCCCCTTCACTCCACTGGACTAGTTGAATAGCAATACAGGTATTCCTTGCTTAGAAAACTATAGATGAGGAAAAAAAAACCAAACCCTTCATTTCCAAGCAAATGCATTAGAGACTGATAGTTAACTTTACAAAAGAGTTAAGCTAGGAATCTTTAAGTAGTGAGTGACTATAAGTAAATTGTTTTACAGCAGTGTGTCTCTTTCTTTCTACTCTGGAATTGGGAAGACTGTATCAATGTCTTACTTCCAAGGATTTTAGGAAGTAGTTCTGGGCAAAAATAAGGAGTTCTGGCAGTCAAACTTAGAAATGGGCTACGAGCACTTCCCTTAGAAGATTTTCCCTTTGTCCAACAGTGTGCATTATTTCAATCATGTCCACGGTAGATAAGAATTTGTATTCTTACAGTTCTATCTGGCGAATGACTTTTCCAGTTACTGGAGATGGGCAGTAGGGAGTCAACCTGTTATGGCAACACAGAGGATTTAGCTCTGGACATAATTTTTGCACCTGCTAATGGCTGCTTGAGTGACTTAACTTCTCGTGCCTCTTCCTCCCCAGCTAAGAAGTTGCATCCCCTACTTTCCTCTTGAACTTCAGTGACACCTGAGTTCTGAGCTGAAGGAGCTCTACAGCCAGCGCTGAGACTGATCTTATTTCTGCATTTTACTGGGGGTGTTGGGGAGTTGGGAGGAGTCAGTGTGAACTTTGTTCCCTTCCTTTGGGTCTGAAGGTCCTTCCCGGAGGCTGATGACTTTCTTAGGATAGGAACACAGAAAAAAACGCTGAGATTTTTTTCAGAGACTTCCAACAGGAGTTTTCCAAAACCCATTTGCTACTGTTCACTGGTCTAAAGCTATCCCAGAAAATGTCTTCAGAGCTCGGCACGGTGGTCTAAGAGAACGTGAACATAGAATTAGCTCTTAATAAATATTTGTAGAATGTTGTTGGCACAAAGCGCACATACCACCCTCCATCCCTACCCACTCCACATGCACATTTGACTACTGAATTCCATGTCATGCTCTGGAATGTGCTGACCTTCCTTCCGAGGGAAGATGACACTACGGGAGTGTTATTATTAGTAGGGCAGCTTTTGCTCTGATCTGTCAACACTCCCTCACTCGGGCTCTTTATTAAGCAATGACAAACTCAAGAACCTGTGGCAGTCGACACAACTGACCCCCCCCTCCTTGAAATCTCTTCTTTTGGCTGCTCCGACCCCATTCTTGCACAGTTTGTGTCTACCTGTTTGGTCGTCCTTCCCAGTTTTCTCTCTTGGTTCTTTCTTTTCTTTTTTTTTTTTTTTTTTTTTTTTTTTTTTTTTAAAGATTTTATTTATTTCACAGAGGGAGAGAGATCACAAGGAGGCAGAGAGGCAGGCAGAGAGAGAGGGGGAAGCAGGCTCCCCGCCGAGCAGGGAGCCCGATGCGGGCCTCGATCCCAGGACCCTGAGATCATGACCTGAGCCGAAAGCAGAGGCTTCAACCCACTGAGCCGCCACCCAGGCGCCCATGGTTCTTTCTTTTCATCATTAAATAGTTGAATCTAGGATTCCTCTATGCCCAGTCCTAAACCTTTTTCTCTCTTCTTCTCTCCTCATCCATCCTCTTCTCTTTTCCCTTTTCTTAGATAACTTCATTAGTTCTCACACTTTCGATGACCATCTATTTAGCAATGGTCCCTAAATTTATGTGTCCAATCCACATTTCTCTTTTGAGTTAGAAGTCCATGTATCTGACTCTCCCCTTGACATTTCCACCAGAAGTCTCCCAAACTCTGCAAGTTCAATATGCCCCAAACAGAGGACCCCCCCCCATCATCCCCCACTACATCTGCTTCCTCTCTGCTTTCTATGCTCTTTCTCATCTGAATAAGTTTCTCTGTAACCCACCCAGTTTCTTAGGTCAGAAACTTGAGACTGTGTCTCATTATCCCCACACTCTCAACTTTCAAAGAGTGGTTGAGTCCTATCCGTTATTTCTTTATCACTCTGAAATTTCCACCTTGGCTTAACAATCCTTGTCTCTCTCTTGGTAGCCACATCAGCCTCTAACTGGCTTCCAGGCAGCAGTTCCTACACCTCTCCTTTCCCCTGCCCCCCACAAATTCTTTTCTTAGACAGAAGCTTCTTCCTTCCTCCCTACCTTCGTTTTTGGTGATTTAAATCTTTATTTGTGCTTTCCTTATTTAAAAATATCTTTTCGACTTTCTATTTTGAAATGATGATAGCTTCATGGAAAGTTATAAAACTATATCACAGAGAGGTCCCATGTGCCCTTCACTCAGTTTCCCCCAGTGGTAAGAGCTTACGTAACTATGGTACACTCTCAGAACCAGGCCATCGACATCGATGGGATTATTTATATTTTTCCGGTTTTACATGCAACACACATGCGTGGGGCTTATGTGCGTGTACGTATGACTCTGTGCCATCTTACCACATATGTGACCACCCCTACTCTCAAGGTCCAGACTGTTTCACCACCCCAAAGATCTCTCATGCTAAAGAGGGCTCCTTTAAAGCACAATGAGATCCGGTCACTGCCTTGCTTAAACCCTTTAATGAGGGGCGCCTGGGTGCTCAGTTGGTTAAGCGTCTGCCTTCGGCTCAGATCATGATCTCAGGGTCCTGGGATCCAGCCCTGAGTCAGGCTCTCTGCTCAGCAGGGAGCCTGCTTCCCCCTCTCCCTCTGCTGCTCCTCCTGCTTGTGCTCTCGCTCTTGCTTTCTCTCTCTCTCTCTCTCAAATAAATAAATAAAATCTTCTTTAAAAAAATGCTTTAATGATTTTAAAGCCCCAAATCCTTAAAAAAGTGCTCTAGGTACCTGTGTAATCTGGCTCCAGCTATCTCTCCAGATGCACCTCCCCCCCACCCCACCAGCCCAGCCAAAGTCCTCTTCATCTGCTAAGTATCAGCTTTAAAGATCTTTCTCCGAAGGTTTCCTTGACGCCTCTGAGTAGGCGAGGTTCTCCTGTGGTTTGTTTTCATTATGATTTTCCTTCATGGAACCCTTCACATGTTTGTATGTAAATAGATGTGCATGTGGCTTCTGAATTTGAGTTCTCTCTGGCTGCACTGGAAGGGCTTGGGTGCCTTGCTCACCACCGTGTCTTTTCTGTCTACTGCAATCGCTGGGCTACGGGTGCTCAGTGAGTGCCTATTAAGTTCACGAACAATTTTTGCAGCTGGCTGTGGCTAGGATGTGGCCTGAGGCCACAGAACTGTACAAAGTTGACTTGCATATATGGGTATCTGTTCTGTGGACTCATCTTCAACCTTCCTAAGGGTGCCCTGTCTGAGAACCCAGGAGTCATGGCCCACACAGCTCAGAACCTCAAGCTGGTGTTTTCTCTCTTACTCTCACCCCATTATTGTCTCTGAGAGATTGGAAGAGAGAAAAATCCTGGCCAGTGTTCTTCTGAGATAGATCTTTGAGATGCTTTCAAGAATATCAGCTGGGGGGTGCTGGGTGGCTCAGTCAGTTAAGTACCTGCCTTTGGCTCAGGTCCTGATCCCAGGGTACCAGGATCGAGCCCCACATTGGGCTCCCTGCTCAGCAGAGAGCCTGCTTCTCCCTCTGCCTGCCTTTCTACCTACTTGTGCTCTCTGTCTCTCTGTTAAATAAATGAGTAAAATCTTTTTAAAAAAAGACTATCGGCTGGATTTTCATCTAGGCTTATTTCTTTGAGTCAATGCCATGGTGCTACTTTGAGAGGGTTATTCTTTCAGAACTGTGGGAGCTCCTAAGTTGGATAGCACCTGGTGAGTCCTTGAAAGGCTTTTAGATCTTCCCTCTCCTGATGCTTTCGTGGGTTCCTTGCTAGGTGTCCCCCATGCTCCCCACTGATGAGTCACTTCCATTCTCACTTTTACTCTTTCAGAGACAAGTCAGTGGTGTTTGCGTCTGTGGAACCTCATAGTTGAAGCATCCTTATGTTGACTGAATAGCCAGTATGTTCCCAAAGGACCACAATGTAACCAGCGGTCTGAATATTTGGAAGGGAGGAAATGGGGACCTCTTGCTGGGATGTAGCTTTGCCAAGCGGTGGTGGTACCATGTGGGGTCCTGACCACCTGAGGAGGGTACTAGGTTGGTGGGACAAACATTAGCTGGCGTCCTCTCTCTGTAGTATCCTTCTTCAGAAGCACGTTTCCTTATGCGCTATGTGGTTGGTTTGGCAGAGCTGGGAGCTCGGGAGCAGGTGAGCCCCCAGCAGTAGGCAGAGCTCTCAGTTCTTTTGTGACAGACTCAGTTATGGGCTTTGCCTTGGGTGCTCTGGGCGGATTCCTGAAAAATCTGGGAACATCATCCGAGTTTCTTTTTCCTGCCAAATAGAAGGTCAAGGGTCTTCATGTTATGGCTCATAGCTGTCCTCTCTGTGCTGGCACTGACCCTAAAGCTGCCATTTCTGCTTCTTGCAGGTCACCCAACCTGCCTGCAATTCACCCTGAACATGACCGAGGCCGTCAAGACCTACAAGTGGCAGTGCATAGAGTGCAAATCTTGCATCCTCTGCGGAACCTCGGAGAATGACGTGAGTTTGGGACTTCGCTTGCACTCCAAGGATCTGGGAGTCCTTTGAGGGGTGGAGACGAGGGCAGGACTCTTGTCACTGGGCTCCTGGGGAAAATGTCAGTTGGAGGCTCCCCCTGCCCCTTGCCCCTGCCAAGGGACCTTGGGGATCCTTGCACAACAGGGACACTGGGTACCCTTTGTGCGCGTGGGGAGAGGTGCGGAAGGTGATGGCCTGAGGCTGCCTCACTGGCCATGAGCCCTCCAGGGCTCAGTGAGAGACAGCATTGCCTGCTGCTTCTGCTTGGGACGCACTCGACAGTTTACACCACGATCCAGAGTATGTGATCTCATTGGGTCTACATGTTAACTACAATAAATGCGGAATTAAAAAAAACACTTCCTGTTATAAATGATTTCAAACTTATGCAAAGGTGCAGAAATAAGGAAACTGATGTAGCCTCTCACCAGCTTCAGCTTTGATCAGTACATGTCCAACCTTGTTTTATAAATACTCCTACCTCCTCCCACATAATTCCAGTCATAATATGACTTTACCTGTCAATATTTCATAGGTTTATCAAAAAGATAAGGACTTGCTTTTTAAAAAAAATAATAAAAATGTTAATGCAGTTAAAAAAATCAATAATTTCTTAATATAGTCAAACATCCAGTTAACATCCTAATTGCTGCAATGTGTTAAGTGTGGTCTGATCTTAAATATTTTTTTATTATAGCTTATTTATTTGAATTGGGATCCACATAAGGCTCATACATTGTGACTAGTTGTTATTTTTTCTGGGAGGTGGGAGGGAGGGGCAGAGAGAGAGAATCTTAAACTGGGTTCACGCCCAGCAGGGAGCCTGAGGCAGGGCTCCATCTCACAACATTGAGCTCTTTACCTGAGCCAGATCAAGAGTCAGATGCTTAACTGACTGAGCCACCCAGGTGCCCCATTTTTATTTTTATTTTTTATATTTTATTTATTTATTTGAGAGAGAGAGAGAGAGAGAGAGAGAGAGAATGAGATAGGGGGAGGGTCTGAGGGAGAAGCAGACTCCCGGCTGAGCGGGGAGCCCGATGTGGGGCTCCACCCTGGGACTCCAGGATCATGACCTGAGCTGAAGGCAGACGCTTAACCAGCTGAGCCATTCAGGCACCCCTGGGCACCCCTATTTTTAAAGTTTCTTTTAATAAGTAGGTCTTCCCTCCATTTTGCTCTCTTTTTTCCCCTTTGAATTTTTGTTGAAGAAATCAGTGAGGGGTGCAGGGTGGCTCAGCCCATGTGTTTCTAGGAAACACTAGAGGCATTTCTACTAAGATCAAGAACCAAGTAAGGATGCCCACTATTTTCATTATTTGCCACTATTATAGAGATATTAGCTAATGTGATTAGAAAAGAGATATCAACTAGAGGTATAAGAATAGCAACAAAGTAGCAAAACTCTATTTCACAGGGTGCCTGGGTGGCTCAGTCGGTTAGGCAGCTGCCTTCAGCTCAGGTCATGATCCCAGGGTCCTGGGATCAAGTCCTGCATCAGGCTCCCTGCTCAGAGGAGAGCTCAGTGAAGTGCTTCTCTCTCTCCCTCTGCCTGCTGCTCTGCCTACTTGTGCTCTCTATCTCTCTGTCAAATAAATAAACAAAATCTTAAAACAAAACAAAACTCTATTTCACAAACTGTAATAGTATATCTGGGAAACTCTAGGGAATCAATGATACAGCTAACTCAAACATTAAAGGTAGCAGGATATAAAATTGTCATACAAAAATTAATATCCTTCATGTGTACAAATAACAACCAATTAGAGGTTATAATAGTAGAGAAATTCCACTCCTGATAGCAACAAAAAGCAGATACTTAAATAAGCTTAACAATAATGTGTAAAACGTATATGAAGAAAAAAATTTTGAAGAAAACTTTAAAGCACTTGGAAAAAACACAGAGGTAGACCTGAGCAAATGGAAAGACTTTGTGTGATCTTGAATAGAATGATTCAATGTTATGAAGATGTCAGTTCTTCCTGAGTTAATTTACAAATTTAATTCAAACCCAATAAAAAGACCAATTAGACAAATTGATAGTAAAGTTCATATGGAAAAATAAACATGTAAGAATAGTCAAGAAAACACTGAAAACAACAAATTATTCAGGGAGACTAGCCCTACCAGATATTAAAACATACTATAAAGCCTCTAATTAAAACAGTATAGACAAATAGACCAATGGAATAGAAAAGAACCCATAAATTGACCCAGCTACATACGAACCTTTAGTATTAGGATAAAGGTTGCCTCTAAAATTACATTTTCATGAATGGTGCTGAGATAATACTGTATCCATTTGGGAAAAGATAAAATTAGGTCCATATCTCACATAATACGTAAGAATAGTCTCCAAATGAACTGGGGATATAAATAGAAAACATAAAACCATATTAGCATTAGAAGGAAACATGGGTGAATTCTTCTTTAAATATAAGGAAAGATTGGGGCGTCTGGGTGGCACAGTTGGTTAAGTGTCCAACTCTTAGTTTCAGCTCAGGTTGTGATCTCGGGATCCTGGGATTGAGCCCTGTGTCAGCTTCTGCCCTCAGCGTGGAGTCTGCTTGAGATTCTCTCTCCCTCTTTCTCTGCCCTGACTGTTCAGGCATGTGTGCTCTCTTTCTCTCTCTCAAAATAAATATATAACTCTTTAAAAATATATATAAGGAAAGATTTTCTGTGACTCAGAATTCAGAAGCAATAAAAGAAAATAATGACAAATTTGGCCACATAAAAATTTGCATAGTAAAAAACAGATAAAGTAAAAAGACAACTAACAAACTGGGAGAAAATATTTACAGCACATACCACAGATAAAGAGCTAATATCCCTAATATATAAAGAACTCTTAAAATTTGTGGGACAGGGGATGAGAAACTTGATAGAAAATGGGAAAAAGACAAACAAATTCACAAAAGATATAAAAATAGCCTTTAAACATTTGGGAAAAATAGTTTGAACACATTCATAACTAAAGATTTTAAATTAAAGCAAAACTGGAATACTATTTCTTACCCATAAAACTGAAAAGAAAAAGTATGAGAATACATTCTGTTGATGAAGCTGTGGGAAAATTGGCATCGTCATGCATTGTCAGTGGGAATACAGAGTGGTACCACTCTTCTGTAGGAACATTTAGCAATACCTAACACAACTACTCTGCGTTTACCTCTTGACTTAGCAATCTCATCTATAGGAATCTACCATAAAGATGGTATGAAAATACATGTGCATAAGGTTATTCATGGGTGGAACTGTTTATAATTATAAAATATTGGAAATGACCTAAATGTTATGCAGAGGAATGGTTGAATAAATGATGGCATAGCCACACAATGGAATACTTACAGCTATAAAAAAATGAGGCAGATTCCATACATTGATATGGAATAATTTCCAGTGTATTTCCAAATTTACTATTGTTAAATGAAGAAAGCTGAGTAAAGACATTATCTACATAGTATGCTGCCATTCTTGTAAGAAGAGTATAAGAAAATATACATGTATCTGCTATTTGTGTTAAAGTAATACAGGAAGGATAAACAAGAAACTAAAGAGACTGATTACCTACAGCAGTGGGTGGGAATGGGGAAGAAAGAATGAGGAAACAGGTGTGGCTTAGTAGGGATAAGGAGAAGATGGCACTTCTCAGAGAATGCCTTTTTGTATAGCTCTGACACTTAGGACCAAGGTATTGCTGCAAGGTATCCTATTACAGGTAAATATCAAAATCAGCTATGATGGGGGGGCAGGGACTGAACTTTAATATGAACAGTAACAAACGAACCTAACTATAATGTAAATAGAGCAACCATACTGAGGGGTGGAGAAGGAAAGAACTAATTTTCGTAACTTTAGAAAGCAGTATATGACTGTGTATTTTAAGACTAAAGGCAGAAATGACTACATAAATATTATGCTTTAGTTAGTGAATGCATTTCTTACAGGCATGTAAGTTAGTCATTCTGCAACTACTTTATGTGTCCTGTGAACTAATACATTGTGGTAATGAGAGCCAGGTTTCTCAAAATCAGAGAAAGGGGCACCTGGGTGACTCATTGGGTTAAAGCCTCTGCCTTCAGCTCAGGTCATGATCTCAGGGTCCTGGGATCGAGGCCCGTATCGGGCTCCCTGCTCAGCGGGGAGCCTGCTTCCTCCTCTCTCTCTGCCTGCCTCTCTGCCTACTTGTAATCTCTCTCTGTCAAATAAATAAATAAATAATATTTTAAAAAAATCAGAGAAAGAATATTCAAACAGAGGGAAGGCTACACTGAATCCTATGGTGTTGGGTGGAATAGGGGCTATCAGGGGATTTTTTGATACAACATATTGTGTATATATATATGCTTATATAGATCTCTAGCTATATACATGTACATATATACATATAGATAGACACAGAAATAAATATAGGTGTGTGCATGTATCCTACATATACATTTACTTCTTAATTTTATTGGTTGGGAGGCCCTAGAAGCAATGACAATCCAGAGGCAATGAGGATCCAAGGTACCCAGATATTGGCTTCTAAATACCATTCTCCAATAAAAGGAACTAGGAACCCTTGGATAAATGGCTGATGCTATGGCTGGAAAATATAAGGGGAGCTTGGAGCATCCTGTGGTACTAGAAAGTAGGGAAATGCTCAAAAATTGATAAGGCATGTCTAAAGGACACAGGAACTAACTTTTGAAGGGAACTCCTAATGGCAAGTCTAGGACAAGTTGAACAATAAAATAAATAATGAGAGTATTGAATTGTAACTCAAAGACAAAATTCATACTGATATTTACAAAATTTGAATAAATAAATAGGGAAGAGTTAAACTCTTCCTCAGAGCAGAATTATAATTAATAAATGTAGAGGGAAGAAGGAAATCACCAGTAGGCGAGCATCTCTGTTCTGGTTATTGTAAGCAAGAACAATCAATTGATGCCAAAATTAGTGAGCAAAAGTATGGTCAGAAACAGAATATTTGCATAATCTTGAAGTATCTCTCTCACCAGATTACTTATTAACACATTACGAAGGGAAAAATTTTAACATTATAGTGGAAAACCTGACAGACACTACCCCAATAATTCAAATCAGAGTAATATTACTAATAACAAGAGGTATCAATATGCCCTCATATGATACACTGAGAAGGGCACATCATCTCTTTTGTAGTATTCTTGCCAAAAGTGCATAACCTCAATCTTCTCATGAAAAAAGATCAGACAAACTCAAAGTGAATGACATTCTACAAAATCACTGGCCTAGTTTCTTCAAAAGCATCAAGGTCATGAAAGATAAAGAAACTGAGAAACTGTCATAGATTCAAGGACACGAAGAAAACATGATGACTAAATACAATGTGAGATCCTGGAATGGATGCTGGGAAAAGAGACAGAAGTGCAAAAACTGGTGAATTTCAAATGAGGTCTGCAGCGTAGTCAGACCTAATGTAATGTTAATGTAATATCCTGCTTTTCGTGATTGTACTATTGTAACGTAAGATTAGCAACATTAAGGGAAGCTGAGTAACGTGTGTACAGAAACTCTCTGTACCATTTTGCAATTTTTTTCAGAGACTAAAATTAAATCAAGCTAATAAATCAAAAAACAATGTGATGTTCCCCTAGCATCTTCCAAAGGTGACAATCTTTTTTAAAATAGTATCTTTATGAACTCAAGGATTTAAACATATTTGATTTGTTTCAATCCATTACAGTAAAAGTTGTCTTATATTTGGGCATGAGCATGTAATCAGGGTCAATATTTAGTCCTTTTGACATGACCCCAATAGTATTTGATGGTTTCCTTGCTTTCCAATATGTGAAAGTATTTTTATATTTCATGCCCTGGACCTGGAACCAGCCCTTTCTTCAAGGACTCCTGGTTCCTTTTAATGGGCAATGATCTTTAGAGAACATAATAGGAGTGCTAGGGGTGCTAATTTTTACTGCATTTGTCATTGTTTTGGGGCATTTAAAATGGACAGAACTAGAAAATATGTTTTAAAGATAAAATGCTGAATTTGTACGGATACTTGAATTTACATTGATACTTCTAATTCATACCCAGAACTAACTGTAGGGTTTTTACTTAACTTCATTTATCTGTATTTTCTTTCAAGTATGTCAAAATTCTTATTAGAAACAACATAATCACTCATTTGATACATACCATTCTCAGAATATTAATTCCACTATTACCACCAACAATTTGGTTGCTGGAAACACACACACACACACACACACACACACACATTTTTGTTCTTACGGTATATTTGACTCAGGATGTATAGTCAAACTACTTGTTTTAAAGTCACTTGGAATAGTTACTTTTTAATGTGGTTATGTCATCCATCAACTAATACATAATTAGATTCACTTGTTTCATTTTTTTTAGGGACAATAACAGTGTGAATTTTGTTTTATGACTATGAAAAATATTTACTGGTTCCCAAATCAAGTCTCTTAAATAAACAGGATATTCAAAGAAATCTAGCTTCTATCCCTATGTTTTCACACTATTCCCTCACTCTGTTCATAGGTGACCGTTTAAAAAAATAATGGCTTATCTTTTCATTCTATTTAAATATAACATATTACATGTATATGTGTATGAGTCTATAAGAATTCATGTGTATGAATCCAAAAAAAAAAAAGGAAAGCGTTTTCTTATACAACAGTAGCAGACACACCTGTTTTCCTCACCTTTTTCTTTCTTTTTTTTTTTTAAAGATTTTATTTATTTATTTGACAGAGAGAGATTACAAGTAGGCAGAGAGGCAGGCAGAGAGAGAGAAGGAAGCAGGCTCCCTGCTGAGCAGGGATCCCAATGCGGGCCTTGATCCCAGGACCCTGAGATCATGACCTGAGCTGAAGGCAGAGGCTTTAACCCACTGAGCCACCCAGGCACCCTTCCTTACCTTTTTCAATGGATGTCCTAGATTACTCACTCCACCACAATATATAGACATAATGTTTCTTCCTACAGCTGCATAGTTCTTCATTAGTTTATTCAACTATTCTCTTATTGATAGACATTTAGATTGGGTCTGGTCTTTGGCTTTACAAATAGTATTAATACAGAAGTTTTTCACTGATTTGGCAGAGCTGTAGGGGAGGAATCAAGGAGTGAGGCTGCTTGGGCAGTAGGGTTCCTCTCACATAGTCAGAGATTTACCCTTCACAGCCCAGAATGGGGTTCCCATTCTACTGGAACTGGTTCTTGGGTACTTGGGAATAAGAGGTACTTAAATTATATTTTTCATTGGGGTTAGCGTGAACTGGCTGATCTGGGTGGTTTTGACAAGCAGTTATCTTGAAAAGCACATGAGAAAGAAGAGAATGTGGTGCTAGAGAACAATCAGCCCATGAAAAATGTATTTAAATCCACAGATGCCTGGTTTCCCTTTGGGAAAATCTAACCCAGGGTATTCTACTTTCTTGCATTTCTTGTGTCAGGAGTATATCAAGAGTTATGTGTCTTTAAGACTTTAGTAGTACTCTTTCTGACAAATCTCTCCTTATTTTCTGTTCCCATCCTAACCTGTCCCTTCTTGTATTATTCCTAAATCATATTGTAATATAGCTTACCTCAGCACCAAGACGATGGTGTAAATTTTTTTTGGAGTAAAACACGCTGTCTTGGTTTTCATCCTATCTCTCTGAGTGTGTGTCTTAGTCTCTTTTTTCTCTGCCTGTTCCTTAAGGTTGGTGTTCCCAAAGGTTTGTATTTTGGCCTTTATCTCAGAAATGTTTTTTGAGTCCTTGATTTTTCAGAAGTTTCAGTGAAAGCTTTCTCTTTTCTCAGAAAAATGTACATTTGTACCTATACACGAAATTGTGCATATAATTTCAAGAAGTTCATGGACATTCCTCCATGAGCTCAAGTTCAAGACATCTGTGACATACTCTGAGCTTCCTCTCTTAGGACCTCCATTATCATCTAATCACCAGTGACTCCCAAATCCATATCTCATGGTCAAGCATCTTTCCTGATGTCCAGCTGCCTCCAGAACATCTCCATTGCATGATCTGTGGATGTGCAGAACATGCCTTTAGCTGAGGCTGCCTTCTGGCTCCCATGGATCTACTCTTATGCCCACGTCTCTATGGGTAGCTATATTATCTGGCTTACTGACCAAGCCACAACCTAGGTGACATTCTTGATTTCTTCACCATCATTTCCCACATCTAATCAATAACTTTCAAATGGGAACAAGACAGTTGTCTTTCCCCCCATGCCACAACCCTAGTTCAGGCCACTGTCACCTCTTACCTGGATGGTGGTGCTGGAATCCTAAATGGTCTTCCAGCCTCTAGAACCAACCTTCCTCCAGCCAGATATCTATTCTTATACAGAAGCTAGGGAGATCTTTCTAAATTCCATGTGTGACCAGTCACTCCTCTGTTGCTAACTCTTCAAAAGCTTCCCATTGACCTGTTGAAAGGTGTTAGTGTGATAAAAAAGTCTTTCATGATATCTCCTGCCTTATTGCTTGCTTGCTGGGGTTTCCAACTTCAATATCTACTTTTTCCAGGATCTTTGTGCTAAGGGCAGTCAGGGTGAGATTTGATGCAAAACTTAGTTTTGCAAACGTCTTATAAGCCATTCAAGCAGGTCCAAAGAATAGAGCAGAACTGAACCTGGATAATGGGGAGCAGATCACAAACACTTAGCTACTGTGTGCAAGTTCTGAAGGAGATGTGGAGATGAGTTAAGACAAGGTTCTGCCCCAAGGGCCTTACAGTGTGTAAAGGAGTAGACAATGGAGGCATATTCCAGAGGAACTATTCAAGAAAACAGTTGTGTGTAGATGTCTACCACATGCCAGGCTTTGTGGCATGAAGGAAGATGCAATTAAACGTCATAAGAAAGAGGGGAGACTATGGGGATGCGGGAGGGGTGAGAGAACTTCCTTCTGAGTTAGATTAGTGACATCTCTGTAGGACGGAAGAGCTGGAAGACTCAAAGGGTGGGTACGGAATGGTCTAGAAGAGCTGGGGTCAGGGACTGAGAGAGAGTCCAGGCCCGGGAACTGGGGGAGTGAAGGTGTAGACTGCATCCTTTGAAGTGAAACACCGTGCTAGGGGGTCCTTTTCTCCCCTGGGCTCCAGCCTCCAGCCCCCGAGGAGGCTTTGGGGATCTGAAAGGTGGCATTGCATCACATGCATTTCTCTATATTTGCGTAACGAAACCCTGAAAAAGTTCTGAGGTGTCATAAATGTTACCATCAAGTATGGCCATTGTCCTTTTCACAGATGGAAAGGGTGACATTAAGAGGAATTCAGTTAAAATTTGCAAACATTTAAAGTATTTTCTGTGTACTATGGGGAACATAGAAGTGCATAAAAATGGTTTTCCTCCCTTATGGAAACAGAGTTTTTGGCTACAGAAGTTCAGAAGAATAAGGAATCTCTTTAAATTCGAATGGGAGTTGGTAGTCAAGGAAGGCTTCTTGGAGGAGGCATGATTTGAGCAGAACCCTAAAGTGGGAGTAGGGTTGGCATAGGTGGGAAGGCAGGGGGATTTCCAGGTGTGGGCAAAGCACCAAGTATATTCAGGGGACAGTGAAGACTTCAAACGGGGCCTGGAAAGGGGCACTCAGGGAGGTGGGCCCGCACAGAACAGGCTGGAGGAGTATTCACTCTCTCTCTCCTCCTCTCTACCTACTCTGTCTTCCACCAGGACCAGCTCCTCTTCTGTGATGACTGTGACCGTGGCTATCACATGTACTGTTTAAATCCCCCAGTGGCTGAGCCCCCAGAAGGTAATCATGATGAGGTCAACAGTAGCAACAACAGCTACTCCCACCACTTAGAGCGCCCTCACTATGGTGCGGGCCTTGTGCTAAGGCCTTTCCATGTCTTGTCTCATTCAGTCATCACAATCCTGTGAGGTAGGTACAAACGCTACCATTTTACAGATGAGGAAACGGAGGCACAGTTCCATCCCTGTAACCAGCCCCCTCAGCTTGGGGGCCGAGGAGATGTTTCCCGGACGTGTGGCTGAAGTGGTTTGGGGGAGGTGGGGTGTGAGATTCCAGGGGAACCAGCCCAGGCCTGGTGCTGCTGCCGGCAACGCCCTGTCCAGGAAGGAGGGTCTTGACAACAGTTCAGTGGATGGCCTCCGAGAACCTAACTGTTTTCTGAGCAGCACTGCCCCTCTGCCGAGTGGTAGACTTCGGCCCCCATTCAGGACCCGGCCTTGGTCTCTGAACTGGGAAAGTCAAAAATCAACGGGGCTTGCAGGAGTTAGGGCCAAGGGGAGGCCCCGAGTGTGGGAGAGGGGCTGCTGGTAACCAGGGCCTCTTGTCTCTTGTAGGAAGCTGGAGCTGCCACCTGTGTTGGGAACTCCTCAAAGAAAAAGCCTCAGCCTTCGGCTGCCAAGCCTAGGGCCCCAGGTCTCCGAACGTGACCTGCTGCTGGAGAGGTGGACGCAGAGCCCACTTCAAACCAGATCAAGCCCCCACTCCCAAATATCCAGACAGACCAACTGTAAGGAAGACCCATGGTCACAGAGGGCTTGGACGTGCGGAATCAAGAGGGTGAGGTGTCTGCTTACCTCCTACTCACAGGTTCCAGTATTTCCGCCAGCCCCTCCTTGTTTCCACCAGAAGGATCTTGCACTTTTGAAGAACACCCCCAGCCCCGGCCCTGTGGAACCCCCTCACGTGGACCCCGGCCCTGCAGCCCTCTCACTGGTTGCCATTTTAAGGGAAGCTGTTTTGTGACCACCGATCAGTCACTCACGTGTAGTTTGGTGTTTTCTGTCTATTGTGTTCCAAGAAATCTTCACACAGCCTCCCGCCTCCTGCTTCAGCTCTTTATCCTGAACTCAGCAGAGGAACAAAAGGCTGTGGAGAAGTTGTTATTTATTACAAGCCTCCCTGGAAACTTCTAGACTCGGAGTCGGGAGGCCACCTTGATGATGAAAATCCCTCTTTGTTCCTTGGTCTCTGTGAAGAAGAAAAGAGGTTTTCTGCCCTCCC
>LNAC01000027.1:7697154-7905644 GCA_002007465.1 Ailurus styani | reverse complement strand
TTCCTAGGGATGTCTACAGCCAGGGTGGTCTCTTGATGGGGCTGGAGAGGGAAGGAGAAGTGCTGAGGGCGGAAATGTCAAGAAGAAAATTCGGAGGCCCTGCCACAGCCAGTCAGTATTCGTTATCCATCGGGAGGGGCCTTGTGGTTCCTTGACCTTCAGAGCTCAGGTGTCCTTGAGGTGAGACAAGCCACAGCCTACGGCCGGGGAAGATGCTAAGGCTCTGCCTCCCCACCGGCCTGGGTCTGGAGCTTTCCCCGGCGGGACTCAAGAACCAGGAAAGCGGGTGAAGGCTGCGCAGTCCAGAATCTGAATGCTGGCACAAAGGACTGCGGCTTTGTGAAACCTGTCAGCGTTGACGTGGCACCAAGAATTCCTTTCCCCAAGTAATTTCTTCCTTCCACACGGTGTGTGTTTGCCACTGTCTGCCACCGACACCCGGCTCTGGAGATTTTAGGATGGGGAAGAAATGATTGTCACCTCAACAAATACCCGGGGTGAGGGGTTTATTTATGATCACGGTGGCAACGATGCTGACTCCTCAGCTTGAGGGCTGCTCTTGCCCCCTAAGCTCCCCAGTACGTGCTGGACTCTTGTTTAAAAAAAAAAAAAAAATGTTTCGAGAAGAAAGAGGTGGGAGGCTGGGCTTCCGAGAAGCCTGTGTTGGAAGTCGGCCCCGAGGGCCGGAGCAGCTCGGGCTGTCTTTGAATCTCGGTGGCGGTGGCCACGGCCCCAGCACACAATAACTGACACATTTCTGGAAAAATCATTTGCCCAAAGGGCAGGTCTTGGTGAGTGGGACCCTCGCGCATGCTCGGCTTCCCTGAAATCAGCTCCATCTCTGTGGCCTGGCTGCTCACAACAAAGGCCGAGGTTATTTTTAGTCCTTCAGCTCCTGGAGAAGCCCCCGGAGACTCGGGCTAGTTGGGCCCCTTCTGCCCGGCTGCAGCGTGCGCTCCACGACTTGGCAAGAGCCTCCCTCCCGGGCTCACTGCTCTTGGCCCGTGGACCCTGGGCAGCCGGGCATGGAGCCGAGCGGGGCTGGTCTCCCCCAGGCCCTCGCAGAGTGACCCGTGGCAAGAGACGGGGGTCCCTGTCCCATAGGGGCCCGTGGCCGCCGAGGGAGCTGCGTGCATATATAACAATCTGGTTTAAAGGGCCCTGGCCAGATGGGGTTTTCCTCTTGCTCGTACAATATGTCCTTCCCCCTGCTGGTTGGGGAAGCTGTTTTGGAGTCTGGAGGTCCAGGGAGGGTTTGGGGAGCTGCTGTGCCGTCTTGTCATCTGTTACCCAGAAGTGTCACATCAGAGGAGCGGATGTCCTCTCCTGACTGCTCTGGCTCTCTGTCTTCCCACAAAACCCAAAGTGGGGTGTCCTCAAAGGCTGATTGTTGGTTTTGAAAATCACTTTGACTTAATTTTAGAGAAAAAGTTACCAGAATGTTCCCAAAGGCCATAATGGCTTAAAGGTCAAAAAAGGAAGTCTGAAACCCCAAACCGGGGCCGTCCTACTTGACAAACCCTCTTTGGAGTGTGTGCACATTGGTTCCCCACCTCAGCGTGGATGACGGGGTGGCTCTGTTCTGCCTCCCTCACACCTGCTGCCCCCGAAGCTGTGAGCAGGGATTGAGTCTTGCAAGAGATTGGGCTGCAGTGGGGGCGGGAGGGGTGCTCGGGGCTCTGGAATGGATGTTAGGAGGGTCCAGAGTTCCCTTCCCAGTTGCATTCCCTGTAGGATTGGTCCAACCTCTTCCTCTCTGGAGATCTCAGGTTCCCCGTCTGGAAAGTGGGGATAGCAGAGCCAGCTTATGGGATGGCACTTTGAGGGTACGGCAAGCAGACAGAATCTCCAGAGTCACATTTATCACTTTCTGTATTGAAACAAAGAAAATGATGGTAAACTTCAGACTGGTCTTTCTCTGAGCCCCAGAGAATGAGCTAGAATCATGGGGTGCACGTGGATGATCAGGGTTTTGGTTTTGCCTTTGCTATTCAGTAACAAAGTGACCTTGGGCAAGTCACTTAGCGTCTCTGAACCTCAGTTGCCCACCTATGAAATAGAGGTAATAACTCTTGCCCTATCTGTTCCACAGTGACAGTGGGAGACCGAAAAATCTTAATGTTGTATAAACAACCACTGGAAAGCAGGGCTTTCCGGGGAGGGATCCCCAGTGATTTCTATGCCCCCTTCTTGTGTGAATTAGCCAAGGTTAGATGCCTTCTCAGAATCTCCCTTTTGACCAAAATGAGTTTATGTTTTAGGGGCTGGGCTGCCTGTGTTCAGAGCCAGTCGGCCAAAGCTCTGTCAATGGGCTTCCTGTTGGTGGGAGGTGAGGGATTTAGCCTGGGGTTGGGTTTTTCAGAATGAAGATACTTAGGGTACTCCCTTCTGCAAGATCATCGCCACCGAGACTGGGGAGCCAGCTTCTGGAGAGGGTTGTGATTCAGTTCAGTGTAACATTCGCTTAGAAACTTCAGTATAAAGCCCAGCTCTGCTACTTTCTAGCTGGTTGAACTTGGGCAAATGCTGGGGCTCATTTTCCACATCTGTGAGGCAGGGAGGTGTGGCTTAGCCAGCGGCATCGTTGCAGGGATGAGCACTAGGGCTGGCGAAGGGCTGGCCCGGGCCCTGGCCCGATGGAGGCCCCCACTCTGGAGTGTATCTTGTCACTGGGTTTAGAGGCCATCAAGGGGAGATAATGACACTCTTGCCTGCCAGCTTGAATCCCTGAACAGCCAGGGTGGCTTTGCTCTACTGCACCCCGATATTGTGGCTCCACGGGGCCAGAGAGGGGGCGAGGCCACGGCATCCGCGCCGGAAGTGGAAACCCTCTGTTTTCGAAACACTTCTCTTTTGCTCCTGCAGCAAATCCAGTGCTGGCAACGTCGTGAGGCTCTCCAGACAAGGCCTCTGCCAGGAGATCGACATTCCGATTTCCTTCTCAACCCCCCATGGTCACCCAGCACCTAGAGCAGGAGCCCCAGGGTCCCTCGGAGGCCCTGCCCCCGTCAGTGCCCCAGGGCCGGGTGGGAAGTCGAGGCAGACGGAGTGGCTCAGACCTGAGCCAGGAACTCGGGTGGTGAGCCAGGGGTGGGCAGGAGGGAGGCCGGATTCCTCCAGAGCTGGAGAAGGTAACAGGTTTTAAGGTCCGGGGAGGATTTGGATTTCACCGTGATGGTTTCACGATACCCGAGAGAGTTGCACTCGTGGTGCGTTTTAGGCTTTGTGCATTGGACACAGCAGGCTGATTCCCTCCCCTTGAAGAGTTCAGATCGTTTAAGGAAGAAAAATGAGATGATTATTGTTACTTTTCCTATCAGGGCAAGCTTAGGGGACAGACCTGTGCTCTTGAAGAAAGATTACTGGCAACTTAAGGCTTCAGACTCCAAGAAGAGTGGCCCCTGGTTTCCCCACTGAGTCTGTAGTTGGGGGGAGGGCCGGGAGCCCCACGGACCACCTTCCCTGTCCCTAGGCTGGCTCTCAGCCTGCTACAAGTGGGGGGACAGCAGCCTCCCTTCCTCTCCCCCACCCCAGGGCACGCCCCTCTGCAGGACATGCCTGTGTCACAGCCCAGGGAAATGTGGCTCCCTGGGCCAGAGGCACGCTCACACTCCCAGCGAAAACACCCAGCATGTCACAGCTGGCTTCTTTTCAGAGCTGTGCGTTGGTGTCACCTGTTGTGGGTTCATTATTTTGCAGGAGGGAAGGAGGAAGGGGGGCCCAGAGGAAGGAGATGGGGAGTGTCAAAGGTCTCCTGTCTTTCATGTCGGGCAAGGCAAAATGAAGAGAAGGGAGGGGAGGGCCCTTGAGGAGGGCGCAGAAACCTGACTTGCACTTAGAAGTCCTGGAGTTAAATAACTAGAGGGTGTGGGGTGGGGAGGCAGAGCCCTGCCAACTGCTCGGTGCCTTGAATGTGGGAGGACGAACAGAGCCTGCAGACAAACGCGCTGAGGGCTTCCTTTGAGCATCTCAGCAGCTGCTCCCAGGAAGGCCGGGCTGGGGGGCCCCTCTCCCTGCTTCCAGCCCGGGCTGCTGGGAAGAGAGGCCCAAAGGAAGCACCCCCAGGAAATGGTGATGGGGAGGGGTCTGGGCCTTGCCCCATCCTCTTCCAGTTGGCTTCCTAGAATGAACCGGGGGCTCTGTGTGCGAGGGGAAAGATCTGGAAGTGGGCGGATTCCCAGGGAAGGTTCTGTCTGGGCTCTGAGTGAGGCTTGGCCGTGTCCCCACAGTTGGGTGAGACCTGACGTGACTCCCCAGGATCCTATGCGGCTGTGGGGGGGTGGGGTGGATAACAGGGGTCAGAGGGTACAAGAATGCCCCTTGGTCAGTCTCTTTGTTCCCAACTCCCTTCCTTTCTTTGCTCCAGTGCCTTGAAAGAGGATCACTCCCGGGTTTCCCCCTCTTTGGCCCCACCAAGAGAAGGAAGCATTTGTGCTGATGGTGACATTTCCCAGGGCAGGCCAGAGGAAGGCAGGAACCGGGACTGGCGGGCAGCCAGAACCCTCTTCGACAGAGATATAAATACTGATAATGACCTCTAGCCCAGGCAGGGAGCAAAGTGGCCATTGAGGACGGCACCGACCCAGTCTGGCACATACATGCACGGTGGGGGGAGGGGGGAAGGGGGGAGGGGAAGCGGTCCCCGCAGGACTTGGGGGAGGCCCCCGAGCCCCTGTGTTTCCCCTCTGCAACCTCTCCAGGTTTTATCCACACCCACTGCATCCTGTTTGCCTGCCTCTTTGCATCTCTATTATTTCCATCAATGTCACCAATGTTGATGATGAAAACAGGGACTTACACACACACACACACACACATCCCTCGCTTAACAAACGAAAGCGAACCTTCTGTGTTGTTCCAGGACTAGAGGGAGAAACTGGTTGTCACAGGGGGTCTTTCCCTGAGGTCCAGACAGGGCATCCCAGGCTCCAGCCCCCGCACACCTCGGGAACTTGTACGGGGGGCCTTATGCCTGGAGGACCCCTGCCACACCGACTCCTTCCCCTCTTCCCTCACTTCTGCTTCTTTGGGGGAACGTGTTTGGCAATCATCACAGACTTGGAAGCAAAAGTCTCAATTCTGCTGTCAAAGGGACACGCAGATTTTATGCCTGGAATTGGGATTGTGGTTCTTATTGACTTTGCCCTCTGGTGTTTACTCCCCACCGGAGAGACCTTGGTTCTCCTCTTGCTTGGCCCGCTTCCTCCTTTCTTGCACCCTCCCCTCCCTTCCCTCCTGCCAGGCTAGATGCTCAAGGGCAGGGTGCTGGCGGGCACAAAAGAAAAAGAAAATATACTCCCTGCACATTTCAACATGTAGTTGAAGAGGTATAAATTAGGTACTTGAGGAAAACTAAGGAAACATCGCTAGATAATATGTGAGCGAAAGAACGAAACTATAGAATGGTTAGCTCAGAGCAGAGAAGGTGGGAGCAGGTGGCTGGAGAGGGGGCTAGGGAGGCCGAGAGCCCTAGTTTCCAGATGCATCCGGTCCCTGGGGCATTTGGGAAAGCAGGGGAGTCGCGCTGCGGTAGGAAACGGTCAGAGGCTTAGGGAGCGTTTGTGCCTTTGGCTGGGAAAACTCCATCCGAGTTGCTCACCTGCCCTGTTTGCCCACAGGGCGTTTTTGCTCTGAAGGAAAATGAGCACATTTCTTGCCCGCCATGAACGGTTGCTGGGCAGGCTGTTACTCGCTAAAGCACCCACTATGTGTAGGGCAACACACTAGGTCCTTTGGGGGCTGGAAAAATAAACCGCATCCTGGCCCAGGCTTCAACCTGCTTTTCAGTTCCCAAATCACAGTCTCCCGTGGCATTCTGACCACATGTAGGAACCATACCATCAGGGAAGGCCTCTGTGTAGCTGGGTCTCTCCTTTTGTGTTCATGCCTGCTCATGGAGAGAAGATGAGCGGGCTCGAGAATCTGGTTGTTTCCACCCTCTGGAGGTTGGGCAGGAAGAACACAGTTGACCTCAGCCCAGTTGCTTGTATCCANGCAGCCTCCCTTCCTCTCCCCCACCCCAGGGCACGCCCCTCTGCAGGACATGCCTGTGTCACAGCCCAGGGAAATGTGGCTCCCTGGGCCAGAGGCACGCTCACACTCCCAGCGAAAACACCCAGCATGTCACAGCTGGCTTCTTTTCAGAGCTGTGCGTTGGTGTCACCTGTTGTGGGTTCATTATTTTGCAGGAGGGAAGGAGGAAGGGGGGCCCAGAGGAAGGAGATGGGGAGTGTCAAAGGTCTCCTGTCTTTCATGTCGGGCAAGGCAAAATGAAGAGAAGGGAGGGGAGGGCCCTTGAGGAGGGCGCAGAAACCTGACTTGCACTTAGAAGTCCTGGAGTTAAATAACTAGAGGGTGTGGGGTGGGGAGGCAGAGCCCTGCCAACTGCTCGGTGCCTTGAATGTGGGAGGACGAACAGAGCCTGCAGACAAACGCGCTGAGGGCTTCCTTTGAGCATCTCAGCAGCTGCTCCCAGGAAGGCCGGGCTGGGGGGCCCCTCTCCCTGCTTCCAGCCCGGGCTGCTGGGAAGAGAGGCCCAAAGGAAGCACCCCCAGGAAATGGTGATGGGGAGGGGTCTGGGCCTTGCCCCATCCTCTTCCAGTTGGCTTCCTAGAATGAACCGGGGGCTCTGTGTGCGAGGGGAAAGATCTGGAAGTGGGCGGATTCCCAGGGAAGGTTCTGTCTGGGCTCTGAGTGAGGCTTGGCCGTGTCCCCACAGTTGGGTGAGACCTGACGTGACTCCCCAGGATCCTATGCGGCTGTGGGGGGGTGGGGTGGATAACAGGGGTCAGAGGGTACAAGAATGCCCCTTGGTCAGTCTCTTTGTTCCCAACTCCCTTCCTTTCTTTGCTCCAGTGCCTTGAAAGAGGATCACTCCCGGGTTTCCCCCTCTTTGGCCCCACCAAGAGAAGGAAGCATTTGTGCTGATGGTGACATTTCCCAGGGCAGGCCAGAGGAAGGCAGGAACCGGGACTGGCGGGCAGCCAGAACCCTCTTCGACAGAGATATAAATACTGATAATGACCTCTAGCCCAGGCAGGGAGCAAAGTGGCCATTGAGGACGGCACCGACCCAGTCTGGCACATACATGCACGGTGGGGGGAGGGGGGAAGGGGGGAGGGGAAGCGGTCCCCGCAGGACTTGGGGGAGGCCCCCGAGCCCCTGTGTTTCCCCTCTGCAACCTCTCCAGGTTTTATCCACACCCACTGCATCCTGTTTGCCTGCCTCTTTGCATCTCTATTATTTCCATCAATGTCACCAATGTTGATGATGAAAACAGGGACTTACACACACACACACACACACATCCCTCGCTTAACAAACGAAAGCGAACCTTCTGTGTTGTTCCAGGACTAGAGGGAGAAACTGGTTGTCACAGGGGGTCTTTCCCTGAGGTCCAGACAGGGCATCCCAGGCTCCAGCCCCCGCACACCTCGGGAACTTGTACGGGGGGCCTTATGCCTGGAGGACCCCTGCCACACCGACTCCTTCCCCTCTTCCCTCACTTCTGCTTCTTTGGGGGAACGTGTTTGGCAATCATCACAGACTTGGAAGCAAAAGTCTCAATTCTGCTGTCAAAGGGACACGCAGATTTTATGCCTGGAATTGGGATTGTGGTTCTTATTGACTTTGCCCTCTGGTGTTTACTCCCCACCGGAGAGACCTTGGTTCTCCTCTTGCTTGGCCCGCTTCCTCCTTTCTTGCACCCTCCCCTCCCTTCCCTCCTGCCAGGCTAGATGCTCAAGGGCAGGGTGCTGGCGGGCACAAAAGAAAAAGAAAATATACTCCCTGCACATTTCAACATGTAGTTGAAGAGGTATAAATTAGGTACTTGAGGAAAACTAAGGAAACATCGCTAGATAATATGTGAGCGAAAGAACGAAACTATAGAATGGTTAGCTCAGAGCAGAGAAGGTGGGAGCAGGTGGCTGGAGAGGGGGCTAGGGAGGCCGAGAGCCCTAGTTTCCAGATGCATCCGGTCCCTGGGGCATTTGGGAAAGCAGGGGAGTCGCGCTGCAGTAGGAAACGGTCAGAGGCTTAGGGAGCGTTTGTGCCTTTGGCTGGGAAAACTCCATCCGAGTTGCTCACCTGCCCTGTTTGCCCACAGGGCGTTTTTGCTCTGAAGGAAAATGAGCACATTTCTTGCCCGCCATGAACGGTTGCTGGGCAGGCTGTTACTCGCTAAAGCACCCACTATGTGTAGGGCAACACACTAGGTCCTTTGGGGGCTGGAAAAATAAACCGCATCCTGGCCCAGGCTTCAACCTGCTTTTCAGTTCCCAAATCACAGTCTCCCGTGGCATTCTGACCACATGTAGGAACCATACCATCAGGGAAGGCCTCTGTGTAGCTGGGTCTCTCCTTTTGTGTTCATGCCTGCTCATGGAGAGAAGATGAGCGGGCTCGAGAATCTGGTTGTTTCCACCCTCTGGAGGTTGGGCAGGAAGAACACAGTTGACCTCAGCCCAGTTGCTTGTATCCATCTGCCCAAGCCCTGGCTGCTCTTGGAAGGTGACTGCCTTGCAATGATGCAATGATGAAGGCACCTGGGTTGGAGTGCGCCGAGCGGATGAAGGGAACAGAGGCTGTGCCTCCAAATGTGGTTTGGACTCCTGGGGTGGTGGGCGGGGGCGGGGGGGTGCGATGGGCAGGGCCTGACCAGAGCTGGAAAGTGACTCATCCATCGGTCTTGTCCCATCCCCACTCGAAAGAGCAGAGGGGAATGGTGGGACAGGGGCCTCAGGCTCCGTCTGGGTAGACTCCCATGGAGACCCCCACCAGCCTGTCTCAGCCTCCTGTGCGGTTCTGGCCAGGGCAGCAGGGGGTGGGCTCAGGGGAGAGGCTCACTGTTAGGAGGGGTTTCCAGTAACCCTCTCAAGCCTATCTTTGGCTAGGTGCTCATCGGATCCTGACTTCCTGCTTCAGTAGACTCCCTGTTGTCTGAATTGACAGCATCAGGATAAGCCATTTGTTCCATCTTTTCTCTGCACATGCGACAGCCAGATTTCAGCTTCTCACCACTCCCTGAAGCAGTCACACTGAGCTTGCTTTCAAGCGGGGTGCCTGGGCTTGGGGAGGGGTGTTAGTGCCCCACGGGCCTAAAGCAGCCTTCGGTTTCTCTTCTGGGGAGGCGTGGGAGGGCTCTTTGGGGTCCCCGGACAGCACATGGCTCCGAGCAAGGCAGAAGTTTGGGGGTCTCTGTGAAAGACTCGGGGACATGAGGCTTTTGTGATGCTTGGCTGCCAGGCTGGTATTAAAGTGCTTGAGAACCTGAAATGCACTCGGGGTTTGACCCACTGTCCATATGAAAGCCTTCGGGTCTTTTGAACTGAGCCTCCTTTGAGTGACCCCGACTGACCCAGTCTCTCGTGCTGGTGGCAGAGCAGAGGGGAGAGTCACCTGACTTGGATCCCATCCAGGCTGGACGGGCGGCAGCACTCCCGGCAGCCGGCTTCAGACTCTGAACCCCCTGGCCCCCCAGCTCCATGCGGGATGGACCTGGGAGCAGGCCAGCTCTGAGCCCCGAGACGGTCTCCCCTTCAAGCTCCTCCCGATTAGACTCTCTGGCTGACAACAGAGCCGGCTCAGACCCCTTCCCTGCCTGATGTTGACCCACTGGACCAATGAGGAGATTGACACTGGCCTGTTCAGTGACACAGTGTTTTGGGGCAAAGCCAGTCCTCAGGTAGGTCCACCCCCCACCCCCCATGTGTTTAGGCTGAGGGCAATTTTAAAGCCCAGTTTTGAGAACATTCCCTTTGGAGAGCCGAGAAATGGAGCATCTCTGCCCAGAAGCCAAAAGAAATTGCTTTTCTTCTTCTGGTTGCCTGATGCCCCACTGAGTTCCTCCTCAGGAGGAGGCTGGTTCTGGGGGCTTCGGTGAGGGCTGCCACGGCGTATGAAGCCTGGAGTTGTGGGTGGGCTAGGGTAGAAAGGATGAAGAGGTCCTTTAGAAGGAGGTGCCTGCCCAGGTGCAGCGTGAGGAAGCTCATGTCTGTGTAGGTTCTGGGAAGGGCATGGAAGCCCTCGGGTTGGGCTCAGAGTTGGAGAAGTCTGGAAAGGGCTGAGTCTTCACTGCTCTGTCTCAGCTGGTGAATAGACCTTGGGGGCCTTGCATCCTCCAGAGTTTAATGCCCCGGATGACTTCGGCTGTATTCGGAAAGGGTAGCCCTGGGAACGTTCCAGCGATCTCCTATTGCTAGGTATCCATTATAGCGCTAGACCCGATGACGTGATGCCAACTCGGGGCCGCTTTCTAACAGGTGTGGGCACAAGAGCAGGGAGCCCTTGCAACAGTAGAGCCCTGTCTTTCCAAAGTACTTTCTTGTCGCGTGTGCTCTCCCACCCCGCCCCCACCCCGCCCCTGCTCTTTCTGCAACTCAGTCTTAACAGAACGGCTGAGAGCGCTGGTCTTAGGGATAGACATGCCTGTGACTGGGGGTCTTGCTTTGACGCCCCCTTGGACTCCCTCCCCATCGGACCTTGGGTTCCAACACCACATTACCTCCTGCTGACTGGACAATGTAGGGTTTTGGCCTTGAGCTGCTCGGGCGCATCGGACAGTGTCCAGCACTCCGTTGGCTGGCACAGCTGTCATGAGACTAGAGAGGGGGGCTCCAGGCTTAGGAAGCTGGACGGAATGGTCTGAAGAAGAGGTCCCCATTGGCTCCTCTCAAAAGCAACCACCGCAACAGGCAAGCAAGCAGAGGCCCCCCAGCCCCGCCCCCGACTCCTCCGGGTGTGATGTGTTGTAGTCTCTGTGTGCAGGTGTGTGCCCGCTCTGCTCCCATCTTCCGGGATGCTCCCCTCTCCTGGGTCAAGTCTCCCTTCTCCTCGGCTCCCGAAGTGGAGGGCGCTGTGCGGTTTCCGCCTCTCTGTGGGATGGACCACGAGCTCTTGTGTCTCAGTATTGGAGGTGAGGCTGCGCCCCATCTCCCACTGTCCGAAGGGGCCACGCGGGTTCTGTGACTTCCCAGAGAGCTGGTGGGCTGTGCAAGTGTCCAGGAGGTTCTCCAGCTTGGAAACAGCCCACATCCCGACTTTCAGGCTCATCCGGAGGCCGAGGCAACTGCTTTGCTCGAGAAGGCTGCCTGGAGGGGCTGCCCGGGGCCCAGGGCCCCTCCCTCTCTCCCTGCCTCTGCTCCTGTCCTGACCGGGTTCTGGCAGGTGGGCTTTGGAGAGGTCAAAACCTGGAGCCAACATAATGTGGGTATCAAGCAGTCTTTATCTTGGGGACCCCTGGACACCCCAGCCCCTCTGCGGAGCCCTTGCATGCTCACAAAGACTGAGTCACAGGCCCCGTTCCTTCTTTGCTGTGGTTAGTGTCTTGTTCTGTGGTTGGTTAGCCGTGTTGATGACCTATGTAGCAAATCTCTTTTGTCTGCAATTTAGAGAATGTGTAAACAAATAAAAGGCTTTAAAACGCTTGGGAACTTTTGGTTATTTCCCTCCTCTTACCGGCTCCCCACCCCAGTCTTCAGAGAATCAACAGGCCGATCCTGTGGCAGTAGGGCCCTTTCACACTGGGCTATTCAGCGGGACTACATGTGTGCACATGGTGTGCGTGTGCTTGTGTGCACAGACATGTGTGATGCATGTCGGGCTCCAGAGACACCCTGGTGCTTCCATGTTTGTGAGGAGACTCCCGGCCCGGGGCTCAGTTGTTGCTGGTGAGGGACTTCTGACTCCCCCCCTCCCTAGGCTCTGGGGAGGCCTCAGTCCCTGCAGCTTTCTTGGGCATAGCAGGCACCTGGAGCTTCGCCGAGGAGGTGACCCCCGTGAGAGGCCAGGGCGTTCTGAAGAGAACCCCCTGGAACTTCTGGGCGGGGGGAGGTGGATGATTCAGAGATGACTCATGGCTGAGATGGGGGAACGTGGTGGGGGAAAGAGAGACCTCAGGCTCAGGATCCATCTAGAAGCCCGCTGAGTCATTGCTCCTCCCCTCTCAGGTCAGAAACCGCCTTCCATAAAAGGCAGTGAGATGGCTGCCTCGAGCAAGGAGCAGGAGGCTTTGCAGAAGACACATCTGCCCTGAGAGCCTCCAGAGCCTGCTTAGCAACCGCCTTAAAGGAACAGTGGGACTCTGGGACCATGCGGCCGGGGTGGGGGGAGTGTGGGTCCTAAGGCCGCGAGCTAGGAGTCAGTCTTCCAAAAACTCCTTGAAGATAAGGCAGCAAATAAAGCCTCTCCCATGTACCAGGCACTGGGGGTCCAGCAGGGAAGACAAGGCCCTCCCCCTCACAGGGCTTACAAGCCGGACAGGTAATAACAACAAGTGATGACCGGGGTCAAGGGGGAAGCGGGGGGCGGGGTGGGGAGGGCGTGTGCGGGGGGGATGGGGAGGCTAGAATCTGAGCAGGGACTTCTGTCTCCATCCATCTTTCAGCTGGAGTCTGCTTGGGCTTTCCAGGAAGGCCCGGGAGGACATGGCAGTGGGGACGGGCAGGTGTCTCTCTGTCCCTCTGCTGGGGGAGTGGTCTCCTGTTCTGAAGATGGTGTGCCTTCAGCCTTTCCTTTCCAGGCTGAGTCTGGGCTGGTTCTCTCCAGCCCACGAGCCACTGCTGTTGCTGCAGACACAGGCCGTCCAGCAGGTTGCTGAGCCTTCGCTACAGAGGGAACGAGGTCCCCACGCAGGGGTCGGAGCGGAAAGCTAGGCCTTCCACCCAGAGTGATCTCAGGAGCCACTGATGCCGGTCATGGGGTCTATCAGCTCAGGACGAAGTCCGGGCAGCAAGAGATGGCCCAGATACTCACGTACAGGCCTCTTGTCTGCATGACGGTGGTGAGGCTTCCACTCGGACCCCAGGGACCCCAGCTCTGCATCCCAGGCTCATTCCACCGGTTGCTGAGGCACGCAGTCAGCTGGGCCTGAGAAAGTCCTCTAACGCAGCCCAGACACTGATGTTGCTCTCGGGAGTCGCGGGGATGGTGGTGGGAGGGGGAACCTGGACGGACCCACGTTATGTTCGAGCAAAGTCCGAGCAGAATGGATCTCTTTTGGTCTTTCCTTGGAGAGAGGAGAAAGCATGGGATACGGAGGGGCACCCCGTGTTAAAGAGAGTCCAAGGCCGTGGACTTGGGACAGAGATGAAATGGGGTTTCCCCATCTTGGAGGAGAGGGGACACAGGAAGAGGATTCAGAAGCTCTAGGTCCTGTGTTGTCTAGCCAGGTGATGTTCGACTTTTGTAGACACGGGCTCGAACTTCTATCAGCTCAGGAGATTTGGAGAAGGAGCGAGCAGGCCAGGTGGATAGTCACACAAGCACCCATATCCATCCTGCAGCCTTGAAGCCCCGGCTCCCCGCCCGTGGGACAGGCCCTCTGCGATGGCTGACGCAGCCGGTCCCCATGCAGCCCCGCGGTAGGGCAGGGTGAAGGCCAGACACAGTGAAGCCAGAGGTTTAGCTCGCTCTACAGCACTGGTCTTCCAAGTGAACTCTGCAGAGGCCTGGGCTTCTGGAAGGGACTTTGGGGGCCTCAGAGGGCAGGGTGCGAAAAACGTTCCTGAGCCCCCACCTTCCCCTCAGCCACTGACTGGCACCGCTCGGATATCATCTAGTTCTGAGGTTGCTGGCTCACTGCTTAAAAACCCTCACAATTTGAAAGCATCTTTGGGGCTACATGGTGGTAGGAGCCCGAGGAGGTGTCCCCTGAGGCCGCAGAAGGCAGTGTGATGACAGGAGGCCATCAGGGGCCCGTGACCCTTTGTCAAGTACAAACAGATACGGTCTCTGCTCCCAGCTTTCTCCAAAAGGGGCCCGACCTCCACTGGGGGCTTCTCCCTTGGGTTCCTCTTAAGCAGAGCAGAGGAACATGCGTGTCATGACTCGGCTTCACTTCCTCCTGTCTTGGGGGTCCCTGCAGCCTGCAGCCCTCGCTACCCTCCCTCCCCCACTCCCCTTCCCACGCTGTTCTGGCCTACCTGGGCCTGCTGTCTCCTCCTCATCCCCAGTCCCAGCCCATCCTCCAGCCCCAGCCCGTCCCCAGCCCCAGCCTGTCAGGGCTTTCCCCAGGCCAGAACAACAGTGTGCTCCCAAGGCGGGTGGGTTGAGAATGTTCGGGCTAAACTTGAGGTAATTAGCATTGTTAATGCTCGTTCTGTGATATCACAGCTGTGAGCCTCATTAAAGTGCTCTCCGGGGGGAGGCAAGCCGCGATTCAGGTGTCAGCTCTGCTCCTGTGCACAGCGCCCGCCTGCCATCTCCAAGCCTCTGTTCGGAGGCCCCGTTCGTTCCCAGCCCTTCTGGGCTCCCGCTCCCTGTCTGCTGGCATCTGGGCCCCCGCCTCCCTCAGTTGGGCCTGGCTCCTTCCAAGGCGGGGTGGGGGGGGTGGGGTGCGGACGGGACACACCAGGGAGCAGGAGGGTGGCTGCTGTCCTCAGGGCCAGCTCAGCTTTGAGAGAAAGGTTCTTGCCCTGGTGGGGAACTGAGCTCCTGGGAGCACTGGGGCTTTTTATCCAGGGCTGTTCCTTCTTTCTCTTCCTGCCCGTTCTGCAGAGAAGACCCAGGGCCTGCTGCCCCCACCTCCAGGCTGGACTCCACGCTGGACTCGCATGTGCTGCCGAGGCCCCTCCTCAGGAAGAAACCAGAATCCCTCCGGTTTTAATTTCTGGGATTCCTGATGCCTGGGAAGGGAGGGAGGGGACAGACTGTTTGCCAAACAGAGAAATATGAAACGCCCTTCAACCCCCTTGAAACCATGAGGAAAATAATGCCAGCCCCACCAGGGACTACACAGAAGGCAAACTACCCCAAACAGAGGCAAAACACAATTCCAGAGAGGCTCCCTGGGGCCTGGGGTCCTGAGGAGGGCCTGGTGGTCTCCCCTTTTCTGCCCCCCTTACAGCCCTGGGTCCTGTGTCCACAGAGGTTCTCGGAAGGGTCATCTAAGACACTGTTCGTGACATAACTTGACCGTCTTCTATGAGCTACAGACTTGGAGACACAGAGCTCAGTATCAACACGAGAACCTCTCCGTGGGAACAAGGACTCAGCTGAGGGGATGAACACGTACACAAATGACTTGAATTCAGGATGAGATGACAGAGGTATGGTCCTGAATAGACATGGTGGGGGAAGAACTCAGAAGGACTAGGCACCTTGGAGTCCAACCCTGAGGGACGTGTGGGACTTCCATAGCAGTGACTTGGAATTTGGGAGCGGACTTTCCAAGCGAAGACAGAAATGAGAGCAAAGGTGTCCTTTGACCTAGGGACGGTGGGCTAGCCTGGGACCTGTGTCTTAGACCCTGGAACCCAGGCTGCCTCCCAGATCTGGGGGAAACTCTTCCACAGAGCCCTAGTTGCCAACAGGGCTACACAGAGAACCTCTTCTTCTTCTTTTTAAGTAGATTCTATTTATTTATTTGACAGAGAGATAGGGAGAGAGCACAAGTAAGCAGAGCTGCAGGCAGAGGGAGAAAGAGAAGCAGGCTCCCCGCTGAGCGAGGAGCCCCATGTGGAACTCGATCCCAGGATGCTGGAATCATGACCTGAGCTCAAGGTAGCTGCTTAACCAACTGAGCCACCCAGGCACCCAGAGAACCTCTTCTGAAGCTGAGAGCTGGTGCTGGAGGCTCTCTGAGCCCTGAACCTGGGGGAGATGAGCAACTCTCCCGCCATTTTGTTTGATGTGGGTGCTTGGATCCTTGCAACCCTTACTCCTTCTCCCCACCCTCTGCACATCCTCCCCAAGGATAGCTCCTTGAGCTGGTCTCAATTCTTGACCCTTTGTCTGGATCCTTTTTAGGTGGATTTTCACAATCTTCCTTTCCCACACCTACTCAGAACTTTTCCAACCTTCCATTCTGTCTTTTGTCAATGTGTCCAAGTTGTGTTCTTTCTAGAAGGCCACCATCCATGCTCCAGGCTCCCACCATCTTGCCCTTCTACTCTCTCCACCTACAAAGACCTTGGAGGCTCAACTCATCCCTCTCTCCCTGGGGAGCCTTTTCTGACTTGCCCAGGGAGGAGCTGCTCCTTCGATGGGGCCCCCACTAGGTTGTACATACCTCTTTTATTGCACCTGGCACTCCCTGATCCACTTGTCAACTTTCTTGCTGGTATCCCCCATCAGACGGAGCTTTTTGGGGCACAGACTGTGTCTTGTTCACTGTTGAATCCAGCTTCCCTGGTACCTGTTCAATGAGTGGAGGGATGGATGCATGGCTGGCTGGCTGGATTCATGAGCGAGGGAGTAAATGAGCGAGCACGTCAGAGGAAACGGTGTGGGGCCTGGGGCACAGTGTGCCGTAGAGATACAGGTCTTTTCCCCTCTGGGGCAAAGCCCTGGCAGAACCAGCAGCAGGTCCTGCACCATGGCCCCCGGCTGCTGTGGGGGAGGTGGCTCTGTTAGGTGGCAAGGACTGCGTGGCCGGGCCTTTATCCAACAGTCTCTGCTGGGTTAGTATGGCCCACTTAGTCCCTGAATCCTTCAAGTCCCGCTGCATTATTAACAGGATCTACATTAAGTGGGCCAGCCTGTGTTCTTCTTAAAGGAAATACACTCTGCACTTAAAGAAATAATAAATTGTGAAAATGATTTCTCTGCCTCTCTGGGGCAAAAAAGACCAGCCTTCTCCTTAAAGAGCTCAGAAAGGACCCTGAAAAAATCCATTATTAGATTTGTCCCCAAACAGCCAACCAGAGGCTAAAGCCATTTGTGAAGAGCACCTAAAAGTACAGGGTTTAAAACTGGTGGTTTCTAACTATCTTTTGATTTTAAATGGCTAGGTAAGAATCAGGGCTCATCTTCCTCCAACCAGGCTCAAACTGTGGAGGGGGTGAAATGCACCCTCTGGGGTGCTCTTGTAATGGGGCTTTGTCGTGCCATAAAACCATCAGCTTTCCTCCAGTTACGCCATTTCAAGAATACACATTGTACTCCTGTATGCTTTTAGTTATGTCTAGAGGCTGAAATAATTGCCCCTGGAATACAGTTCCAATCATGGAAGGCAGCAAAAAAAAAAAACAACAAACAAACAAAAAAACCCCAAAACAAAAACACTTCAATTACAAAAGTCACCAGATTCTCACACTTGGGGACCTATTTGTGGACCGGAAGGAGGCAGCAGAGAGCTCATCCCTGCCTCAAGGGACATGGAGAAGCTGCCGGTTTGGGGGGCTTGGGGGCCCAAGAAGGCTGGGAGGGAAGACCAGTGCTGCTCCTTGCAGTGACTACCAGTGAGCATTGGGACCTGCCCTCCAGAAGCCTCAGCTGCCTCATCTGTAGCACAGGGATAAGGGTACCCATTTATACCCACCCATTGCATAGAGTAGCTGTAAAGATGAAAGACAGTCACATGGGCATAGTGTATCCTTCTCCCTTGCTCTTCCCCTTCCACCTTCCCTCCCACCATTTAATCACAGGTGTGGCAATAGCTTCGATCTAGAAGAAAAGGTGAGTAAGGTCCTGCCCTCAAGATGGGAGGAGTTCCCTCAAGAAATCGAGGCACAGGGCGCCTGGGTGGCTCAGTGGGTTAAAGCCTCTGCCTTCGGCTCAGGTCATGATCTCAGGGTCCTGGGATCAAGCCCCGCATCAGGCTCTCTGCTCAGCAGGGAGCCTGCTTCCGCCTCTCTCTCTGCCTGCCTTTCTGCCTACTTGTGATCTCTCTCTCTGTCATATAAATAAATAAAATTAAAAAAAAGTTAAAAAAAAAAAGAAATTGAGGCACAAAAGGCTGAGGAAGGTACATGAGTTGGGAATCAGAGACAGGTGGCTTTGCCCCTTTGTCTCTGACTGGAGATAATTGCATCTGCCTTATGACTTGCATTTGTACAAAGAGGAAATGGGACAGCTCAGGAAAGCTCTGGGCCCCATACCTGGCACATAAGAGGTGCCCACTAAATAGTTGTATTGTCTTAAGACTGTGGAGTTTATTCTCAGAAACTAGGAGAACATGGCCAAGGTCACAGTAGCTGTCAGATAATGAGAGTCTAGCCAGGAGAGGATTTCTAACTAGAGAGAAATCTAGGAAGGCTTCAGAGAGGAGGTGGCATTTTAGGTAATTTGGACATTAGGTGATGGGAGGAGTAGCGAGAGGGAGAGAGAGAGAGAGAAATCCAGTCACATGTGTGGACATAAGAAAATGTGGCTAGTAGTTCAGGCTGATCCGTGTGGACAGTTTCAGGAGCTGAGGCAGGAATGCCTGGGGCTGGGGTGAGACCTGGAAAGCCTTCAGCGAGGAATGGAGTTGGGAGCTTCCAATGGAGAGGGTCTGAATGTTCCTGAGTAGCGGAGGTGTGGAGCCTGTGGTGAGTAGGCTGGATTTGAGGGCCAGGGCCTTGTCACGCAGAGCCTGCCGCTGACTGCAGGAGGACAGACTGGCTAGGCCAAGGCCACATGCCAAGTGCGGACCGTAGTTCCCAGGCCAGAGTTTTGGGGGCTGAGAAGGAGGCACCAGAGGCTGCAACCTCTTTGCTCTCTGCCCTGTCCCCCGAGTGGCCCACTCCCCTCTCCACCTGGTTCCCAGGGGTCTGGAGGTGTACTGAAGATGCAGGGGGAAGCTGTGCAGGGGGCCGCACCCTCCTGTGAGTCCCCTGGCATTTCTAGTCCAGGGCACGAGGAGGTGCTAGCAGGCTGTGGAGAAGCTGGGCCCAGGGTCGGAGACTCAGAGCTCGAGCACGGGCAAGACCCCTGGAGAGCCTTTCTTGAGTTCGTGGGTGGGCTTCCAACTTGTCTGTAAAATTTTATGTGGGGCGTGTGTGGATGTGTGTGCCTGGTTTTCCTCAGATTCTCAAAGGGATCTGTGACATCTCCAAGTTGAAACATGCCTTGTCAATGTAATCCTTTCTTTCTCCAGATGAAGAAACTAAGGCCTAGAGAGGAAGGGTGACTCCCTGAGACCCACAGCTAGGGAACCGCCATCGGCAAACTACCTTTCCTTCTGAAAAGGATGCCTGTCAGGAGAACAGGGGTGCTGGGAGCTGGACCAGGGGTGGAAACAGAGGGGAGAGAGGGACGGGGGAGGAGAGGAAAGGAACGCCCAGAATTGCCCAGGGATTAACCATCTGTGTGTTTTGTAGGGACCGGTCCCCCCAGGATACCTGATCCCCTTCTCCAGGTATTGTTCAAATACTTTCCCAGGGATGGACTGGGCTGGGCTGGCAAGTGGGGGCGGGGGAGAAGAGGAAGGGGAGAGGGAGAGATTGAAGGTGGTGACAAGCTGGGGGTGGAAAGAAAGAGAGAGGGAGTGAGCGCATCTTGAGGACTTAGAAGGTGGGCAAGGCCTCCTCGGCTGCCCTCAGAGGGGAGTTCACTAGACTCAGTCCTCCCCAAGGCCTTGGGGCCAGGATGGATGTGGAGGGAGGCGGAGAGCCTCCACCAGGATTTTCTGGAGGGCAGTTCCACAAATACGAACTTAAGGGCTGAGTGTGTATCATCAACCCACAGGTTTGCTGGTTGCGCTTGAGTCTTGCCATTAGTTTAAAATCCTTTTTCATTCCCCCTCAGCCCCACCTTACCCACTTCTCAGGCCGCCTTTACTGGCTTTGAAATCACAGACTCTGGCAGCAGGAAGTGAACTTGGGGAGCAGGGAGCCCAGTGGTTTTCACACTGTCTGACGGGCCTCAGGGGCTCCGTGAGCTCAACAGGTGGGGGAGAGGCTGACTGACCTCTTTCCCTCCCAGAGTCTGCAGCACAGCTCTACTGATAGGCGGTCCCTCCAAGGTTTTGTTGGGGGGAGGAGTTCTTTGGCTAAAAACATGATTCTGAGCTCCCTGCCCCACCCTCAAATTTATAGAAGGGGAAACTGAGGCTCAGACTTACTGGGTGATAGGGAATCTAGTGGCTGAGCTGGGTTTTGGGTCAGTCCTCCCCACTCGCAGGCCAGTTGCCTGGTCTCTTCTTTCTGCCTGGGCTCAGCAAGGGAAGGAAAGAGAAGGGAAGGCCTTGCAGAGCGGGATGGGACTGGCTGGTGCTGAGGCCAAGGAAAGGGGGTGTGGGGACCTCAGAAAGGGGCAGCTCTCCTGACGCTAAGGCGTGGGGAAGTCCTCCCCCCAACTCCCTGGCTAGAATCCTGGATGTTGGGCCCGGCCTTCTGTTGCTCCCCAGCAGGGACACAGCTGCAGGGTGGGGGTGAGGGGTGGGCCGTGGGACGGGGAGGGAGACCCCAGTTTCATACTCTGGAGGTTTAAGCTCTTTACGCCTCCAGTGCAGGGGTGTTGGGATGAGTGTGTCTCTGTCAGCTTGGTGGGAAGCTCTGGCAAGCTCGTCTCTCTCGTTCTTCCAAGGCTCAGTAGACAGATGAAAGCAGGCCCCAGCCGCTGAGCGGGGGTGCTCCAAGCAGAGGTGGCTTCTGGACAGCTGTGGAAGGCCTCATTTGCATATATGCAAATGAGCGCCTGGCTCCTTTCTTTTCCCAGCGTCATCCAGGCGGACCCAGGTGCTGTTGGAAGAGTCCCAGATCCTGCATCAAAATTAGCCTCTTGAATGGGTTTTTGGTCTCCCAACGTGAAATTTCCTTTGAACTCCTTCCCGAACTCTGGGAACCTTCCCAGTCCCCAACTCTGCCTCCCTTCAGTCACAGTAGCTCCTCAAATCCTAGGAATTAGAACTGAAGAAAAAGATCTGGAGACAGCCAGGGGCAGAGGGCAGGGCAGTCAAGAGGTTCTAGATGCTGGTCCTGGCTCTGCCACGGTTTCAGTGTTGCCTGGGATCAACCCCCTAACCTCTTTGCACTGCAGTGTCCCTGACGGGTAAACAAAGAGAGGGGCTGAAGGTCCCTCCCAGCTCCAGAAGTCTGCAAATGTTTATGAACACCTGTGTCTTAAAGCTCTGTGGGGGTAAATAACAGATACAATTCAAGGCCACTAAACTGAAGCAGAGTGAGGAGGACACGAGGCTGTCTCAAGAGGGGCAATGGGGTTGGTTCAGAAGGGGGAGGGGATGAAGTGACCCTTTGGCCTTTACCTGAAGCCCTGTAGCCCTGTAGGAACTGGGAATTCGGTGGAAGGCAGTTCTACTTTTAGGCACCTCTGACTATTGAAAGGGTATTTGTTTCCTGAACTTTCAGACTGGACTGAAATCGGACACTCAGTAACTTCGACCTACTGATCCTAACCCTACCAGTTAGGGGCTGCGGTAGGCAGAAGCACGGCACCTCGAAGACGTCCATGCCCTTGTCCTCAAAATATGTTCTGTTGCATGACAAGGGGGCGTTCAGGTTCCACAGGGAATCAAGGTTGTTCATCAGCCGACCTAATAGGGAGAGTCATTTGGATTTTACAGAGGGGTTCAACATAAAAGGGTCTTTTAAAGATAGAGGAAGGAGACAGAAGAGTCAGCTTCAGAGTCAGGTGATACGGGAAGGACTAGATCCGCCATTGCTGGCTTTAGGATGGAAGAAGGGGCCTTGAGTCAAGGCATGTGGGTGGCTTCTAGAAACTGGAAAAGGCGAGACAGCAGATCCTCCCCTAGAGTGTTCCAGAAAGAATCCGGCCTTGCTGACACCTTGATTTTAGGACCTCTGCATCTCAGAACCAAAAGATAATGAATTTGTGTTATTTTAAGACACTGTGTTTCTGGTAGCAATGATAAAACGAAAACAAAATTAAAAAATAAAACTAATAGAGGGGCATTCAAAGCAAGCCAGATCCTTCAAACCCGTACCTTCTTCGTTTGAGAGTCTTCTCCAGGCTGTCAGCCCTGGTCCTTCCAGTGTTCTTCACATACACGTTTCAAAGAGGGCGAACCATGTCAGAACCAAGAAGAGAGCCTTACGTGTATCTGTTATCGGCTCACTGATGACTTTGCAAAGAGGCGAGCCCCCCAGGCGGCACAGACTGGGTGGCGTGTAGGCCGCCTGGGTTTGCGGTGATGGCCGTGGTGATGGAGAAGAGTAAATGCAGGCATAATTTATCACGTCTCGGCCCCTCTCAGCACCCTGCTAAATATCAGAGTAACCTTTAAAGAAGGCAGAGACCATCAATTAAATAAACAGATGCCTTGATGGAAAATAGAAGTGTAAACACAGGCACCATTTCATAATGTACTGATGGTAAATCAGCCTTGTTGTCTCAGTGGGCTGTTCTCCATCCTCATGAAAGAAAAAGGAGGCAATCCATCAGGACAGGGCGAGGACCTTCATGAGACCCGGTAACCAGCAAAACAGATTACAGAGAAAGCTTTGACATCTTCTTCCTGGGGTTGAGATTTTTTTTTTTAAACAAGAGTTTGGGTATGAGTTTGTCCCGAGCGATTCGGGCAATGCCTTTGGAGATGCGGGAGGGTGGTTGAGATGACTTTTGGATGGTTCATACTGCCTTTTAATTCCAGTCTCCAAAGGTTGGGATTTGCACCTGCACATTCGGACTCACGATTAAGCCATATACACAGGTTACTTAATGCAGCTAGAAAAACACACCATAGTTCCGGTGACCTGAGGATGCATTTGACATATTCAGCAAAACTGGGCCAGGGATTAATATTGCTAAGGTCAGTGTGGTCATTTTGGGCACACAGGGGGTAATCTTTCATGAGGGTTCCCTACTCTTCGGTATCTTAGTTCATCTGTAATGGACTGGCAGAGAGAAATGGTTATGAGAAAATAAAATGAACTTAGAGTCCCCCCATGAATCATTTATGGAAGAGCCATGCTTCTGTAGACCATGAAAATATGGCTGTTAAGGGCAACTCAGTCACTATTTCTGGATGGTTTTCAAGCGTGACTACAGACCAGAGAAATGGGCCTGGACACACTGGAAAGGTCTAAGCCTTCGGGTGGAAGGGAAAATGCATAGACAGAGGTGAGCTCAAGGGGGTGGCCTTCAGAAGCCACCACGTGGTGATACCCATACTGTGAGGGGTCCCTCGCAGGAGAAAGTGCCCCTGGCCTTCCCCTCTTCCTGTTCCCACTCTAGGCCAGAGGAGGAGAGGTCAGCTGAAGCGGCAATTAATTCAACAGGACTGAGGTTCGGGCAATTAACTTCTAAATATGCAAGCAGTTCAGGAGAGGGAGGAAGTGGTTTCCTCCTAGCACGGCTGGTGAAAGATGGTGCGATGTTATCGAGGCTTTTGGGTAACCAGCAGAAGTGTTTTAATCCCCGCTCTGCCCACACTCAGAATATCAGAGCCACGATAGCCTAACGATGGGGGCCTCAGGAGCCAAAGAAGGAAAGAATTGGTGGTCTGTGGGTCAACTATAAATAGAACTTAAGATCTTTCTAGAAGGCTGGGGGAAGCAATCAGCTAACGAAAGAACTGTGCAGGAGTTTGCCCAAGGGTGCAGTTTGACCTAGGCTTTTTGTTTCCTTTACAGGCGAGATAAGTGAGGGGAAATGTCTTTGCTTCTTGCAGGTGTGTCTGAATCACAGCAGACCTCCTGCTGGAGAGGAAGTGGA
The DNA here is from genome assembly GCA_002007465.1 of Ailurus styani. Taxonomy (NCBI): domain Eukaryota; kingdom Metazoa; phylum Chordata; class Mammalia; order Carnivora; family Ailuridae; genus Ailurus; species Ailurus styani. Next base: position 7,882,307 of record LNAC01000027.1, on the reverse strand, counting down.
GGCTGTACCTTCCTTTGAATCTTGGCTCCACCGTGTTTGAGTTGTTGGATCCTCAATAAGTCACTGTACCTGCTCTGTGCTCCCCTATAAAGCCAGGGTCAAAATACTCACCTTAGAAAATCCTACCCTGTTATGAGGATTAATAGATGGTTAATAAACATGCACTTTCTAGGGCTACAGGGAGGCAAAGAGCTAACTGGCCAGGTGGTTAGATTTTGGTTCTTCTAACCTCCACCACCAGCCCATTCCCCTATCATTGAATGGGGGGGGTGGGGGGGCATGGGGCACACCTGGTGCCTCCGTCCTCTCTGGGCGACTCAGCCCCTGGCCCTTCTCCTGGAGGTTCTGGTTCAGAAGAGGTAGGTTGGGCCTAGGAATTTGCTTCTTAGCCCTGGAAATGTTTGAGAAACCTGGATGGGATCATTTTCTTCTGCGAACATCTCAGATCATAAGGATTATAGGGTATGGGAGAAAAGCAGACTTCCAGCACCTCTAGCAAGGAGGGCTAGAAAGTTGCATTTTTAAAAAACATTTCATTTGTTTGTTTGTTTGTTTGTTTGTTTTAAAGAGAGAGAGTGTGTGCAAGAGTGAGCTCGAGGAGGGGAGGAGGAGCAGAGGGCGAGGGAGGGAATCCCTCGTAGACTCCCTGGGGAGCATGGAGCCAGACGTGGGGCTTGATCTCATGACCAGAGCTGAAACCAAGAGTCGGACACCCAACCGACTGAGCTACCCAGGCTCGCCTGGAAAATTGCATATTTTTTAAAGATTTATTTACTTATTTTAGAGAGAGAGAAAGAGAGAGAGAGAGAGAGAAAGAGCATAAGAGTTGGTACAGAAAGAGAGAATCCTGAAGCAGACTTTGCACTAAGCATGGAGCCCAATGCAGGGCTCGATCCCCGGACCCTGAGATCATGACCTGAGCAGAAACCAAGAGCCGGCCCCTTAACTGAATGCATCACCCAGGCTCCCCAGAAAGTTGCATTTTTAACCAGCATATCAGGTGACTCGTGTGAACAGGAATATTTGGCAAAGCTAATCGAAATGATCTTGAGGGTCAAAGTCTATGGTCAGCTAAGGTGCACGGGTCTGGCCATATCGTGTGTCAAAACAGGAAGCTCTTCCCTCCAGTTGGTAAATGGCTGCTGCCCTCACCTCTCTGTAGTGTCCGGACATAGGACCCTCTTCTCCGAGGACCCTCTCCCACCTCTGCACAACGCAGTCACTAAAGGGTAAACACCAACACGACATGGGTCTCCTGCTGTGGGCCAGCATCTCTTTTGACAGATGGGTACCTGGGCTACAACAATGTAAACTATCTCAGCATTACCCCTGGTTACCCCCCTTAAAGCAGTCATCAATCCAGTCGGCCAAACATTGTGGGAGGAGGCAGAAACCAAGAACAACTCATGGATTTCCTAATTTTCCCCAGCTTTGATTTGGCTTTCCTAGCTAGCTCTTTTTTTTGGATGCTGGTGTCTCTTCTCCCTTCCTGGAACGTCTGTGTTAGACTCTTGATTGCAAGAGTCCTCAGCTCATCCCGATATGGCAGAAAATTTATTTACTGGCAGTGATGTTCCTACCACTGGTCATAGCCTCTGAGAAGTCCCAGGGACTATCGAGTGCCCTCAGTTCAGCTCTGCCCACATCTTGGGGACTGGAGTGTCAGCAAGTCACCCACTGTGGTCACAACCTGGAGATCCAGCAATCACGTGCCTGTCACTCCACCGCATCTTGGATGTTATTCTGGGTAAAAATGTTAACAAAAATCCTTTTAGAGCTATCTTTAAAAAAAAGTCTCAGGCATAAAAATGCTTGTATTCTAATCAGGTGTCTATGGTGAAGGTATCATGGAGTATATAGTGGCGGGATGACCACGGAGCTTCGGAAGTTAAAGAACAGACTCCAAAGTCAGGCTGCCGGGTTTGAATTCCCCTTTAGCTCTTATGACCTGGAGCAAATTGTTCCTTAGCTTTTCTAAGCCTCTGTTTCCTCATCTGTAAAATCTGAGTAATGAGAGGACTGGATTAATCTCACAGGGGCTTTGTAAAAGCTAAGTGAGATTTTGCAAGCAAAGCATTGAGAACAGTGTCCGGCATATAGAAAGAGCTCAGTAATAAATGCTACCTGAAGGCAATCTTGTCTTGTAAAGAACCAGACAATAAATATCCCAGGCTTTATGGGTTATGCAGTTTCTGTCACGAGTACTCAGCGTTGTCTCTGTGATGTGAAAGCAGCCATAGATAATATTGTAAGGAATGGGCATGGCTGGGTTGCAATAAAACTTTATTTACAATAGCAAACAGCAGGCTAGATGGACCCGCGGGCCATACTTTGTTGATACTTATGTTAAAGGAAGATAAGTATCTTATGGGAAGGCAAGAACAGCTAAATCACCAGGCCATGTGGACATTAGAATAGAGTTCAGGTACAGGGAGGCTGTCCAGTTCCTGTGAGTCCCTTAATAATTGTGTGAGGCAGTTTCTTAAATAAACCTCTCTCTCTCCACACATGATCTATTGGTTCTGTCTCTCTGTGGGAACTCTGACCAATACAAGATTCCTTCCTGAATCTGTGGTCATATACAGGCCGGAGGCTGTGGGTCAGTCAGCACAGTGGGTGGGGATGAGGCACTGGGTGTTTAGGATCTGTTTCTCTTAGCAAAGGGCTATGGGAGGGAGCCCCTTGGAAGGGCCTGAATTCCGGGGCACGATCTACCTAGCACACTGGCTTCCTGTACTGGTTTTTTGGTGTCACTCACAGAGCTGTCAGCCAAGCATCCCAAAGCTCTTGGCATTACATTGCCCCTTAGAGTCCCAATCTAAGTATGTCCAGTATCGAGAGGCAGCCTGGTACAGTGGAAGGTGGATGGGCTCTACAGACAATGACTAGGAGCAATTCACTTAGCTTCTGTAAGTCCTCGTGTCTCCTCTGCAAAATGGAAATAATGGTGTTTCCTTGCATGACGGTGGCAAAAGTGAAATGAGATGACATGTGTAAAAGTTACTGGCCCAAAGGAGGTGTGTGTCACTTCTGTTCTTCTCCTTCCCTACCCTTGCCCTGAATCATAATTCCATCCATGGTTATTTCCTTTTGGTGCTGCTGGTAGAGCTGGTAGAACTTTCTGGACCTCCTGTTTTGATACTGAAGAATATCCAGGTCCCGAGAATAGTAATGGGGGCTTGAGCAGTCTTACCCCTTCCTTTGTAGGGTTTCCTGAATTCATGACACTCCTCGCTTTCTTTAGGATTGCCTCTTCCATCCTTTTGAATATTTTCATTCACCAAGCTATAGCTGCATCTAAAGGACTGGAATTGAATTCAGCTGTGGGGCGAGCTCCCTGGGTTTGGAGAGCAGTGGATTCCACGGCAGAGGGAATGATGTGGACTTTGAACAATCAGAACCCTTGAGAGGTAAGTACAAAGCAACGCTATTTTCTTTACTTACTTTCTTTTTTTTAAAAAAAGATCCATTTATTTTAGAGAGAGAGAGAGAGAGAGAGAGAGAGAGAGAGAGAGAGAGAATGCACATGTGAGCAGGGGGAGGGGCAGAGGGAGAAACTCTTTAAGCAGACTCCCTGCTGATCCTGGAGCCCACCATGGGGCTCATCCCACCATCCATGAGATCATGACCTGAGCCAAAACCAAGACTGAGCCACCCGGGTGCTCCAGCAATGCTGTTTTAATTTCTATTGTCTTTTTCAATGTATTCATGGAGGAAAGTTCTTCCTTCCCATCGGAAGGAAACTCATGCCATTTAATGCCTTTTCAGCTCTCTCTTAGAAAATAAGAGTTTGCAGTAACGCTAAGTCACCGGACACCATCTCGGCCCGGAAATCAGAACGCCCAGGCCCATGCAACACCAGCTCTACAACTCATCAGTATGACTGCTTGCAGGCAGGAAGGCTGTGGTTGGTGAAGGGGTGGGGACAGGAGGTTTCTTTTTCCTCTTTTAGTTCTTCCTCCTGGGCACTCATTCTCCTCTAGCTCATTACAACACTTCCCATGCTAATTGGAACTAGAGATCATTTCGGCTTCTCCTTACAGGATTGTTAACCCCTCAAGGAGGCCCTTCTTGGACGTTGCCCAACCTAACCACAACTGCTCTCTCTTGCATCACTGACTCACATCCTGTTCAGGGGAAACACTCAGGTGTTCCTGCCCAGGCATACACCAGGATTTACAGGTCAGTCGCTAAGCTGCAGAAATATCTCCTTCCATCCATGTTGGGAGATGCCAGTCAGCCCATCTCTTCCTGTCTTTTGGATGTCCAGCCTGGAATCCATCATGGGTCCATCGTATCCCTCCAGTCCCATGGGACATGTACCAAGCTCTCTGAAGACCCTTTTACGAGATTTGAGATGAGAAATGGATACCTCCCACTCTCCTTCTTAGAAGGGTTGAAGCTTACAGCACATCAATGTTTTTTTTTTCCAAATAAATCTTCTCTACATATCCTTTCCCTTAATCTCTAAAAGCCAGACCATTTCATGTCCTCTGTGTGAGTGTCAGTGAGAAGTTCAAGTTTGGTAACAAATTTTTGGATCTTACCTTGAAAATGTGCATCTTCTTCTGGCACCACGTTAGAATGTTATGCCTATCATGATGCCTCGGGCAAAACTTAACATCTTGTTGTATTTACTTTGGTCTTGATGAAATTGCAGGTGAAGATGGTGCAGCCAAGGGACTTCTGATGCTTGAAATAGAGATCACTGTGCCTCCATGCCCATGCCGGGCATTTCTTATCTTGTTGTTGACAGTCTCTTGGGAACCAGAAAATTTGGCTGGGATCACTGGAGAGTCTTGTGGATGCCCTTGGCCAGGCAACGAACACACTAGGTACTTCTCAGCCTTCCCTTGGAGAGCATTTTTAGAGAGAGCTCAGGGAACTCTTTATTATTTTTGCTTCTTATTGGCTTCTTTGCTTCTCCATAGGAAGACTGATTAAGCCTAGCTCCCCTGGAGTCAAGTGTGGTTGGGTGATAAAGAATCCCAGGTGTTTGTTGCTTTCCATTCTTGTCTCAGACATTTGGAGGACTCTTGCCTCCTGGGGCTGGGGAGGAGGAGGGAAACTGACTTCCCAGGGCCTCTGTTTGTTTTAGGTGACAGAAGGGGAAGTGGGCATTGGAAGGAGAAGCAGGAGGGGAGAAGAGAGGCTGAGGATTGAGGATTCCACCACCAAGGATTTCCAAGGGGGGGGGGCTGGCCTAGAAAAGATAACCCCTTCAGCCTAGATATACCCATTCACTGTAGCTATGGGCATATTTTGCATCTGTTTTACATGTGGGTGTTTCTCCTCTTCTGCAGCCTGGTCTGCTACATGCAAGATGAGAGTCGGCCAGCACCTTCCACGGCCAGCACCCAGACCGCCTCTCCTGAAGGTCACTGGACACAGTAGGCACCAGGTAAATGCTGAGTTGCTGAGGCCCACTGGCTTAGTTAGAAGCAGAAACCAGAGAACCTCTTTTACATTTGGTTCTGTTAATGCCGCAAGTGCTCTTCCAGGGCCTTCCAGGTGTCAGCACCACACAGAGGCATTGCATAATTATTTTGGTCTGAAACCAACGGAAAGATGAAATTTACTTGTCCAGCAAAACCTGGCTTAATATGCTTATTATGAAAAATATATATTGGGGGAAAAAAAGGAATGATAAGATGAGAGAAATCACCCATAACCCTACTATCAAGATAATTACTATCAATATTTTCTTAAATCTACTTTGGTGTCTATTGTTTTAAAGAATTAAATTCACTTTTATATTCAATTTTGTTTCCTTCATTTCCAGTATCATGTAAAACTGTTTTCTAAACATTGTTTTGATTTTTTTATGTAACAGTTTTTCTGTTTCTAAAAATAACGGATGCTCATTTTAAGAAATTTGGGAAAATGGAAGAGTAGAAAGAAGAAGCTAAATAGCATAACACAACTTCCACCCAGATACAGCTACTATATGTCCTTCAAGTCTTTTTTCTATGAAATTATTTGTGCGTATTTTAGAATATAATATAAAACTGTATGCTGTTTACAGTTCTTTTAAGTGTTTTTTAAAAATTGGTTGAAGTAATAGGTACACTGGATTAAAAAAAATGGCAAGTATAGGAGCATTTAGGATGAAGATCTGTCCCGCTGTCGAACTCCTCCCATCCCTAGTCCTGATCCTCAGGGGCAGCTGCTTTGAGCCCTTCTGGTATTTTCTTCTGGTGATTATGTCAGCCTGTGTCTCCAGTTGACATGGGTCTACCACTATTTCCTGCTTATCAGCGTTAGACATTATCCCCTAGACTTCCTGCTCTCATGATGTGGCTTCTCTGTCCCCGTCTCCTCCACGGTGATAATTTCCCTACTGGTTGCTTTTCGCTACAAGCAACAAACTCACATCTTTTTAATCTTGTTCTATCAACTCTACAGTTATTTTGAGCCTTCATGTTCTGCAGGGAGGATAGTAACACTCCCCAGCAGCCCGCCCTTTCTCAGTCCCCTTCCCAGATTCCATGGATCAATGGCACGGTCTGCAGTACGTTAGCTTTATCATAGTGTTAATGCACTATGCAACCATTAATTTTTCCCTCTTTCCTGAAGGTTCTTCTGGAAATCTGAGAATTGGTAAACAGGGTTCATGACATTGTGGCTGTATCACCATGGCTCCTGCAGAGCCGAGCTGTAACCCAACGGCACATTTGCCATTTGAACGGCTGTTTTTGCCTAGGTTTTCCTTGTCTGTTTGCTTTATCTTTATCAAATTTTCTATTTTACCCCAACATTTTCATCCATCCAGGTAGGCCAGTAAGTATGTTGCTCTGTCTTGCTCTGATCTATACTGACTACAGATCAATATCTTCTAGGTTTCTGCTTGGTTGCAGTCCATTAAGTAACTTCCAGAAACTTGGTGTGAAGAAGGTAAATTTTTTGAGTCCTCAAATATTCTACTGCAACACCTGATTGGTGCTTTTGTCAGGTGTGGAATTCTAAATTTAGGGCAATTTGCTCTCAGAACATTGAAATCATCACCCTCATCGCTTATGAGAAACCTAGGGCCAGCCTGATTCTGATTCTGATTCCCTTGCAGATGACTTCTTTTTTACGCCCTGGAAACTTTCAGGATTTTATCTTCATCCCTAGACTTCTGAAATTTTCAATCATGTACCAAGTACAGGTGGTTTTCCAGTCATTGTGTTAGGCATTTGAGAGTCCTTTTTATTCCAGAGTCTCCTGTCCTTCAGTTCTGGAAAGTTCTGTTGTATTATTTCTTTGATAATTTCTTCTTTGCATTTTCTCTATTTTCTCTTTGAGCCCTACTATTTCAATATGGAGTTTCTGGATTGAATCTTGATTTCCTTATCTTTTCTGTCCTCTATAATTTTGATTTACTTTCTTGGAGGGTTCCTATAATCTGGGTCATCTATATCGATACATCTGTGTGTGTGCGTGCGTGTGTGTGTGTATACATGTTTAAGAGTAGAACACACTGGTGTCTTACTGCAAGTGGTGTGGCGGGGCACTTGACTGCTCTCTGTGCCACAGCACAGCATGGAATGGGAACAGACTGTCCCAACTACAGATATTCAATGAACCCTTCCGCAGTCACTCCCTGGTCTCAGTCCTGCCCTGATTCACACTGACATTTCTGAGGGCCCAGCCTTCTTCCTCAGCCGAATCACTCAGTGAAAGTGTTCTAGGCTGAGGGACTCATCACCCCACTGGGTCAGTTACCACCTGTCCATCCAATTTCCAACCTGGTCACATCTTTTGAATTTGAGCCTCCCTACTTGCTCTTTTTTCCCTTTACTATCATTTAGTGGGGCCTCAAAGGGAGATGCATGTAGTTAACGTGCTTTTTTTTTTTTTTTTACTGGAAGTCTCTGTAACATATTTTTAAACAAAAAAACTTTATTGAGAGTGAATAAAATAAAATGCACCCCTTTTAGGTGTATAGTTTATGGAGTCTGAACAAGCACATCATAGTCAAGATGCAGTACATTTCCAACTCCAAAATGTTCCTTTGTTCCTCTCCTGTCAATCCTTACATCTCCTTCCTCAACCATCCCCAAGGAACTACTAGTTTTCCCTGTCCTAAGATTTTATACCCATGGAACACACAGTATGTACACTTTGTTTCTGGCTTCTTTTTCCTGGAATAATGTCTTTGAGATTCTTCCAGATTGTCGTATAAAACCACCAATCTGTTCGTTTTATTGCCGAGTAATATTCTGTTATTTACAGGAGCCACGGTTTGCTTATTCACTCACCTGTTGGTGAGCATTTGGGTCGTTGCCCATTTTGATGAAGTGATGATGAGTGTTCATATTCAAGTGTTTTTTGTGGACACATACTTTTATTTTTCTTAGTTAAATACCTAGGAGTGGGGTTGTTGGGTTGTGTGGTAAGTGTATGTTTGACTTTATGAGAACCTGACAAACCATTCTCTAAAGTTGTTAAACTATTTTCAACCCTCACCAGCAGTAAACAAGAGTTCCATTTGCTCCAAGTCTTTGCAATACTTAGTTTTCATTCCCTCTTTTTGATTGTAGACATTCTGGTAAGTGTGTAGTGCTAGCTCATTGGTTTCCTTTGGATTTCTCTGATGACTACTGGTGTGGATCATCTTTTCATGGGCTTTGGTGACTTGCATGTTTTTTGGGGGTGAAGTGTCTTTAAGTCTTTAGCTCACTTTTTAACCAGGTTATCATCTTATTTTGTTGGACAGTTGTTTTATATTTTGGAGTCAGGTCTTTTGGTCAGGTAGTCCCTATGTGTCTTTAAACCTTGTGCTTCCCCCACTCATTATTGTATTATAAGAAGTTCTTCATGTAATGACTTTGTTTGAAAATATGATATTTAAAAGTTCTTAATATTTTGCCATACATATGTGCTATTATTTACTTAATAGTTTTTGCTGTTGAACATTTGTGTTTCCACTTTTGTTTTGTGATTGCTCTAATAATAGTACAGTGCATTCCTCTTGCAGAAGTCTGCTTTGTTCCTTAAGATAGATTCCTAGAAGCAGAATAACAAGGTCAAAGGGTAATACGTATGAAGGGCTTTTGATATGTACTGCTAGATGGCTTCCCAAAAAGTTTGTACCAGTTTAAAGCATCACCAGTAGAAGATAACCTCCCCTGCCTTTCGCCACTGTTGCCGGTTTTGGGTATCCTTATTTGAATTTTTTTTTTGCTAATTTAATGAGTGAAAATGGTAGCTGGTTTTAAGCAACATTTCTTAAATTATTAGTGTGGTTGAACACCTTTCCAAGTGTTCAGTAGTCATTTGTTTTTCCTCCTCTGTGAACTGTTTATTCATATCTTTTGTTCTCAGATGAGTTTCTGAGGCACGTTTCCCAACTCTGCAAAGAAGTTGCAGTGGGCGGAAGTGTTTAGAGTTGGAGGTAGGGGAGGAGAGAATCGGGCTGGCAGCTGACTAGGAAGCAGGGTGCTGGCTCGGTGGGGCACCCCAGGACATCCCGGGATGCTGCACACTCCTTTTTTCACACAGGTCAGCTGGTTCCTGAAAATTCCCATTCCTTTCAGTGACTAGCAAGAGGGCAACATGGAGGGGATCCCAAAGAAGGGGGGACAAAACTTGCCTTCTGGGAGTTACATTGTAACTTTGTTGCCTCATGGAGCAGTGATATGCAAGGTCACTGGACAGGGTCAAAATGGCTCCGTGAGTTTTGATAGTGATCTCAACAAAAGAATTGCCAGACCTAAATAATAAGTTTGTCTCTCAGGAGGGAGGATGGGGTGCAATGCTCGGTAACCAAAATGAATGTGAAAATGCCGCCAGGCCTGTGGGGAAAAAGGTCACATGAGTTGTAATCCTTAAATTTTACTAGATTTTGCCTGAATCTGGTCATGCAGACTGCCTCCCGGAATATTTTGAGCCCAGGAATGCCTCATTCACTCTCCCAATAAATACTCCAGTATAGAGGTGGGAGTCCTCTGAGGTGTCTCGCATACGTTCATCAACCGTGGTCTTTGCTTGGTCCTTCTGGGAGTCCTAAGGACATGTCTCCCACGTGTTCTTGACAACATTTATGGGGGTCCCTGAGAAGCCCCATACATAGTCCCACCAATAAGTCTTCCCCACGTATCTCTGGGAACTCCCAGGGGCTCACAGATGAGGGCTCCCCCAGTATTGTCAGGGTCTCCAAATAGTGCCTCACAGCTGTACTTCAACATGTTCCTCTGCCCAGACATTCTGGGAGAACCCAGGGGGAGATCACAAACAAGGCCTCCCCGTTCTAGTAAAACCACTGCTCCAGCTGGGGCTCCCCTGGTTCTAGTGTCTCCCACTGGTCATCTGACCAGGCACTGCTAGCTCTTGGGGGTGATGGTGTCCTCCTCTCATGAAAGCCTTTGGGATGCCATAGCTGCAGAATAATTTGAAGCCAAGTGGGGCAGAATCTATCTTCTTACTCTGTTGGAGAGGGAGTGGCTAAGAAGGGGTGGCCATGACTCAATATTTCACATAGTGTCAGTTGACAGTTCTTTCTATTTTTACCAACAGTTCTCCTGTTCTTAATGGGATTCCGATAGGAGTCTTCGTGGGCTGGGCCGGGAGATGCATATGAATAACAGAATTATTCTTCTGATGACAGAGGCTCTGCTGCTGGGTTAAGTTCATCACAGATGGCTGCTTTCCCCCCCAGAACAAACCCTTTCCAATCCATAGGCCTCCTTATAAATGCGTGTACTGTTCATATCCTAGTTTAAGGATAAATGGATTTATTATAAGGTGTGGGGTTGATGTGACCAAAGGTCAGAAGAACAGCCAGGAGAAACGCCTGTTGGAGCAGAAGCCCAGTGCTGGGCCCACCTGCATCCATTTCATGATTTCTGAGGCAGGGCCCCAACAGTAGAACTACTACCACAGTTCCAAGAACCAAACACCTCTGTCCCCAGTTCTGATCTCCTGGCACATGGCTGCCGCCTCACGTTACTCATTTCCACTTTCTATCTGATGGGTGTGTCTGCTTGGTTGAAAGTAGGTCACAGGAGCCTGGAAATGGATGTGGGTTTCTGTTCTCAGTCTCTATAGTGCAGGAAGGCATGTGAGAAAGGGTTTGGCATGAGTATTAGGTGAGTCATGGTGGGCTTCTTATGGACATGTCCACCAGCTTACCAGAAATACGCAGACCGGGCTGACCCTCAGCTTATGTTAGAACCATGCTCAGGGGTAAAGGGTTGTCATGGCTGCACACAGTCTTTACATTCCGTGGAGGCTGTTGCCTTGGTATGAGGATTCGCTCTCTCCATTCCTTGTGGCCATTACATCCCTGTTGGGTAGAGGCACTATTTAGAGTACCTTGTTTTGGTATTAAATAGTTAGACGGGGGCGCCTGAGTGGCTCAGTTGGATAAGCATCTGCCTTTGGCTCAGGTCATCCTCCCAGGGTCTTGGGATCGAGCCCCACGTCCGGCGCCCTGCTCAGTGGGGAGCCTGCTTCTCCCTCTCCTCCCTGCTCCTGTTATCTCTTGCTATCTCTGTCTCTCTCAAATAAATAAATAAAATCTTAAAAAAAAAAAGACGACATTGTGATAGTATTTGGGATACTATAGAGAATATGATATAGTCTCTTTTCTTAGGGCTCTTGCTGAATCACAGGGAAGGGGGACAAGACCTCAGGTTATTATGAGAGAAGGGTGAATGCTGGGATAGAGGCAAGGCCAAGATGACCTGGCGGGGTCGGGGTAGTGGGATGGATGGTTATATTGTTTTAGGATTAAGCACTGCAATGAGTCCTAAAAGTCAGAGAGGATAGAGATTGGAAAGGCTTTCCTGGCCAAAGAACCACATGTGCAAAGGAAAACCTAGGGAACACAGGACTCATGCAGGAAGGTCAAAGCACAGTCTGGGGTGGGGCTGGGGACAGATAAGGACAGAGGCATCGACAAGGTCAGGTCATGAAGGATCTGAAATTCTCTGATCTGAAATTTAGATTTGATCCTGAAGAGAATTCAGAGTTTATTCTGAAGATAGCTTCCGAAGAGTTTTAAATAGTAGAGTAGTGGGCTTAGATTTAAGTCTTAGAAAAATAAGACAGCTACATGGCAACCACATGGAGTATAGACTGGAGGGGCCCAGGGAGAGCAGGTTGAAGAGCTAGTCCAGATGAGAAATTTTGAGACTTGAACTAGTACAGGGTGGAAGGGGAGGACAGGAGAGGTGGGAGAGAGGTATAAAAGCTAGACTGCCCCACCCCCAACGCCCAGGACAGGTCTCATCTCTATGGGATGGTGGGAATAAAGCAGAGGGAGAAGTAGATGTTTTTAGAAGTAGGTGTTTTGAGGTGTACCCTGAATCCCTCAGGACTGGAGAACTTACACCTCCAGCCCCTGCAAGAATTACCCTCAGCTGAAGACAGTTATCTTGTCCAAGGCCACGCCACCCTCATGGACAGCTTACATTCAGTGTTGGGTTGACATCGGGGTACAAAATCCACATCCCAGGCCCCCTGTCCTGCCTGGACACAACTCGGAGAGCCATCACAGATTCAGAGCCCCCTTGGGGTTGGCTGAAGCCTTAGTTGACTCTTCACTACAGCTCAACATCTTCTTTTTCCAATCCTGCCTTCCTCCTTTTCTTTCCACAGGTGGGCATCCCGAGAACATTTTCTAACACATCTCCTTATGCTTAATTTCATCTAAGAGGTCACTCCACAGGAAACCCAAACCTGCAGTGGATGACGTCCAACCCCTTGGTTTGTGAGCAGCGTGGGTGGTGACATCATTCACTGGTCTGTAGACTACAGAGAGAGGAGGTGGTTTGGGAGAGAGATCATGAGTTCACCTTTGGAAAAGTTGAGCTTGAACTTCCTGAGACTTCAGGGAGTGAGACTAAATTTCAAAATCAATGTGTAGGCTGCAAGTGTAAATTTGGGAGTCATTAGTGTTCTGGGGTTAGTTGAGCATCAATCTGTCTCACCTCGGGCTTTGGCATTTGTTATTCCCTTGATGCCTGTGTGGTTAGCTGGTTCCTCCTTGTCATTCAGACTGTAGCTTCAAATGTCAGCTTTTCCAAAAGGACCTCTTAGTCACCCAATCTAAAGTACCACCCACTTCTTTGTTATCACATCAGTCTATTTTACCTTCCTGCCTAGCACTTAGTGCTACCTGACATAGTCTTATTTGTGTCTCTGTCCTGCCCCATATGGAATTTAAGTCTCTAAAATGGAGGGTCCTTACAGAAATTCCTCACCCTTTTGTCCCTAGCGTCCAGAAGAGTGTCTGGCACATGGTAGGTGTTCAATAAACATTGAACAATTGGCTGAATGAATCTGTTCTTTGTCTGCTATGGACACTTATTAGATGGAATTTTTTAGACTGAGTGCCCCTAGATATTGTATCAACTGGAATTAGATCTGAGGTCCCCGAACCCTTTGTCTCCAAGTTTCTGGCATTCTCTGAAACAAAGCCTGCCTGAAATATGGCCATTTATGCTATGTGAATCCAGACCATTCCTTCCTTGGCCACCAGTAATTTCACCTCTTGGGTGATGATTCTTTCTCATTTTGTTTTCCCCTGCACCACTGGCTTGATTGGTGGTGATTAGCAGAGGGTAGTCCATTTATGTGAAACACCTGCTTCCCACCTGTGTCCCCATGAGCAGTCAGCTTTGGACCTAGTGCAGGGAGCTGGTGGGTGTCCTTCATAGCTGAGTTGGCTTCCAGAATTTTCTCCAGGAGTCAGATCGAAACTGGCACCATATGGGTAACCATCTGTATGTCATTTTGCCAGCATTGCATCAAACACATCTGCCGGCTTGTGAAAGAGACCAGGGGAGGGCTGGGGCACCAAGGAGGACTGACAGAAAAACTGGCCCAAGAAGAAGGCTGAGCCAGACTGAGCAGTTTCCACTTTGTGAATTGGGTTGTAATTCATTTGGACTCCCTTCACTTGTTCATGGAACCAGCAAACATCGGCCCAGAGGGGTGTGTTCTTTCATTTCTCCCATCAACCCACTCTGAAGAGAGAAGATAAGTGTGTCAAAAGCTATTTTACCTAACCCAGGGTGAAAGAGCACATCTCGGTGCATCAGAGTTCCCACGGCAGGGGAACTAGACAAGATGGAGGCTGTGCTTATGCCTAGTCCTTGCATTATAACCCAGTCGTTCATCCAACCTCTAGTCAGGCTACCCTATGAGCCAATTACAATTGTTCCTTGGGTCACTGATAAGACTCACAGAACCAAGAGTCAGCCCATTTGATTGGATGGGACTGGGAGGGCTTACACCTGTCCAAAGAGCAGGGAAATCTCTGAGGTGAAGCTGAGGGTACTCCATTTGAAGACATTCCCTAGTTCTGCATGTGTGATTTGTACACGTGTCTGCTATCTCAACCCCTGCTCACTCAACAAGCTTTTGTCCCATTAGGTCCTTGGGTGCTTTGCGACCTCCTCCATTATGTGATTTGTTCTTTCATGAATTCAACCATGTGATCCTTTTGAAACGCCTTTTAAATGTTACGTGCTGTGGTAGGCATAGGGGATCCGAAGTCGACTACAACAGCATCCTTGCCCAGAAGGAGCCCAGATGGGCAGGAGAGATAGATGTACAGATAATATACTGTACTAAGCCCGTAAGAAGGGGACCCTTATCCCAAACTTGGGCGAAAGAGGGGTCAGAGGAGGCTTCTGGAGAGAGGGTGGAACCTGAGCCAAGCTCCGAAGGAAGACTCGGGTTTAGTGAGGAGGGACGAGAAGGGAAAGCATTCCAGGCAGAGGCAGCCGCATGTGCGAAGCCGCTGGTGGGAGAAAGCGGAGCTCCCGGGGTGCCGTGGGCCGTCTCCTTCTGGCTGTGGCCCCGGGGCGGGAAATCGAGGCGCCGACTAGGTGTTGGGACACCGGCCGAAGCACAAGGAGAGCTCTGAAAGGGTGGCTGGGAGGCGGCAGAGGGTCAGACCTGAAATCTGTGGGACATGATTCCAGCTGACTTGCACACAGAGGGCCCCGTTAGGCTGTGGCTGTGGGAAACAGCTGAAAAGGAGTGGGAGGGAGGAGGGTGGCTGAAGCCAACCAAAGACAGAAATTGTCTCTGGCTGGTTGTGGAGGAGCAGACGGAAAGAACAAGACTCCTGCTTCAGTCTCAGGGAAATGCGCGGCCGGGTAATGCCAAGAACAAAGACCAGCACCTCAGGGAGGGGCGGGTGGGAACACCCTCTCCTCTTCTTCAGCCTCGGAGGGAGGCCTGGGTCAGCTCCCGGGCTAAGAAGGAGGTGGGTAAGAGGCTTCACCTGCCGGGACTGTGAGGTCCCTTCTCTCAGCAAGAAGCTGCTCTTAGAAACGAGACTGCTGGGGCGCCTGGGTGGCTCAGTGGGTTAAGCCTCTGCCTTCAGCTCAGGTCATGATCTCAGGGTCCTGGGATCGAGGCCCGCATCGGGCTCTCTGCTCAGCAGGGAGCCTGCTTCCCCCTCTCCCTGTCTGCCTCTCTGCCTGCTTGTGATCTCTCTCTCTCTGTCAAATACATAAATAAAATCTTAAAAAAAAAAAGGAAATGAGATTGCTGTTGAATCCCCTTGGGGAGCCTGAAGGGGACAGGATGGCCACACAGGGCACGGGCCACTAGACACTGCCCGTGCTGGGGTGCAGAAGGAGGCCACTGCCTGTGAACTCAAGGAAGTATGTATGTTCTGGACACGGCCTGCACCTGCTCACCTGGGGCAGGTGGAACAGGTAGAGGGCAGGGCTCTGGCTGGCATGCCTTGGCACACCCTGATCCCCTTCGAGGGCCGGAGGGGTGGCTCCTTCTGCCTGTGGTTAGTGGAGACCCGAGTCCTAGCTCCTTGGTCATGTAGGCAGTGCAAGAGCTACTTGAAAGAGATCACACGAATAGATTATACCAACACAGACCCCGCTTTCTCTGGAAAGCAATTTCAAAACCACTTCATTCTCCACCTGCATTTGGCTAATGGCCTGATTATAGCCACACTAATAACCTTCAAACACTCTCAGGAGCGGCCTTGGCTCTGAAAGTTCCGCCTCCCTTCCTCCTTGCCCTATTTCATGCTTCTCCGGGACTGCAGTGACAACAGCTGTTTATTTCTCCCAGGGCCCGAGTTACTTGGAGGAGAGGCAGATGGCTGTGGGCTAATTCCTGAAGTGCACTTCTGGGGACCATCAGCCGCAGCTCCCAGGCTGACATCCCGCACAGGGCCACGGGTCAGAACACGAACGATGGCCATGAATATGGATACCGCGGATGGAGACTGATTGCTTCTGTCCTGCAGGGCAGAACTGTCGCCCTGGGTGGGGAAGACATTTTGCTGAGATACAGGGTCGGGGGAAGGGTTGTCCCCTGAGTCCCCAGGCAAAATGTTTTAAGATTTAGGATACCGGCCTCTCAGAGAAAGGTGTTCCTGCCGGGAGAGGAGCACGGGGAGGGAATTGTGTCTGCTGGAGTCTTTCCATTCATTTCTTTTCTCTTGTCCTGACAGCACCCAGCTGGTGATGAGCCTGGATGGTTGGGGCTGCAGAGGGGTTTTTGAGGGGGCTCCGAGTCTGGATGGATGAGCAGCAAGTTGTTGTTTTCCAGTTTGAAGGACCCAGGTGTCCAGGTCCGGGAGTCGGCTGACGGTGCTCCCCCAGCTTGTTCCTTGCCCCCCCTTGGAGTCCGAATCCCACCCAAGCTCCACAGTTCAGCTCATGCCCCACCCGCCTGCTCCTTGGACTCGTCTCTGACAAGTCCAGTGCACATGGAGCTGACCTTACTCTCTGAAGGGCTGCATCATTGCTACCCGCCGTGGTTGGCACATCATTGCGTGCTGCTTGCTGGCTCTGCGTGGGTCTCACCTGGGTCCCGAGACCGTGAGCACTCTGTGGTCAGAGATGGCTCCTGACTGTACTTTGCTGGCTAGTGCTCGGTTAGTGCTGAGCAACCAGCATTCTAAGGGATGAGTCTCTAGGACCTCGGTGGGGCTGGTCACTGTCACTGGAAATCAATATCCTGGGGCTGAAGGAAAGCCTACTCAAGAGAGATGGGCTGAAGACGGGTCCATCTGCTTCCCTGGAGTGTCTCTGGGCATCGGGGCTGGACGCGTCCTCCTCCTCCTGCCCTTCGGTAGCCGCTGAGTGGGTCTCTAGCTTGCGTTCTGAATTGGGTTTGTTATTTGGGTGACTGACCTCCCACCTGGTGTGGCAGCCAGCCAGGGCGCTGTACTCTGGCCTAATTTTGACGGTCTGCTAGAGACGGTACGTGTGGCACAGGACAGTGATAGCCGGGGACTGTGATTACCTGTTCAGGGGCCTTGTCCACTCAGGGACTTCTATAACCCTATGCTTTTGCCCACCTCATTCCTTTCCTGAAAGATCCCTCCAGCATCCCTTTCATTAGTGTCCCCCTTGACAGATGCCTATGTACGTCTTAAGCCTCAGTTCAGATATCACCAATCTTCTGTAACTTCTCCCAACCTCTGGCCCCCAGAATTCCAAAACAGTTTATAATTCCTTTCACTTTAGTGCTTTTCACATGGAGCCATATTCATCTATGAGCCTCTGCCCCCTGGCAGATGCCTGGAAACTCTTCAAGGGCACAGACTCCACCTTGGAAGCCTTTCCATCTTCGACACCAGCCTGTATATCATGAGCACGTAATCCACACCGTGCGATGGGCCAAGTGAATACTGATGGCAACAGGGAGACCCTGGGATGTTTTAAGCAGGAAACGGGTATATGTTGATAGCGCTTTTTGACCGGAGACCAGGATGTTACTGCAAACGGTCAAGGTCAAGCACTGCATCTCAGCAAAGGCAGAGGCAGTAAGGATGGAGTGGAGCAGAATTGACAGGATTTGTTGTGCAGTGGGGCTGGAGGCTGAAGGAGGGGCAGTCAAGGTTGGCTGCAGGCCGTTAGGCATGGGGCCGTGGAGTATCACCGAAGGAGGCAGTCATTTGGGAAGATGAATAGGAGGACGTGGCTGTGTCCCAGAAGCTCGTGAAGGTCTTCCCAAACCAAAGAAAAACTCAGAGCATTTTTTCTTTTCCAAATAAGTAAAATGAGGATCTCTCAAATGAGGAGAATGAAGTTCTAATGGTTAGAGCAGGTAGATGGGCTATTTGTGTCCTGGGTGGAAGGGACAAGTACACAAGCCCCGAGTCAGCGTCCAGGAGTAAAGTGTAGCTAATTTCAACTGCCCACCATGAGGGCCAAGGCAGTGAGGAGCGCGAGAGGGCCAGCCCCTGGAGGGACAGGACAGGTGTTCATAAATCCTCTGTGCACACCTTGAAGGTGACACTCTCCAACTTCTTCCTCTGGATAAAGTGAGATGCAATTCAGGTTTTGAAAGCAATGTCTATCTGTTACCAGGGCTGATGGCCTGGGTTAGATAGCCACTAATCTGAGCTGTCCCCCTGTTCCTCAGATCTGGAAATAGCAGCTCAGTGACATGAAGAAGCGGCTTTCTGCAGTGGGGGCTGTGCTGGGCTTCTTCCAAGGACACTGAGAGACATAAGTCACCTTTCAGACTTGAGTGGGAGGTGGTATTTCAGGTTGGCACGTGTACCCGGGGCTCTAGTGTCATGGTGCAGACAGGTGTGTGGCATGGAAACACATCTCCTCGGGTGTGTTTTTATTATGTTCGTGGCCAAACTAACTCAGCTTTCTTCAAGTTGTTATGATGTTTTCTGGTGACATTTCAATGACTGCCTTGACATGATGAGAAATGGGGCTGTGCTACATGTGTGTGTTTTCCGAGGCAGGCTCAAAAGGGGTCAACGACGGAGGTAGGAGAGGTGGGAGAGAATGGTAAGAGGTGAGTGCTGAGAGCTGGCGAATGCTACAGGAATAGAGAACCCAGGCCATGTTTCCTTGTAGAGAGCTCTGTTTCTTCTCTAAGAGATTGTGCTCAGATGTCCAGCATCTAGGCATTCTGGACCTCCTAAAAGGTCCTGCAAATTTCCTAAAAGGTCCTTGCAAAGGACCTCTGAGTGCAAAGGCACTCTGGACCTCCTAAAAGGTCCTTGCAAATTTCTGCAATTGAAAATTGCAAATTTTCAATGTGTTTGTTCTGAAAAATTTCACAGAGGGATGAATTTCATATGGATATGAATTTAGAATTCTGGGCGAGAGAAAATTACTCATAGCTTTGGTACCACCCCTGAGTTAGAGACAGTGTAGGGCTCAGTCGTTGGTATTAATAATGTCCCTGCCTATTAGAGCCCCCCTTTGGGAACATTAATGCTGGTATGCCTGAAGATGACTTTAATAAACAAAATGGGGGGTTCAGCCAGGTGAGCTTGGAGACCCTCTGCCAGCTGCCTGACTCTTCAGATGGCACCAATAGTTCCAGAAAGAAGAGGGAAGAGGTCTCTGCAACAGGTCAATGTTGTCACAAAGTCCTTGTATTTATTTCACTTGAACGACCTGTAGAAGGCATCTCAGAGCCTTGGGCTCTCAAACTGGACCTCAGATGTAGAACTTGGTGAAAATTAATATTACTAATGAAATTTGCATGATTTTAGAGCTCCTCTGAAGATCATTCATCCTTCCTAAGGGATAGTGGAGCAGGTTAGGAGCACTGAGGGCCTAGAAGAGGGCAGCCTTGGGTCCATCGTGCCGAGAACCCCTGATTGACAGATTCCTACTCTCCAAGGCTGCACACGTCCTGGGACCCCAGCATGGCTCTCACAACCTCACTGTATCACAAAGCTGTGTCATTAGGGATACTTAGTTTGATGACATTTCTGCAAATAGTTCTGTTCTAAATGGTTAAAATCATCGAAAGGGTTTATGCTTCAAGGTGGAGAAAACATTCTTTGAAATTACGGACCTGTCCTAACCCACCTGCTGCTTTAGTATACACGAAAGGAATGACCTTATTGTGTTGGGGACCTGGGTCCTTCTGCTATAAATCATCATCTTTTATTTTATTTCTATTTCAGATTCCAGGATGATGCTGTTTGATGAAGGCTTTGTATGCACTTTTTGGGGAAGAAGACAACAGGATCTTTGTTCTTGGGAACTCTGTACGTGCCTGGCCCATGTGTGTAGGTGCTCACCTTTATGTGGTCAGACAGAGACATATCTAAACAGGTTTTATGGGACTTGGAGGATAAGCCCTAATAGAAAAATGGGGAGAATAAAATCTGTATTGCTTGTGTGAAAAGGAAAGCAAAAAGGCAACAGGAGAGCCACAAACAAAGATGAACTTTCCTTAGCTGTGTTCCATGGAGACTGGCATTTGGTAAGAACCGGTTCACCTTGAGACCCCACAGAGGGGTCTGATGACAAAAAAATTAAAGGAATACTGTCCTCAGACTGCTTTCCAGAGAGGTGGTCCCAGAAGATGGCCCTAGAAGGCCAGGAGGGGGCGGTTCCAGCCATCTTAGACCCCTTCCCACAGTGGAACAGGGAGGATGAAAATGAGGCGTGAGAGCAGAAGTCATCCAGCCTAGGGTTCAGGTCTGCGCAGAGCACCACACACGGCACTGGCTACCAAGTGGGACTGGCTTTTATTTCTAGAAGTGAGGGCGGTGGTGGAGGACGTGTCATTCCTGCTGTACTTCTGAGGGGAATCTGCGCGAAGCCGGAGGCAGGCATGCCCATCCCCTCTCACTGCTGTCTTTAGGCCGCTGACTGGTGAACTCTCTCAGGAGCCCTTCTCCACTGGGGAGAACGTCGGCTGGTCGTCTGTCCTCTCCTCAGCCTCAGTCTATGGACCTCCAGGTCACCTCCCCGTAGTCCCCTATGAAAAGGACTCTAGTCCCTGCCTCCTGTGCTCTTCCTTCATTCTGCCTCCCCCTGTCATCCCAAGTGGCCTCAGTACCACTGGGACAACCCTCACCTCCTCCATTTTGGCCTGCCTCCTCCTCTCCAGTTCCACGGCTCCCGTGGCCAGATCCCAAATCGCTCCGCCTCTGAAATAATAAAGTCTGAAATGCTCTTTCAAACATCCCCTCCTATGTTTCCCCTCCCCCACTGCCTTTATTCTCAGGAAGCCTGCGCCTCGCCTGCCAGGTCTGTCCTCATGCACGTCCCAGGTCTTAGGTGTTCTGACCCCACAGACTTCTTCCATCCTGACTTGAGTCCTCTGAAACATCCTTCTCTCGTCGCTCCCTGTCCAACCCCATATTCGCTGAGCTACCCTGGATTCTCCCCCAGCATCTCGTGAGCCTGTCTCCTCTCTCCCGCTTCACTGCCAGGCCCTGCCCTGGCTTGAGCCATCACGATGCCTCTCTTTGGTCTGTAGTTCTGACCTTTCTCCTTCCTTCATCCTCATTGCAGGCCTCCCTCCACTGCATGCTCCAGTCATAGGGTCCACTCACGGCTCCCTCAAATAGACCAGACATTTTCATGCCACCCTCTTCCTCTCTTCCTCCTACATCTAATGAGTTGCATTTTATGTGTAGCTGTGCCCCTCTGCCCTGTGTTCCCGTTGGTTGGTTACAGGTCTGTATCTTCTACTAAAAGGTGTGGTCTTTGAAGACAAGGACCACTTTTACTCCACCGTATAAGCTTAGCAGCTAGCACAACGTCTGTCACGTGGCCAGTGTCAGTAAATATTTATAGACTTAAGTGTCCCAGGACGTGCCTTCCATCAGAACTGCCCCCTGGGTAGTTTGTCAGGTCAGCTCCCCAATCCCGCCTCATTCCCATCTATCTTCTTTGGGCGGGATGCACTCCTGCCTTCTGCCAGTTCCTCCTTCCTCGGTGGGGCCAACTGCTGGGTGGTCTTTCCCATTCTGCCGTAACATGAGGCTGGGTTGGGGACAGGGTGGGAGGGGCGGCAGGGAACTGGGGAATGGCCCGGAACACTGCGTGAGTGAACGGGCATAAGTTCTGTGGGCTTTGCCAGCTGGCCCCATGTGGGAGAGCCCAAGGGAGTGTCGGTTTTCTCCAGCCCCAGTCTCAGACTCCTGAGTGCAGGAGCCTTAGTGCTACACGCTTAGAAGGGAGAAGTAGCAAGGTCCTCTCCGCCTGATGCCTGACCCGGGAGCAGCCTTGTGGATGTTGTGTGTTCGCTTATGTGGATGTTGCCAGCCACTGAGCATGTCCAGAGAGCTCGTAACATTCTCCACAGCAGAACTAGGGGAGGAGCCACTGATTCGATTTGTAATTTATTGTTTGGTTTGATCTCAGTGTTTTCCCTTTGTTTCTGACCTGATGGATTCATCTGCAGGCTCAATGGGTTTGTGTTCGCAAAGTTTTGCACACATAGCATTTAATTACTCAGTAGATTGGCTCACGGTCATGTGAGTGTGCGTGTGCGTGCGTGTGTGTGTGGGTGCATGTGTGTGTGTGTGTGTGTGTGTGTGTGTGTATACATGCATATGTGGAGCCTCCTTGACCCTAGGTGAGGGGCCTTTCTTCCAGAAGGGGAATGCAGGATTGGTTGCTTTGTGAGGGTGACAAGCAGAGAGCCAGTGGAGAGGGCCGGAATTAGTTTGAAGAAATTCTGGGTATAGCCAGGCTGTAACACATAGGCCTTTACCCTTCATCTTTGGTTGGAGAAGTAGGCAGAAATTACATGTCTTTTCTGAACTTCAATCAAACCCTCTTCCCACACAGTTCTCAGGATGAAAGACCCATAGGAAACAACTAGTTCAGTGGCTCACATCTGACTATATTATCAGAATCACCTAAGATTACATTTTTCCTAGTTTTATTGATATTTAATTAACATATCACATTGTATTAGCTTTAGGTATACAACATAATGATTTGATATATGTATATTTTGTGAAACGACCACCACAATAAGTTTAGTTACTGTCTTAGCAAATTTCGAATATATAGCACTCTATTGTTAATTATAGTCTCCATGCTATACAGTAGATTCCTCAGAATTTATTTTTGCAATAACTGGAACTTTGTACTTTTGACCACCTTCATCCATTTTCCCCATCTCCCATTCCTGCCTCTGGCAATCACCAATCTGTTCTCTGTTTCTGTGAGTTTATTTTTTTTTTTAAGCTTCTGCATATAAGTGAGATCATACAGTATTTGTCCTTTCTGTTGACTTACTCCACTTAGCATAATATCCTCAAAGTCCATCCATGTCATCTCAAATGGCAAGATTTTCTTCTTTATTATGGCCGAATAGTATTTTATATATATTTTCTTTATTATATTATTATTTATAATATATATTTCCTTTCTTTCCCCATTTTCTTTATCTGTTCATCCATTTAATGGACACATAGGTTGTTTCCATGTCTTGGCTATTGTGAATCATGCTGCAATGAACATGGAGGTGCAGATGTCTCTTCAAGACAATGATTTCATTTCCTTTGGATATATACCCTAAAGTGGCATTGCTGGATCATACAGGAGTTCTATTTTCAATTTCTTGAGGTGGACCTATACTGTTTTTCATGGTGGCCGCTCCAGTTCACATTCCCACCAACAGTGCACAAGGATTCCTTTTTCTTCACATCCTCACCAACATTTGTATATCTTTTTGGGAAAAATGCCCACTCAGTTCCTCTGTCCATTTTTAAATTGGATCTTTCTTTTTCTGCTGTTAATTAGTTGTATGAGTTCTTTATATATTTTGGATACTAACCTCCTATGGTTTGCAAATATCTTCTCCCATTCAGTATGTTGCCTTTTTATTTTGTTGATGGTTTCCTTTGCTGTGCAGATAGGATTTCTTACTGAAAATGGAGATTCCTGGGGTCCTGCACAAACCTCTGGAGATGGGGCTTGGCATTCTTTATTTTCCACATTTGCCTCAGGTGACTTGCGGTACCATGAGCTGCCTAAGGCCACACAGCCAATGGTGGCAGATCCAAGACTAGAACCAGAGTCTTGTGACTCCATCAAGGGCATTTTCTCTTACAGCTTAAATGTCCCTAGGGCTTAAAGCTTTGGGAAACAGGGCTACTACTGGATGCAGGAGAGTGTGTTGAGTGGATTTCTTATCCAGCAGACTACTAATCCACCTAATTTAAGTAGTTCCTTACAAGGTGCGGCTCAAAGGCTTGAATTCCCAGAGCAGGCGGAGACAGCTGAAACAGACCACTTGGCTCTGGGATGACCTGGTACCTGCTGACCCTGTCTTTGCAACTAGGTAGAATTTCAAAGTCCTCTGCATCTACCTCCACCCATGCCCTCTGGGGACCCGCCTTGCTCTCTTGGCGACTTAGAAAAACACGCTTGGATTTCTTTCTGGTCTACAGCTCTCTCATCTTCCTCCCTCCCTCCCTCCCTCCCTCCCTCCATTCCACCCTCACTCTGTTCCTCCCTCCTTCCTGTCCTCCTCCTCTTTGTCCTCCTTCTTCTATCCCTCCTCTCCTCCCCCCTCCTCCTCTCCCATTCTCTCTCTCTTCTTTACTGGAATGTGATTCAGATACCATATGATTTACTCATTTAAAGTGTACAAGTCAATGTTTTTTAGTATATTCACAGAGTAATGCAACATCACCACGATCAATTTTAAAACATTTTCATCACCCCTGAAAGAAATCCCATAGCCATTAGCAATGACTTTTCTGCCCCCTCTTCTGGCCTACCCTACCTAGCCCTAGGCAATCACTAATCCACTTCCTGTATCTATAGATTGGCCTTTTCTGCACATTGCAAATAAATGGACTCATACAATATATGGTCCTTTGTGACTAGCTTCTTTCACTTAGTATGTTTTCAGGGCTCATCTATGTTGTACTATGTATCAGTACTTCATTCCTCTTTTTGGCCAAGTAATATTCCATTATATGGATATATCATATTTTGCTTATGCATTTATCAGTTGACAGACATCTGGATTATTTCCATTTTTGGTTATTATGAGTAATGCTATAAATATTAGTGTCCAGTTTTTGTATAGTCATATGTTTTTGTCTTTTCTGGGTGTATCCTTAGGAGTAAAATAGCTGGGTCATATGGCAATTTCGTGTTTAACCTTTCAAAGGAATGCCAAAATGTTTTCCCAAGTGGCTGCACCATTTTACATCCTCACCAGCAGTGTGTGAGAACTCCAGTTTCTCCACATCCTCACCAACACTTGTTATTATCTGTCTCTTTAGGTATAGCCTAGCCAGTGGGTGTAAAGTGGTATCTCATTGTGTTTTTGATTTGTATTTCCCTCACGGATTATGGTGTTGAACATCTTTTCATGTGTTTTCTGAGCATATTTTCTTTGAAGAAATGTCTATGTAAATCCTTTGCTCGTCTTTTAATTGTGTTGTTTTTTTATTACTGAGTTTTAAGAGATATATACTATAGATATAAGCACCTGTCAGTTGTATAATTTTCAAATATTTTCTCCCAGTCTAGGGATTGTCTTTTCACTTACTTGATGGTATTCTTTGAAGCACAAAAACTTTTAATTTTGATGAAGCCCAATTTCCTAGTTGTTGTTGTTGTTTTCATTTTTGGTGTTTTATATATAACAAACTATTGCCTATTCCAAGGTCACAAAGGTTTGTCTTTATGTTTTCTTCTAAGAATTTTACAGTATTAACATCTTTGATCCATTTTGAATTCATTTTTATATGGCGTGATGCAGGGGTCCACTTCATTCTTCAACTTTATTTAGTTGTTCCAGGACCATTTTTTGAAAAGACAATTCTTTTCCCCACTGACTTGTTTTGGTACTCTTGTTAAAAATCAATTGACCATAATGTATGGATCTATTTTTAGACTCTTAATTCTACTCCACTGACCTATATGTCTATCCTTATACCAGTACCACACTGTATTGATTACTGTAGCTTTATAGTAAGTTTTGAAATTGGGTACATTGACTTTCTACATCTACTTTTCAGCACACACAGCAAAGGCCCCGATGTGGTCTGAGTGGGAGGCCCTGAGTAGATGGGTTGAGGGCATGTAAGGAGAGGTAGGTCTATGGAAGCACAAGGGATCAAGATTCTGGAGGCCTAGTTTTTTAACCCATAACCTTGTGTAATCTCATATAAGTTGCTTCATATTTCTGGGCCTCTGTTTCCTTTTCTGTAGAATGGAGACTCCAGGCTAGTTGATTGTTAAGGGAATTTTTAATTCTAATAGTTGGAAGGCATGGGAGACTCAGTTTCCATAGGGAAAGTCTACCACAGGACCCCCTGATGTTACGGCCAAGCATTCATTAGACACTCGCTCACATGGAACTTAGGTATGAGACAGGAAATGCACAAGATGATTCTGGATTATTTTGCCATATCACATAGTAACAAAGCCATCAAGGACCTCCGAGGTCATATCTAAAGGACTCAGGAGCCAACTTGAAGAGGCTCTTACCCCAAATGGGACACTTTTGATATCGATATCAAAAAAGATGATAAATGAGATAGATTGAAATACATCAAATATATTTAAATTCATGAATTCATAATGATGCTTATAAACCTTCGGTTATTTGGAACTTTTGGATTTTGAGGTCTCTAACCAAGAGAACCCCAGGTCATCTCTTTCTTGTGGCCTGAGTTTCATGGCTGTACAGCTCTACCTTAGATCCCTCTGTCCCTGCGGTCTGTCCCACACTTTGCTTCCAGGTATAGCTTATCACTTCATTATTCTGTGTTAATCTATTTGGAAAAGGACTGGGAAAGCTCCTGAGTTATTGGTAGTGGTCTATAAAGCACTAGTTGCTAAATGAATAAATAAAGATTCACTCTGATATGCACCATTGCTTCCCTTGGCTTCCAAGTGAGCAGCTTCTGGTAGATGAATAATTGTGCATTCTCTTCAGCGTGCAGGTTTTGTCATCATGTGCTCTCAGACAGGAGCTCAGGGACCTGGGGGGGGGCTTCAAAATGACTGTTTCCTGAAGAAGTTGTGGCCAACGAGCCTGTAGGGTGGCTGGGAGTGGGGACCTGGACTCCAGGCGTAGCTTCTCGACCTCCTCTCTGCCTTCCCCCTCTGGGCCTGGTTCTTTACGCTTAAAAACAGAACATCAAGGAATGTTCCACTGATATATGCAGCAGTGTGCTTTGTGCTAAGTGAGAGGACCTGGACTCAAAAGGCCACATACTGTATGATTCCCATTCTGTGGCTTCTGGAAAAAGGTAGAACTTTGGGGTCAGAAAACAGATCCATAGTTGCCAGCAGCAGGTGAATGAAGAGAGGGGATTAACTACAAAGAGTCACAAGGGAACTTTCGGGGGTGATAGAACTACTCCCTATTTTGATTTTTGATGGTTGTTACATCACTGTGTAAGTTGGTCAAAATTTATAATGTTGTATCTAAAAAGAGTGAATTTTGCTGTATGTAAATTATACTTCAATAAACACAAAAATGCAGGGCGCCTGGCTGGCTCAGTCAGTTAAACATCTGCCTTCGGCTCAGGTCGTGATCCCAGGGTCTGGGAGACCAAGCCTGAGCGGGGAGCCTGCTTCTCCTTCTTGCTCTGCCCCTTCCCCATTCCCCCCTGTGCTCTCTCGTGCACACTCTCTTTCTCTCTCGAATAAGTCATCTTAAAAAAAAAATAAACCCAAAAATGTGAACCGTGTGGGCGCGCGTGGGCGCGCGCGCGCACACACACACACACACACACACACACACACACTCACTATGTAACTTGAAAATCTCTAAGGTCCCCCTCAGGGCCGGGATTCACTGGTTCTCCACCAAAGGTCCACTCCTGGGCAGGGCCGCAGGAAGAGATGCCCAGGCCTCATCTCATTTTAAAACTTCCTTCTTCCCCAACTCAAACCGTCTTTCTGTGATGTAATGGGCAAAGGAGGAAAAACAGGCTTCATTTGTTTGGTTGGCCATTTTAGGAACAAGGCCAGTCCCTCCACAGACATACATGTGTCCAGGGGCACCTGACTGTTCTCAGAGGACAGGCCTCGCCCATCCTAGGTCTGAGCTCTGAATCACTGGCCTGAAATGGCATATTTCTGCACAAGAGCTCAGAATCCCAAATCCTAATGAAACGGCCATGGAGGCCTGTCAGGCGGGTGAGAATCTAGACGGAGAAGATGGGCTTCTGCTTCCATTTTCCATGCACAGTCTGAGGGAGGAGCCCCCAGCCCCCTGCTCTGCTACTTACTGAGGCCTCACGTGGGATCCCTGAGACCATCCAAGTGACACATGGTGAGCGAACCAGGTTCCAGCTAGGAAAAGGAGAGCAAGAAGCCACAGCCTCCCTGCAGGCAGAAAGAGCCAACCATCCATTTGTCTGTCTGTCTGGGGCAAGGCTGCAGGGGAAGCTGCCTTGGAGGGATCTGCAAATGTGTTCCACCTCTGCTGCCTTTCAGCGCCTCTCTCAGATGCAACGACGGCTAACGCCAGCTCCCGTTTCATGGGCACTTAGTATGTGCCAGGCACATCTCATTCACGACAGCCTTAAGATTTTAAAATTCTTTTTTTTAAAAGATTTTATTTATTTATTTGTCAGAGAGAGAGAGAAAGAGAGAACAGGAGCATAAGCAGGGGGAGCGGAAGGCAGAGGGAGAAGCAGGCTCCCTCTTGAGCAGGGAGTCTGATCTGGGGGTCGATCCTGGGACCCTGGGATCATGACCTGAGCTGAAGTCAGATGCTTAACTGACGGAGCCACCCAGGCATCCCAAGACTTTAAAATTCCTATCCCCGTTTTACAAATGAGGGAACTGACCCTCAAGCCAAGGATGTGTGGCTCAGCCTTGGCAGTCAGGGGCTGTTTCTCTTTTTTGTCCACTGAAATAAGCCAGACCTGACCAGGCTGGCTCCAGGGCCCCGGGGGGCCAGAGTCCACGCTTTAAGGGAGCAGAAGCATAACAGAGAGCTCTGTTTCTGATGGAGCTCTTGTCGAGTCACATCCTCCACCCGGAGCCCCTTTAGAGCAAGCCATCCCCTGTAGCTTCTCCTTGGCCAGGGAGCCCTGCTCCTCTGGGTACAGGGTCAGGGACAGGCCCTGTTACCCCACGGCAGGTGCCGAAGGGCTGGGTACAGGAAAGGGGTCCACTTTATGCACTGGAAGTCCCAATAAGGAAACCCAGGACAGCAGGTCACGTGGATGCTTCTGCTCAGGAAGGCAGACTGAGGGAAAGCATGTCATCGGAACTCTGGGGCCCAGTGGGGGACAGGTACCTCAGAGGGCCTCCTGATTGCTTCTCCAAGCCACAGAGTTTGGAGGCTGCCACATCCCAGAAAAGGTCCTAAGAGATGGGTGTTGATTACTTGGACCTGGGACTAATGAGCAATTGGAGGCTAGCACCAAGGGAAGGGATAGCCTCATGCCCTTTACATCAGAGGTCCCCAAGAGGGGCTGGAGAAGAGACGATTGTGGTGTGAATCACAGACATTCCTGGTGGGCACAGCTCTTTGTGGTCTAACTGGCAGCCCAAATATCCCTCCACCCTGGACCTGAGCGGATCTCTGCTCTTGGCGGTCAGCAGGATACCTAGGCGGTGACTGCTTGTTAAAGGAAGATTCTGGAAATAAACCAGATGGCTCTGCTGGGTAGGAAGAGTTCTGGGTTCCCTGTAGGCGGTGGTCTTGATCCAGGAGGACAGGGAAGCAAGGTTTTCTTGTGGTGGGCCAAGACCTGACAGCACAATACCCTACAGACTTGACAATTCAGGTGCTGTGACTGGTGTGGTCTTGGCCTTGACTCTGGGGCAGGAAGTCCCGCTCTGGGAAGTGGCCTGGGGTTGGGAGATGAGCTGATTCCCATGCAGGTGTGACTGAGGACCCATTCCCTTGCTTCTAAGATCACTGCTACTTTCAGAATCAAAGTTTCTGCCACTGAAACGAGCTGCTAGGTACCAGCCTTGTTGTTAATGGAGAGATTGCAGCAGTGTGTGGATTTTTTCCCCCTCATTCTTGTCCTCCTCTTGTCAACCTGACTTCCAGGCTCTCAGAACCCTGCTGCTTCCATATTAGTGGAGATGGGATTGTCTGTCGCTTAGGAAACAGAGGCTCCCTGTAAGGAGCACCATCTGTATGCAGCAGATCTCAATCTTGGGACTTTATTTAGGGGCATCAGAATGGTGTCTGGCCACTGCTGGTGTTCATCAGGCCCCTGGGGGCTTTGTGTCTGAGCACAAACAAGGGGGCACAGAGGCCATGCGGCCAAGGAGAACTTGGCAGAGTTGGGGCTCCAGCCGTCTGGTGACACCATGGTCCCAGCCTGCCAGAATGAGTCCCACACCCCAGAGATCTGGCTTTCCTGAGCTTTCTGCTAGGGAGTGAGGGGGGAAACAGACTGGGCGTGTGTGCGTGGGTGCGTGCGTGTGTGTGTGCGTGTGCGCGCGTGTGATTAATGGGGCTGGGTGGGGAGCGGGGAAGGAAGAGAGGTAGTACATCTTTTTTTCTAGCAGTAAATCCTGCCCAATAAACCCCCAAACCAAGGAGCCACACAGAGTTAGCTGGATTAGAGTGGGTTCAAGTCATTTATTTTTAGACTGTACCAGCATGTTTGGTTCTGGGGTCCAATCCCCAAATTCCAGAAAAATAAACTAATGGGAACCACATGCACTACAAGAAGGCCATTCCGACGTGTCCGTGATCATGCTGTGAGTGCGCATAGTATGGGGACCAGGAGCCCTCCCTAGACAGCTGACAGCAGCTGGCTCTGAGCCCTCCTTGGGACTGGGGACAGGGCCAAGACAGGATCATTTGGACCCTGTCCCTTTAAGGCCCTGAGCCCCTTATTGCTACATTTGCTACTTTGCTACTTGATGGCCCCTGGGTCATGCCCAGGGGAGGCCTTATCACTGGGTGGTACTAATGAGTAGGCTGCTGGCATTTGTCCTTGCCATTGTGACCATAGCACAGAACTCTTTTCAGAGGGTCCTGGGCTGAGTAGTTATGGGGGATTCATTTGACCGCTATTCACCTGTGCCGCCTAGGGTCCTTGCTACATACTCAGCTTGGCCAGCCCTGCTGGAGGCCGGTGGCCTATTATCTCCCCCCATCCCCAGTGCTTTCCAGCTCTTGGACCTCATTGGAACACCTCCCTCCAACATATTCTGCAAGGTCCAAAGACCAACAGCCTGCTATCCTTTCCAGAGTGGGGGCAAGGCTTCTTAGTGGCGGCTTTTGAAGCCCATGCATTTGGAGCACAAGGGAAGGGTGCATTTTAGGAGAAACATCAACTTCCACCAATAGCCAAAAGGCCGGCTGGGTGGCAGGCTCCTGGTTCAATGTCCTGTTGGTGAGGTAGTTTGAACACACCAGCAATCCTGCCAGGAAGAGTGAGCCCGGAGCACGTCCCCACACATTCACTGGTCTCAGCAACAACTTGGAGTGGTGAGCTGGGCCCCGGGGGGCTGGCCTGGACCTGACCCCTCAGCCCTGAGGGGCTGGGAGCACCGCTCAGCTGACTGCCGAGGTGGGCTGGGCCCCAATGTGTTCGTGGGGGACAGCCACACCTGACAGTAGAACGAAGCATCACTTTCTGGAAGGGAAGGAGCCCTCTCCCCAGCGAGAGCATTCCTGCTGCTTGGGCTGAGCCCTCTGGCAGCTGCCGGGCACTTTGCACCTGCCAGCCTCCAAGTCTTCTTCTTCCCATGAGGCAACAGTGATCTCAGTCCGATGTCCAGTGCCTGGCACCCGTACGTCTGACTTGCTGGCTGGGTGATCGCTTCTGTGGCTGCCCTGTGGGGCTGGGAGCTCTCAATGGGAAGAGTCCCAGGTCCAGAGACTGTGCCCAGTTAGGGGGGCTAAGGAAGCTTCTGGAGGCAGGGAAACTTACTTTGTCATGGGACTGCCTTCAGAAGTCTACTCCGGTTTGAAGTTTTGGCTATGTAGACCAGGCCAATGGGGAACTGGCCAAGACCATATTTTCCAAGTGTGCTTGCATTCTAAGGTCTGCACAGTAGACTGAACTTGGATTGGCCAATGGGGCAGAGCAACTGCGCCTACCACCCTGTGCATTGCTTGGCTTGATCTACGGGGAGCGCGAGGTGGTCACAAGGCCAAGCGTGCCTCATCGGGAGGTGGGGTGATGATGGGATTTATTGCTCTGGGTCTGAATGCATTTGGAGCACCCTTGCCTCTATTGAGCCTGCGGGCCCGTCCTTCCCTCTGGATGTCCCCAGGAGTGTTTGGAAACCTTCAGCTTGCGCCGTCTCAGAGGTACAGTCCACCTGGCTCTGGATGGGCCCTCTGGGGACCCCAGGGCCGGCCAAGTCTCAGCCAGTATCACTCAGGAGCAGAGGCGGGGAGGACTGGGGAAGCCAACCCTGCCCTGTCCACAGCCCATGGGGAAGGGCAGGAGGCAGCCAGGAATTTGCCCTGGTAACTAGGGGACAGAGGCACTGGCTATTCTAGAACTGCCTCTGTCCACACACCCTGTGCCTCCATGGCAACACAGCTCAGGGACCCTTGATAGGGAGGGGCTTCCTTGGGGTGATGTTGGGTGCAGAAAAACTTGGGCTGCATTTTGGTTCTGAGAAAGGAGCAAGGGGATAAAAACGGGTGGCACAAGGAGAGGAGTCCAAAGGCCCCATTACATGGACTAAGGCTTCCTTTCACTCACTCATCAGGTAGTTACCGAGGATCTACAAGGGCCAGGACCCGTGCTGAGGTTGTGTGGAACCAGGGTGTGGGAGTGCGTGACGGGAATCCGGGTCTGTAGTGCCCCCGCTGGAGACAACCTAACCCATGTCATCTCTCTACCGTCTACTGTACTTGGCAGAGACAGCAACTACCGCCAGTGGGGGAAACTGAGGCATGGTGGTCAAGAACCCGCAAGGACACAACCGTAGCCAAGTCTCTGAATGCCCACAGTGGCCCTGCTGTGAGGGATGGAAGCCCTGGGGACAGGGCCCCACGGAATCAGACATATGGTGGCACAGACTCGGACTTGGGGCTGCAAAGATGGTCACGGAAGCACCCGGGAGGCAGGGTCTGCAAACAAGCTTATGAGCCTTTGGTCAGCAGCTGGTGAATTTGCCTACATGAGTAAAGAAATACCAGTGATCACTTTTTTTTTTTTTGCTTCTATGTTTGCTGTTTTTACACTCCCCAGGGAAAATTTTCACCTACAGCCAAAAATAGATCGGAGGAGGCTAGTTCTAGCAGGTGGAGTGAGTGTCTGAATTCAAAAACATGTTGCTTAACAGCGCTCCGTCTGAGGGCTCGCGGGCATCACAATGGTGACAGTGACAATGAGGAGAGTAATAGCTGTTTGCTGAGCACCTACTACATGCCAGGCACCTGACTCGGTGCTTTCCATATATTACCTCCCGGCCCATTGGCAGATGGTCATCTTGACACACACCCGAAGGGAGTCCAAGTGGGTTTTTTGCAGGTTTCTGCAGGTTCTGCTTTGTGTCGGCTTTTTCCCTGGAGGACCAACTCTGTTTAGCAGGTGCCTTTGCTGGGCTGTCAGAGGAACGTCTGGCCCTGGCCTTGACCCTCTGTCACAGGTTCAGCCCCAACTTCAGCCACAGCTGAGACCTGGCCCAGCAGGGGCCTGGCCATGCCCGTCAGGGTGCCAGTGTCAGGGCTGCCTGCTGTGTGACCCAGCCACCTCCCCGCTCCCCGGGGCTGGGAACTCTCCCAGCTCCCACCAGGGCTGCCAGAGGGGAGGATCCCAGTGGCCCCTGAGTTCACTGCCATGTTTATTTTGAGTAAAACATGAGGGAACAAGCCAAGGAGAAGG
Source organism: Ailurus styani (assembly GCA_002007465.1). NCBI lineage: Eukaryota > Metazoa > Chordata > Mammalia > Carnivora > Ailuridae > Ailurus > Ailurus styani. Next base: position 7,848,850 of record LNAC01000027.1, on the reverse strand, counting down.
GGCAAAAACAGAATAAGTTAGGAAATAATAAATGTTTTAAAAGACGGTCAGAACCTCCAAGGCTGTTGGGCCACCAGCTCTTTCATGGACACCGGCGCTTCCTCTGGTGTGGGGCCCTTGAGGCCGGCGCCGGGACCCGAGGGCAGCCCCGCGCCTGCGGGCACCCCTTGCAGAGCCGGCCTGGGGGGCGGGGGGTGAAAGATCTGGTGGCAGGGCAATCGGCGAGTGTGCTCACCACTGTGGCCGCGGCGGGGACATGTCGCGCGGGGGGGCCTTACACAGACATGGGGCAAGGCAGGGGCCGTCGGGGCTCAGCGGCTGTCACTACGGGGGGTGCGGGGGGTGCCCCAGAGCCGGAGGGGAGGGGGGCGTAACACTGGGTGCGCTCAGGCCCAGCTAGCCCCCTCGCGGGCCGGAAGGCGCGATCCCCCCCGAGGGAAGAGTGGCGGTAGTAAGGTTATAATCCCAAATGGTAGTCACGGCAGGAGCCCCACGAGGCGGCGCCCCCGAACGGGTTAGGGCCCGGGCCCGCCTCGAGAGCGGGGTGCCGGCGCACAACTGTACAAGGAAGAGAGGGTTGTAAACAGGGGCCTCTGCGCGGCCGAGCCCAGGCTCTGCGGACTCGTCCTCTTTGGTGTCCCCGGTCCCCCACCGAGTCTCCCCTCTGCTGCCCGTCCTCGCCCTCACTCCTTCTCTTTCACAGTGACCAGGTCTCCCCGGAGGGAGACTCTGTCCGCGGAGGTGGAGCGCCGCCGCCTGCCCGCGGGGTCGTCGGGCCCGGGCCCCGCGGTGGGCACCGTCAGGAGGACTGCATCAGGCCGGTGAGGCGCTTGCCCGCCAGCGACTTTCCCTGCAGAGACAGGCGACAGAGTTGGCACGCAGAGGTGTGCAGGTGCACACACACACGCACGCGCGCACACACAGGGACAGAGACAGAGAGCCGGACAGGCGACTTAATTGCTGCACGAGCCACAGAGGCCGAACGACTTAGCCAACCGACCCTGTCGATCTCTGGGGTTGGGAGCCCTGACTGCAGACAGCGGCAACCCCCAGGCCTCTGGGAGGCAGGGTGGGGAGTGAAGGTGTGTTGCTGGTTCTCTTTTTGGGGTGTGGGAATTTTACTTACCCCCAAAGGAGCCCTTTTCACTCGTGGGTAGAGTGTCTCCTAATGCTTGTGGGCTGGCCCTGCACTTGATTTGCTTCAAGCAAGGAGGGACAAGGTGGCCTGGGGAGTAAGATCAGGGGGGGCAGGCTGACCCACGCAGGTGGTGGCTGGCTCCGAGTGACTAGAAGCTGTGAACGAACTAATTTAAAGAACGCAGGAGATGTGGGAATGCAGAAGAACGCAGAAGACCTGGGATCCTGTCTGAAAGGCAGGGTGGAGCCCTTCTTGGGAGAGACAGGCAGGCTGGGCGAACTCTTGATGACAGGTTCTGGGACTGTGGAAATGCAGAGGCCTGCGCCAAGCCTGGGCGTCTGGGCTGGGCAACGGGGCCCCCGCAGGCCCCGGGGCAGCACGCTCCTGCTGTGGCCTGTGTTCCCGGCTCCCCGTGCGGGGTACCCAGGGGCCGAGTTTGATGACTCCCCATTGGGACGTCTACAAGCCCTTCACATGCCACCTGTGTAGCAGTTCCTGAAAAGGAAAAAACTGAACGGGACCGAGTCCTGGTGCATGAGGCACCGATCCCGGCAGAGGCCAGTGACTCATGTGCCTGGGAGGAAGCGGCCCAGGAGCCTCTGAGGTGGGATCGGGCACCACGAGGATGGATGAGGAGGATGACCGAGTCTCCATTGTTCTGCTTATTCCCCTCAACGCAGCCTGTTCCCGTTCCCTGCTCACCCTCTAAAGGAATCCAGAACATCCGACAGGGGTCTAGAGGAGACTGTGGCTAAATCCAAGCGGACTGATCGCAGTGTCTGAGAAAATACTCAAAACCCATGCTATTATTGACAGCCAGTCGGCGACACCATCGCCATCTGTGAAGGGGAGCACGTGGTCCTCATCAGCATGGGCTGCAGTGTTTGGTACTGAGAGACCGCAAAGGCCAGCGGCCCCTCGTGTGCATTTCCAAGTGGGGTGTGAGGGCTCATCTTGTTTACTGGGCTGGGCTGTGTGCAAGCTGGATGTAATTAAAAAAAATTGATCAGGTTTGTGAAGCCTGGTAGAGTACTCAATAAACCAGCTGATTGATGAATTGATGGATAATGGGTAGATCTAGTAAATGAACAAGGGCTGTGAGTTTGCTGGATGCAAGACAACGTGTCATCTGGCTTAGCTCTCCATAGAGGGACATGCCAGCTTGACTTTGAGAATTCCAGTGGCATGCATGGGGTCTTGTCCAGAAATGGAACTGCCCTCGGGAGCTGTTGGAAAGTCTGCAGCGAGGTCCCCTTGCTCTTTTCCCCCTTTTATTTCACTCATTTTCACTAGTGAGACAAAACTTCATTTTTCTCCCCTATTTTAAACACACACACACACACACACACACACACACACACACACACACAAAATCTCCCCAACAGCAACCTTCTCTGAATCTTCAAATACACTAAACTTAGCCTGCAGCAGGGTACATTTATACCAGGGTAAGGATTTTTTAATCAGATTTTTTTAATCCTAGAGGGTTACAGTGCCAGTCTTTGCAAATCACTAAAAGCCAGGTGGCTACTCCTCTGTGTAGAGGGGGTTAGGTAGGACAACAGCTCGCAGCTGGCAGAGGCTGACCTTCCAGGACTTTCTCCAACCCTGGATTCTAAGGCACAGACATGGCTGGCGCTCTCCTTGACTGCCCTTTCTTAGATGGAGCTGGAGCATTTGTCATCCTGTTGGTTCACCTGGGATTGTGCCTTCTTGATGCAGGCCTGAAGGCAGGAAGCGTGGGGATGGGCATGTGAGGTCCTCTTGGGGGAAATGTGGAGCTGATGAGTCTAGGGGCCTCCTGGTCCGTGAGCTCTAACGAACCTCCCCCGGCCCCCTTTACCCATGTCCATCCCTGCTCTCGTGAAAGGCCCTGCGGGACTTGGCTTGCCTCTCGGTGCCCCTTATTTCTGCAGTCACCGTGCACCAAATACTGGCTCCTCCCCTTCCCCTTCTGTCCCTTCTCCACCAGGGCAACAAATTACATCTTGTGTCACCAAATATATGTTTTGGCTCTGCCATCCATGGTATTCAGGTATGACTGAGCTGGAGGAGGTGAAGAAAAACAAAACAAAACAAAAAACCACTAAAGCCCCCGAATAGCAGTCTACTGCCTGTGTGTACGTGAAGAGCCCGGAAACAAAGAAGGTGAGGTTTACCAGGCATCCAAACCCTCATTACAGCTTCTTCCTCATTAGTGAGGTCATTTTGGCTGGAGAGGGGCCTGTAGGGTGAGGAAGGTTGAAGGTTCTATATCTGGATTATTACGGGACTGCCTATCTGTTTTAGGTGCCTTTGGCCCTGAGGTCCCCCACCCTCCACCCCTTCCTGTTCTGTAGAAGGGACTGGGTAGGGCTTGGAGGCGCTAATTAATCTCCCCCTGCTTGAGTCCTTGAGCTCAGCCTCAAGGCTCTGACTCCGTGGACCTGGGCGGGCCCCCCCCCCCCCCCCCCCCCCCGCTGCTTCCATTTCTCAGGACTTCAGAGGCCAGCCTAGAGCACTTGCCCTGAGATTGTTCCCAGCCTCTCAGCAATCCAGGTGGTGTTCCTTGGCATTTCTGTCTCCCTCCCCCCACCCCTGCACACACACGTTTTTCAAATGCCAGTTCTGCTGCTAAAGGAGGTCGTGAGGTTTCAGGTCCGCTCAGGGGGCAGCTCAGCCCAACTGCAATCTGTCCGCTACTCACTGACCTCCCGGGTGGGGCTGGAAGGTGGTTATTCATGCAGGACGCAGGCATGGCTAGGTGCCTGGGCTCAGGCTTTGGGGAAGAAATCCTGCAATCACACTGGCTCAGCAGCTGCCTCTCTTCTGAAGAGCTGAGGCTCCTATAATTTTCAGGGATCAAAGTGAAATCTGACAGCAGAGGCTACCTGTGTTCAGAGATGAGCTGCCCCAAGGTCTGTGCTGCTAGGGGCTTGCTAGGAGCCCGAGCTCCCTGCTCTGTCCAGAGAGAAGAGAGCTCCTGACCTGCACCCTCTTGGGCTCTTTCCTCCCTCTTCTTCACCCGCTTCCCTGCCTCAATTGAACGATCCTGTAGGAAACGGGAAGGGGAGTGGAAATTCTATTTCCACCCGGCATCTTGCACAGTTACAGGGAAGCCATTTTTCAGGGTGTGAATGTGTGATGTTCCCTAGTGCCGGGCAGTTGGGAACAGATCGTGGTACCAGGGAACTGCAGCCAGCTCCACCTGAGGCCTTGGCTGAGTGAAGCAGCTGAAGGTGGTTGAAAATGCTATTAGCAGGCAGCCTTTGTCCAAGTGAAAAAATACACAGTGATTAAGAACTGAGCTGCAGAAGGTACATTCCAGAGACACCAAAGCTTTGCATACAGACAAAGTGCTTTTCACCTTTGAGATGTTTGGCAAAGTTAATCCAAGAGAATCAGGATCCTTCAATTTCGTGGACTGGGTTCACAAACATCCACCCTCCACCCTGACTAATCACTTCCGCTCTGTGGCCATCTTGATGGCTAGAAGCCTAGAAGAAGGTGGTCATGGAATCCTTTGTTTCTAAAAGGAAATGCACAAAAGGAATGGCTCCCTTTTGTGCAGTGCTTTAAGAGAAATCAACATGCTGCTTGACATGCTGTGGCTCTGTGCATTGCACTTCCAGATATTAATCAACAAAGCATGCACGATCCGGGGTACCAAGAGCTTTTGCCACTTACTTACCTGGGACACTGATGCTACACTCTTTGGCTGGGAGGGGGGCTGTGGCTCAGAGGGTAACCCTGAGGGTTAGGTGGCATTTGGGGGAAGCAGAGCCAAGCGCTAGGGACTCAGGCAGGACCCTTTCCAATTCTAAAGGAGTGAAGATATCTGGGCTGCTGATGAGACTCTCAGGCTGATTGGCCCAGATGACCTAAGACCAAAGTGACAGATCTCAGGTCCACCCAACCTAAATCCATGTTACTATGGGGATAGAAATCAACTGTGGTTGCCTCTGGAGGAGAAAGAGGGAATTGATCAGAAAGCAGCATGAGGGAACTTTCCAGGGTCATGGGGTAGGGGTGACACTGTATAGTATAGGTATAGTATAGGGACACTGGTGCATAGATTTGTTAAATTCATTGAACCACACACTTCAGATCTGTTCATTCTGCTATCTGTAATTATTTTCAAAAGAAAAAGACCGGGGGAAAAAAATCCAGCTCTCATATTTCTCCTTTGAAGTTTCCCACTCCTTACTCTTTTTCAGTGGCTGGCCCCGTGACTTTGCTTCTGGCTCAATCTGATACTTCCTCCTCCCGGGTAGGAGAAACCCAGCTCCTCTGCGAGAGGAACTGGAACTGGCCATAGAATCAATTTGGAACACTGTGTCTAGTGCATTGTTCCAAACAGATCACCTTGTTGTGATATGGACAGTTTTCATCCTTGCTAATTAAAATTGGGTTTTCCTGAATGGGGCTCACCAAATGACCTCAGTAGGCAAGAAGTGGGACGCTCCAGAGATGAGCTGTCCTCTCAAGGAGACTGAAGGTAACCCATGAGTAGATGATGCTCGGGTTTATAAATGATGAGTGAGCATGTGATCGTAGGCCTGGGGGGCCTTGCTGAGGAGAGCAGTCAGGAGCCTAAGAGCCAGGTGGGAAGGTAAGGGCCCTGGCTTGGGTTTGGCAGGAGGGGAGAAGTCAAGATGCTGCTTGGGCTCATTGGGTGACTTCTCTGGAGGTTGGTGCCCCCTGGCGCCCCTTCTCCACTGAGCAAGACAAAAGGAATGATTTCAAAAGGGCTTATATGGAATTCTGTGACATCTCCTTTCTCAACGGTGTTTCAAGCTGGGGAGAGAGTGCCTACTTGCTTAGGTAGTGTAGGGGTTTTCGAAATTGGCAGAGGATTGGCAGGAAAATCCATACTTAATACAGAAGAGTTTCAAAAATCTTCTCAACTCTCCATCTCACATCAACTTGCCCTCTGTTGAACTTCATGGCAAGGTGGTGCAGATGAAAGGGGAAAACCTGGTCTTGGGACTAGCCAAAGATCACACACTGCTAATCCACAGCAGGGCTAGGCCAGAGCCACACAGGCAGGAGGGGAGGGTGCTTCTGGCTTCCTCACTCTTCAGCAGTGGGGGGATGGAGACTGTGGCAAGATCCATGCCTGGGTCTGTATTACTCTTGGGTCCTTGCAAAGCTTTCTGATCTCTCAGGAGCTGAAGGGCATTTTATCTGGCTTTAAAATATTCTATTTGACTTTCAAAAATAAGATACCACAATCATAAAACAACGCTCAAAAAAACCCACAAGAAATAGGTGAAAACTGAATAATAAAAAAAGTTCACTGGCTGAAGAATTAATATTCATTCTTGTACATTTAAACCTGTTAAAAAATAATGAATATGATCATAATAAAAATAGCGGATTCTTTTGAAACAGGTCATTATCTTAGGTTCAGTGGTATAAACAACCAGATTTTGCCATGGAAATGATGGGTCTATGCAATCTACCTGAAGTCATATCTTCTGAAAACAATTCCCATAAATGGTCACCAGGACTGTTAGCAGTTCCAGAAACCTTACTCTAGCCTATATTGGCAGATATCAGTGCTTTTTTTTTCCTTAAAAAATTGTTTTTTAATTTAGAAAAGGTGAGTTTCTAGTGCTCCTAACTGTATTAAATGTGAAAGTACCAACCTACCCCATGATCTATCTCCTAGGGACTTTCTCTGTGAATTTCTTAGCCCTGCTCAATGGGCATCACTATCCCAGGTACCCTCCTTTCTCAAGGGCCTTCCTCTTCAGTTAGTGCAGACCTTGATGGTGTCAGGGTAGGGATGGGCCCATTACCAGGGGTACAGGTTAGCTACTGAGGACAGTTACTAACAGCCACCTGTCTACTGAACATTGAACAACTATTGTGTGTCAAACACACTAGGCATTGCCCAGACATTTGTGTTAAGGTCCACACCCTCCTTGCCAGTTTAAAGTCTTGGTACATCTTAGGTTAAAGTCTTACGATATATTATGTCAGGACAGATGAAGAAACAGGCTCAAATAGAGTCTGAGTCCCTTGCCCGAGAGCAGACAGCTAGTCAGTGGCAGAGCGAAGTGGGTCTGCCTTCATGAGCGGACTTTCTACTTTGTATGTGGCCATCACTCGCAAGGAAGGAGGCAGATGGAAACGCTCAGAGACTAGTGACTCTTCCATGGCCATCTCCGCTAGGCAATCTCTTGGGGCAGCCCAGGGAGATTTTCTCAACCTCACTGAGAAAGAAGCTTCCACCCCTGGACGTGCCTGAGACCATCTCAAGCATTTCTGCTCTGCCTGAGGTTCTTCCCTTCATCTCATCTGGGACTCCTGAGAGAGAAGGCGCCACCTTCTGGCTGGCAAGCCTGGCAAGGGGAGCCTGGCTACGGCACTGAGCCGGGGCACCCATCACCACTGCCTAGGGCACACGACTTTAAGGTGCACCTGCTGGACAGGCCAGGTGAAGCTACCACTTCTCTTTGCGCTCTCATGTTATTAGTGCTGCTGACGCTAGGGTCTCCAGAGCAACTGTCCCAGGGAGGAAAGAAGCACGTGTAATGTTCACCTTTCTAATTCTAATTAGAACCAAGTGTCTAGATCAGGGCACGCTGGGGAAGCCCTCTGTGGGCGATGTTCCTGCCCTCTGACTCGTGCCCTCCACCGGGCTCCATTCTGGGGCTCTTTGCAACGGCCAGCCTCTGTCTGTTAGTTCTGGTGGGTGGTGGGAGAGCTTCCTCCATGGTCCTCCAACTATGCAAGGACAAATCTAGAATCAGGCAGGCACGCCAGAAGTGACAAGGGGAGAGCAGCTCTGCCCTACACCGGTGGCCCACCGCCCAGGCACTGATTCCCCAGCTTCCTTCCCAAGCTGTGCATTTCCACCTTGCCTGTGTTCCTCCGGTGCAGGCGAAATGCCCCCCCCTTCCATATCAGATCTCCATCCCTCCTTCCTGTGGTTCTGACGGAACAACCCTGGTACTCTCTCTATACTCAGCTTGTAGGGAAGCTCTTGGTGGATTCAGGAGTGTAGTGGAGGTGGGCATTTTGCCCCTGAGACCCCCAGTAGTATGCCTTCCTTTAGTCCATGCAATGCCTTCCTCTTCCCCTGTTCCTTCAGCTCCTCCTCGGATGTACTTTAGGATCTTAGTTCTGGTTCACTCCAAATTAGGCGATGGTCAAAAGACTTGAGGAAAGAGGGACATGGATGTGTTGCTACTAGCAACAACCCGATGCTTTTTTCCAAGTAGGACGTTCAAGTGACCCTTGGCCATGGCTCCAGGGGAGAGACTGAAGTTTAGTGGAAGAGACAGCAGGAAGAATCATTTGCTTGGCAGAGTGTGACTCTCCCGCAGAACCACGGGACTCTAACTCCGCCTCCCAAGGGCACCTCGCCTCTCCTACTCACACAGTCACCTAAAACTCATCCATAGGTTGAGGTCCATGGTTTAGTCAGCTGCCAAAGCAGAGACTAGAAAGCACAGGCAGTCAACATGAAGACCGCCCCCTGCCACCGCCTCAAATGCCCGTGAATGCCCATGTCCATTTGGACAGAAATGCAAAGGAGGACTGCTTAGTTCTTTCTTCCCCACCGCCAGGAACGTGCTGCAGCAGGCCTTTATCACACATGTATCTCTAACCTGAAAAGGTGCATCAGGGGATGGGTCAAGCAGCGTTTTCAGAGATCTCTCGATAGAGACTTGGGTCGATGGATGGGAAGCTTCTTCCCTATGGACCCTTTTTACATGTTGCTGTAATGCTTTTTGTGCCTGTGGAACAGAGGATAGGTGCTCACCCAGCCTTCTTCTCCCCTGATGGTCTAGTATGTAGAAATGTGAGATTTTCAAGTTTCCTGCAGGACGTGGCCCTGGGCCATGGAGTAAGGATTATGAAAACTGTAAGCCTAAGGAAGCTGCTGTTGGGTTTAAAATCATCGTCAAAGGTAGTGAGCATTTCTGTTCCGTTCTGCTAGGGGCCCAGGAGAAGCAATCAGTACCTAGAGACATTATTTGCACGTTGCCTCTGGGACAAGGGACTTACATCTTAGTATGATTTCTGGACCCCTGGCTCCTTGCCTCTTACGAAGAAAAAACTATGGGTGCAAAAAAAATGGGCAGAAAAACGGGGACCCCCAAAACTAGGTGCTGCTGACTGTTCGTGGAACAAGGGTGTGGGAACGAGAGTGATGGGCAGAGACAAGGCCACGGACAAACAGATCATCTCTTCCGGATTTTGGAGCACCTTCTGTGCAGAAGGATCCCAAAAAAGGTTAGAGAGTGCGGACGCCGGGATCACTCACCCACTGCTGGAAGGAAGCCACCTCGGGGGTGAAATGCAGCGGCCATTCTGACTCTGCGCCAGCAGCACTAGGCAATTGTGTTTTTAGGAAGGGAAGTGAAGAATAACTTATCCAGCTGAAACCATGAATACCTGCGGCTTTCGGGGTGGCCCCTGCCCAGACATGCGCCCAGCTGCAGCGGGCATGCAACGCATGCACAGAGGCACATGCAAGCCTGCAGCGTGGGTTACTCACGTCCCATACAGTGAATGCAGAGGCCCAGGCCAGGCAGGGCGCACAGGCAGGTGTGCGGACAGCCGGGGGCACGTCCGTGTGCGTGCTTGCGGCACAGGCGCTCACAGAAGCATCTCGTGCAAGCTGCATAAGCAACCATGTGATTGGCTGCAGAGCTTTCTATCAGGTTCCTAAAACGCCAATCTTTGACAAACGCTGCAAACTTCAAGCAGTAGCTTTAAGATACATATATAAAACCTGGATTCTCCTCCGGAAGAGGCCATTCGTATCAGTGGAAATGGCCTCCTCGCTCCGGTTTCTGTCAATACTACAAGCAGGAGAAGCATGTACCCCGAGGATCTGGTTTAGGAGGGATTTCAAAGCATCCCTGCCACTTGCTTCCGACTCCTCCGACAACCCCACTTTGTAGTGTGTGGCTCAGAAAATACAAGCCTTTGTTTATCTGGCTGATGGAGCGACCAGACTCGGTGAGGTTGAATCGCTCGGGGTGGCTGCAGACGGGCAGACAGCGGAGAGGTGAGGCTTTCTGGGAACGAGGCTTCTGTGGAGCAGAGTGCTACATCTGGAGGATTGCATTTCATGCTCTTATCATGGGGAGAACTACTCCTGATCTGTGTCCGGAAGCAGGAGGTGTCTCAGGGGTTGTGCACCTCGGTGGGGGTGGTGGTGGTGGTGGTGGGGTTGCAAATGCCAGGTCCTGGCAAGGTATGCAACATTCGCTAGGTGGCTTTCCTCACTCCCAGCACCACACAGCTCTCACCACCTCCTGGGAAGTGCTTAGGGACCCCCAAGAAACTGACCACAGGGCAGAAGCTTGCCAGTCACCTCAGTCCCTCCATTCCCAGAGAAAGCAGAGAAACTGGCTCTGGACTTTAAAAACAAGTCAATAATAAGAGCTACCATATATCAAGTCGTTCTACGAGCTGGTCACTGTGGTAATTGGATGTGCCTAGCACACACTGTCATATATGAGATATGCATGTAGCTGTCCTCGACTGCAAAATAAATATAATGATACCTACTTCAGAGAATACTCTGGGAAATTAAGTAAGGTAATAACGAGCTAAACATGGGGGGCAAATAAAAACCTAACAATGAAAATAGTAATACAAAGAGTTCCACTTGAGCACATACACTACAAACACTCTGCTAAGCACCAGGTGTATTTTTCCCCCTACTTAATCATTTACTCATATCTCCCCTCCACAGATGAGGAAACTGAGGCTTAGAGAAGCTGCTAAGTGGTAGAGCTGACATAGAACCAAAGTCCCTTGCTGGCCAAGCTCAGCACGGTGCAGACACCCACAGTATAGCACCGTGAGCCCCCAAGAAATGGCAGGAATGACTATCATGCCCTTGTTCAGTGCGAGCATCCACCCTGTGCAGTAGGCTGGGGCCGTGTTACACCCGCCGGCCAAGTGAGCGGCTCCCCTGGGGTCTTAGGCCAATCTCAGGCGGACAGACAGGAGTCAGCGGGGCTGTCCATCTCTAACCCAGCCTGTTTCCGCACATTCCGGGCGGCACCAAAGAGACATTGTTCTCAGGGCAAAGTGAGCAGGTGGTCTTTAGTAGCAGGGGAGAATGCAGTCGGAAATGTCGCTGCCAAGATTTAACAACATTTGGCTCTGGGTGGCTGGGACTGCTCAGATGCAGCCCAGGTGTGACTTCCTGCTATGGCCGGGGTAAGGAGGGGTCCGGACGGAGCCAGGCAGTCAGCTACCAGGAGCCTCTCAGAGCAGGTGGGGGTGAGGGGCACCTTGCTGTGGTCATTCATGCAGTCCTGGGGAAGGTGGAGAGGAAGAGGACCCTGACACTACACCCGAGCAAAGCCCCCGAGGGGCAGGTTGGGGGTTCCGGTGGCCACCACCCCTCTGCACTCCTTCCTGGTGATCCTTCCCATAGTATCCTATAGATCTAGAAACTATTTAGGAAAAGCTGTCATTGAGCCCTAGCAAATGACGGGCTCTGGAGCTGTGTCATTACCAAGGAAACCGCCATCGAGTATGCGATCCCTGTGTTGCGATCACTCATAAATACTAATGGTTGACTCCTTTACGTATTTAGAACAATGGATGCCCCAGAACCTTCCAGTCTCATCCAGGACAGAAAATCCATCAGGATTTCCTCTCTACTTTTGCAGCAGATTCCAAGTTTGGACTGAGTTTTGTATTGGCTGCTCTAGCTCTACGTTCCAACTTAATCTCTTATGATGTAAAGGCCAGGCCCTCTATCCTTGTTTGACAGTCTGTCTTTTCCCATTAGGCATGGGGGTTCAGATGCGCCCTGCTCTTGGTGCAAATGAGAAAGGCCAGAGGCATGGCATGGAACGGTTCTCCAACCCCGTGAAAAAGCCTGGGTGCCTTCCGGATCCCCCTACCTTTCCCTCCCCACCTCTTATATTCAGGCCCCACTGGTGCCTGACAGAGTTTTAAAGGACTGTCTGAGGGAACATAGTACCAATCAACTCTAACTGGGTTTTCTTTAGCTCTAAAAAATGTCTTATTAAAACTTTGCTGACTTTACGGGGATCGCCATGTTTAATGAGAGGCCTCAAAGAATCTGAAAGCAAGAGATGAGGAGAGGAAAAAAGCCATAAGCTGTAATCACCATAATTATACAATCCCATGATGAGTTGAAAGCAGTCCTGGTAAAGCTTGGGAGAAGAGGGAGTGTCATTTGCAATCGTGCTGGTCTTCAGGACAGCTGGAAAGAATGTGACATGCGAGCCCTTCCTTCCCCTGGTTGGGCTGAAGAGAAGTCCTCAAGGCAGAGCCCAGGAGGAGGGGGCCTCAGAAGGGCAGTTTCTCCCTGGTCTGAGGCCTCCGGGAGCGAGTTCTGCTCCTGGCCACATGGGGATGGGGCTGGAGCCAGCTTGCCTACCTGAAATCTGCAGCTGGCTTTGGGTGAAAGGCACCCGGCTTTCTCATCTTTGCAGCTTTCAAAAAAGCACCCTTTCTGGATGGGAAGGAGGATGGGCCAAGCTCTCTCCAACTCAGAGCCAGGGTGCCCCACTCACAAGCCCACCCTGGCCGTGCTCGGCCCGACCACACCACTGTCCCTCAGCTGCCTGGGCCAGTGGGCGCCTGTGTCCTCTGCTCGCTGACCTCCTTTCAGACATTCAGGGAGAGCCCTCTTGCCAGAGCTCAGCTGCAGCAGCAGCGATTGGCTTAAAAAAAAAACAACAAAAAAAAGCAAGAAAAAAAATCCAAAAAACAACCCAACAAAACAAAAGGCAAGGATGACATGTGAAGGGCAGTAATTCCACTCCTTGACAGTTTCCCTTGCTTGGCCTGTGTCATCATCTGGCTTTTTCTCCCTCCAGGCAGAGGCTAATGTGACTCTCGGATCCCTCTCCTCCAATCTCAGCAAACTCCCTCCATATGATCCACTCTCCTTTTCTAAGGCTTATTTAGAAACCATAGAATAAAATGCAGTAAGATCCATTTAACAAATATTTAATGCATCAGAGGATTCCAGCTAAAAGAGAGGTTAGAGGGGTGATTGGGTGGCTCGGTTGCTGAGCAGCTGACTCTTGATTTTGACTCAGGTTGTGATCTCAGGGTCGTGAGATTGAGCCCCGCACTGGGCTCCGACACTCTGGGTGTGGAGGCTGTTTAAGATTCTCTCCCTCGCTCTCCTTCCACGCCTCCCCCACATTTCTCCTTCTCTCTCTCTCTCTTTCTCAAAAGAAAACAAAAAAAGACTCCAATGCAGAAGTCTTCTCTATGATACCCTTGGCCATTCGGCTTCTACACGTTTCCAGGGAGCCCGGTGATCCTCAAGGTGACAAGCCCCACTTTCGGGAAGGAGCTACTGTTATTCTCCAGTAGGGCGGCCCTCCCTGTATCGTCTACCCAGTGCTTCTAGCTTTGTCTGAAATACCCAGAAAGGTCCACTCACTGTGGAAGATGAACACAGATAGACATCATGATGGCTGGCTAGTCTCCCGGGGGGCTCGACATCTCTAGCCCCCTGACGTGGCTTCCCCAATTACTCTCTCCCAAATTTTCCCTAGGATTGTTCAAATTCCTGACCATTTGTGGGGGCCTTGGAACCAAGACTGGGTTGCAATTTTAAGGCAATTGCATCTTGTTTTTGCTTATATGAAGCTGGTAGCCAACTACAACCCCAGAATTTCTTTTACTTGAATTATAGCAAAGGCTATGAATGCCATCCTATAGTGATGAGGCTGAAAATTTTTTAACATAAATTTTGTCTTGTTAAATTTTAAGTAGTTGTTTTTGATGCACCTGAAGGAGATACTCTTCCAATAGAATTCCATTGTCTATACCGAATGAACCCCTTGCAGGTGCAGATCTGTGAATAGGACTGATATGTTTCTTCTTCATCCGAGTCCTCCAAAAGGATGTTGATAGGGTAGGGCCATATGGCCTACCACTGGAAACTGCCTTTCTGGTTGACACAGATCTATGAATTCACCCTCTTACCAGCCATTAAGATGTCATGAATACACTTGCTTTACCCAATTCTGGGCAAACACAGAGAGTGTGGAGGTGGAGTGGGGGAAGGGCAGGAATGGCCATTGGTTTCAACCTTACTGTGCTAACAGCAGCTCACAAATAAATAGTCTCTGGAGCAAGGGGCTGTAGTGATGACTACCATCAGCCAGGCTGACAAGGGGGTTGTGGAAATTTCCTGCCAAATAGAATGCGAATAAGAACCATTCCTGCTGGGGCCGTGGTGCTCAGGTCGAAAGGATTCTGCTGTGAATAGGGAGAGGGAAGGATCCCTTGCTGCAAAGCCCTGCCCCTGCTGGGGAGGGTCCACGTTCCCGGCCCTGCCTGGCCTTCCTATCTGTTGGGGAGCCACCGAGGGTCCTTCTCTCGTGGGCCTTCAGGTAACGTCGAACTGAGCCTTTCTCAGCCCCTGCTGGCAGTGTTGCGGTTAGCATTCTGCTACACGGCACATTCCACAGATCGTTCCTGTGTAAGGTTTTACATCCTGCCCTCCTTCCAGAATGCTGAGATTCCCAAACTTGACTCGAACCAAAGACACTCACTTGCTATTGTTGTACGAAAGGGGAAACCCCTGAGTCATTTTCACTGTGATCCCATTTCGGGGGAACTCCATGGGGGTTTTAATTCTTAGCCTTCAAGGTCCTTAGACCTTGAGCTCCCTGACTTCTAACTTTCCAGTCTGGACGCAGGCAGACTTGGGTCTCTTCTCCTTGACCCTGCCATTGGCAGCTTTGTCCCCTTCCTAGGTTCCTGCTATTCCAAAGCCTAACACCTGGGGGTTTCTCTCTCCGGTCCCTTTGTCCCCCTGGCAGGACAGAGCTGGGTTCCATCCTTTGCAGAAGTGGGTGTCCTGCCTTGCTGAGCCGTCTGCACTTCCTGCTGTGCCTCCCACTGAGGGCCTTGCGGTCACCTTCACCCTCTGCCTTCTCACTGGGCAGATGGGAGCCCACGGCTGTTTCCATGTGGCTGCCTGGGGATAGGTGCCAAAAGTCTGACTATATAAGTGACAAGGAACAGGATGAAATCCCACAACCCATCAGCCGCTGTTAAAGTGAGAGCACCTTCTAGAAGGACGTCTTTCCTGAGTGTGGGGGAGGGGGCGAGAGGAAGGCTCTGATATGGCAAAGGGCTGCAGGTCACTTCCCAAAATAGACTCCCGCCTGGCACATACAGACACAGTTTGCCCCCAGCCTGCCTTGCGGGAGACTGGCAGGGTATGCGATTTGGATCTGAATCAGCGGCTGTAAACACACAGCTGTGCCTTTCTGCCTCAGAGGAGTTCGATTTTCACTTGACTGCTCGTCACACTGGGGTCTGGGGAAGGCGAGGGAGGGCTGGCGAGAGGAAGGGGGAGCGGCTTTGCAGAGCCTGGCTCCGTGTGCCCCACGTGTCCCCTGTATGGGGACACCGAGTCACTGCTGGGCTTTCTCTCCGGTGGGGGGGGCACTCCGTGGGGAGGGGGGTTGGCTGCTTTGGGTTGACAGGTTGAATCATCAGCTGCAACGGCTGGGGTTCCTCCTTCTGAAAGGAGCGGCAGGATGTAGGGCTGAGCTTCTCCAAACTGACAACGTCTGACCCTTCGTGATACACAAAAATCTCACACTTCCCCGGAGTTTCAGAAGACCCAAGCCCGTCCTCGGCCACTGGGAATCCCTGGGTCCCTTTTCCTTTTCTGCTTCCCAGCAGCTGAGCTGATTTGGTTGTCCTACGTGTTATCGCGTGTGTATAGAAAAGTAGACTTTTACATTTGCCTTTTCCAGCGACACCCCTCTACTCTTCAGTAGGCTTTATGGAGCTTCACTTGGAGCCAGGATGGAGAGAGAGGGCCAGAGGAGGCTTCGCTGACCACTGGCTATAACAGGATAGCACAGACTTGGGAACCCTCCTCTTGCCATCTCTAGGGGAGGACCGTGGCCAGCTGGCCCGGAGTGCTCCCGGGACCCAGGAAGTGTGGGAGCAGGTGAGCCGGGGAGCGATGCTCCGGTCCCCAGATGCGCACCTTGCTTTCCTTCCCAAGCCCCACGAGGCACGAGGTGGGGGGTGTGTGCCACGGCGCCCACTCTGGAGCCTGCCCTTCTGCCCAGCAGACCTCACCCCTTACCTCCCCCTACACCCCTAACTGGGTGTCCCTCTGGAAGGGCGGGGACAGCAGAGCTGGCAGGCGCATTGCTTCCGGGGTTTCTGGGGACCCCTCCCTCGCTGCCCTCCCCCCATCATGGGGTGTGTGAGCCCTGGGGACCGGAGCAGGCCTATGGCTCAGGGAACCCGTGGCACTCTTAGTTCTCTGCTGGTGCTTTATCCTCACAGCCTTGCCCTAGGCTTTCAAATACAGATCCAACTCAAAGCTATCCACGGTTTCCGTCCCCGTCTCCAATGCTGGCAACTGCCTTACAATCAGGAAGGCGGCTAGCTCTTTGCTCATTCTGAGCGATGATTTGCACAATTCAGGAATCTTAGCCTCAGAAGAAGCCCAGACCTATGGGCACTCCCAGCTGGAAAAGTCTGTAGGGATTGTTTAGTCCAAGCCATTGTATTTAGGAGGAAACCAGGGCTCAGAGAGGGCTAGCGATTTGCCTGAGGTTGCCCAGCTAGCAAGTTGCAGCTGGAAGCAGAAGTCACTCCGCATGGGGCTGCTGATGAGTTCCACAGACTCCCAGAAGTCCCCACTGCTCAAGAAAGGAAGATTTCTATGCTTTCCCTCCCAAATGCTACCATGGAAGTCCACCTCCATCTCTAGGCCCGCCTCGGTTTCACTGTTGCTGCGCCTCAGGGCTCTGACGTGGGAGAGCCTAGAACAACAGTCCCACCCAGAGGTTCCAGAGGGGCCCAAGGACTGTCTGCAATCAAAACCAACCCTTTGTAAAGATTTTTAGCCGAAAGTCCTTTGTTGGAGGCTCAGAAGGGTTTTTGTTTTTTGTTTTTGTTTTTTTGACTGAGGTCAAAACCCTTTGGGGGCTCTGCTGAGTATTTGAGAACTCACTCCCCCCAGGAGGGTGGCTATGACCCTGTGGGGGAGGGGAAAACAGCGTCCTGGGGGAAGGAGCTGCTACTGCTGGCCTGGAGGGGCGCCCTCCCTGTCTGCCCCCTGCCCCCCTTGCCCCGAGCCTCAGACTTCCACTTCCCGTTCAGGATCTGGGCCTGGAGCTGGGGTTTCTTCCTGCAGAGCTGCCTGGAAAGGAGGGAAGGTGAGCTGGGGACTTTTCCTCTCTCCTTAGCTTTTTCTTTTGGCCAGGGAGGGAGGAGGGGGGAAAGGGAGGGTCGAGGGAGGGCGGGTGACAGCTGGCTCCCAGAGCTTCCTGGTCTCCTCCTGGCTTTCCCGCCGCATTCCTTGGCTGGCAGGATGGAAACTGTGGTGGAGATGCCACTGGGAAGAGGCCAGGCCCCCTTAGCTTCTGGGCCTGTGGTTTCAGTCCCAAGGAGCACCTTGACGAAGCTCCACTGCCAAGTTCTCGTAGGTGGGTGAATACCTGGTCCTCATCTCCGCCCCCCTCTGGGGCCTCTCGCACTTGCTCAGGCGCCCTCAACCCCATTTCCCGTCTTGGGAGCCTGAGGCTCTGGCTGCCGAAGCTCTCAAGGGGGCCCAGGTGTCCAGGGAGGCTGCTGCCAGCTGCCACCCCCCTCGAGAGCATCACCCCTGGGGCCACGTCCACAGAACTGGGCACAAGGAGAACAAGGTGTCCTCTAGCTTCTCCTTGCCAGGGAGCTTCGGCCACCACCCAGAAAGGGACAACCAAACGGCTGCTGCTGCGCCTTGGCGGAAGGAGCTTTGCTTCCTGTCACCCTCCTCCTCTGCCTCCCGGACCCTCGGTGTTAGAGCCAGCCCGAGGGGGGGCCCTCCCTGCTCACAGGAGGCCCTGAGGGAAGGAGCGGGCCTAGAGAGAGCAAGGGCGCATCTGGTCACCCTCCCACCTGCCTTGTCCCCTGGCCACGGCAGAAGGAGGAGGATGGCAGAGAACGGCAGGCCGCTGGGAGCTGAGCGGTAGGAAGTGGTCTGGAGTTCGAGGAGTCCCCTGCTCCACCAGGCAGTCACACTAGGACCCCCACCAAGGAACAGAAGGGGGAGGGAGAGGGGAGGCAAAGGTGAGCCACAGTGATACCCCTCACGCTTCCTGCTGTGGCTCTCACGTTTCACAGCCGCGGTGGAAGGAAGCCCCCCAGAGCACAGGACTCAGGGGAGATAGGCTGGATTCTTACAACCTCAAAGCATGTGTGCCCTCCCCCCGCCCCCGTGAGGCTGTTGTAGGTTAGAGTTCTTGGACTGGGCCTCCTCGGACCAGGCCCCCGCCGTATGCAGTGGTATGGATCATTCATTGCCCAAGCGCAGCTGAAGGTCAAGTAGGGGCTGAAATCCACCCTGCACCATGCTTGGCCATCTGGCCATCTGTGGGGCTTGGGCCCAGTAGAGGAGTCCTGGCTTCTGTTTTGAATGAAGGTGCAACATGCCATCGACTTTCAGTTACCTTTGGTCTTTGCCCTGAGCCTTCCTACCAAAGCAGCAGGGTTTTGAGAAGGCCCCTGGGCTCCAGTGCCCCCAACTGCACGATGTTTGGCACCGCCCTGACAATTGCATTGTATACTCAAGTTCTGGGTGACTCAGAATGAAGTTTCCACCTGACGGAGAAGCTCACAGAGTGCTGCCTCTTCCGGGCATTTCAAGGCTCCTTCTGCACCCAAACTAGCATGGCCCTAGCAGCTTCCATGAACCACATGAAACTACTCCTAAGCATCTCCTGTAAAAGGGGCCATCTCTGGCCTTTAACAGATAAGCTCTCCATGTCATAATACCTCTTAAGACTTAGAAAGAACAGTTTGCTTTCTCCAAAGGTTTCTCTTTTACCAAGAAAATAAAGGACAGTTGGCTCTCCAACCACCTGGATCCAGGCCTCTTGCCACCACTTAGTCCTAAATGGCAGTTGGTACACATCCTTGTTCCACGAACTATGTAGCTTCATGCCTTAGTTTTTCCATTATTAGTCCCATGACATGGATGGTCTTTTTATACATCTTTCCCAGCAACGTGGGAATGCTATTCAACTAGTCTTTCATTGAGTTTTATAGTTTGCAGGAGGTAGCAGATGACATATTCATACAGATCTCCCTTTAGAGAGATCTAGCACTTTATGGATAGTATATCCAGAAAATGGCTACCATATTGCAAAGCATATTGGTTGGTTGGTTAATCCCATTTGGTTAGAACATTGGGATGTCTTAGACCAAGTTTTGGGGTTTCAGCCTCAAGTACTCTGAGAGTTGCCACTATTCTACAGTCATAGACCATTTCCTCAGACACGGCCACATCTTGTGGGGATGTGGTGTTGCCCCCAGAGCACAGGGAGTGTGGCTGCATCAATGCAAATCCATTTCCACCACTGGAACCATAAGCTCGGAACGCAACACCCATCAGAGTCTTCACAAAAGAATGGCAGGGAATTTATAAACTTTTTTTGAAGTTTGGACCTTTTATCATATAGATGCTAAAAATCTCAGAAGCTTGGAAGATTTTTCTCCTTCAGCTAGCCCTGAAAACATCTCTGTAATTGTCCCACATGCCCATTTGAGATGCCTAGAATGTGTCTGGTGTTTTCTCGTTCCAAATGCTTTGTTAACAGACTTTGCAGAACCACTGACCCAACACTACCTCTGGGAGGAAGAGACATGATTAAAAGCTCTTCAAAGAACTTCACTGAGATCCTTCTTGCCTTTCCTGATACCCACTTCTTGTGAAAAGTAGCCTGGAGATGTTTGAACCTCCTGTCTGGGGACCAGCCTTCTTCTCCCACACCCTCTGCCCACATGGCCAACCTGAAGGGTCTCCACGGGGCTGTGGGAGCTGTCCTGTCCTGCAGTTTGCACCCAGGGGTCCACCTGGCCTCACAGTACACTCTCGGTTTGTCCGCAGAACCCTTAAACATCCTCTACCCACAGCGTGCACTGCAAAAGCAATAGGGAAGGATGGGTTCCCACCACTCTCCATAGGGCCTCAGGGGTGGAGAAACTCCATAGGCCTTGCCTCTGACAGCCTGTGGCAGCTTCTCGGTGTGGGAAGCCACTCAGCCACGGCAACACACCAGGGACACACCAGGCCTTCCATTCGGCAAGTTCTGATTTCTCACGAGGAAAGGACACAGAGAGAGAGAGAGGACCAAAGAAGAGAAGGGTGAGCACTCAAACCTTAATCGTTCCCCACCATGGCTATTGTGATGTTTACATCTAGCAAATTCAAAATCATGCTTAAATTCCGTCAACACGCATCTAGTGATGACAGGTTGGTTGCAACCCAGAATTCTTAGAATTTATGTTAAAAAGATGAACGAAATACACAGATCGCACAGGAGTCATGTTTACAAGGACTCTCCTCTTCAGCAGAGGGGGAAGAAAAGGGCAAATCACCATCAGTGGGTTGCTGTCCTCGGCGAAGGGAAGTGGGGCCAGATCCATGCATGGGGGTCCTGTTCCCTGGCTGCCATTTTGCCTCCTGCTGCTCTGACGTTAACGGTGTGCTGGTGGGGCCCCACAGACTCAGCGGCTTGTTTTTGATGAGCGCAGGGATGAGTGAGCAGGAGTCCTTCCTGAACACTAAGGCCTACGCTCGAATCTTGGAGAGAGCGGTGCAGAGAGGAGAGAAGGGTGTGTGCTGTTCTAGAGACCACAGGACAGAAGAACCTGCACCCAGAGCCATGGGGAAGGCCTGTGCACTCAGTGCGCTCGCCTCCTGCCACGGGGTCTCCTATCTGCCACCGCGTTCCTCTCCATCCCCCTCGAAGCTGGATGTGCGTGAGAAACAGGCCACTTCCCTACGAGACAACTGAACCCGTAGCCCCCCTTAACTCCCTGGTCACACTCAAGTCTCGAGGAGCTTGATAAGGCCTTGACCCTGGGAGCACAGGGGACACCCCGGGGACTTCCTCCGCTCCGTGCCTACTGCCCTCCTCCCCCTGCCCCGCTCCGCGGATGAGGCTGACGGGGACTGTGAGGGAGGTCGGAACTCATGCAGAGGCCGCTAACACACACGCCAGCTAGACGGCATCGCCAGGGCCCATGCAGCACGCCACCTTCTGCACCCGCAAAGCCGCTGCGTGGCAGCATCAGCTCGCCACCTGCACCTGCGCGAGGGCTAGAGCTCACAGACGGAAATTTGGATTTTTTTTGTTTGTTTTTAAGATGAGCTATGGTTCTGAGCCAATTTATTTCATGGTACAGTGCGATGGCCTTCTCCCTGGACTGCCGCAGAAGATGCACGCGCCGGGCAGCCCCAAGGGCAGCAGGGTCCTTCCTCCCCAGAGCCCCGGACAGAAGATCAAACGCGCGGCCCGAGGCTGGGCGGCTGTGTGTGCACCTTCTGCAGAGGGAGCTGCTTGGGGCTTTGCACCCCCATCCCTCGAAGAGAAGCTGCAGACGCTCGCAAAAGAAAAAGGGTGTATCAAGTGGGGGAAAGCACTGGACTCCCTCCCGCCCCGAAGGAAACGACAACCAACAACAGAAAACTGAAGAAACAAAGAGAAACCAGAAGAAACGTTGAGGGAAGAAAACCAGCTGAACTTACCACACTGCGAGTGAACTTTTCTAAGGAAGTTCTACGACCTTGCTCACTTTCTGGCTTTAGGGGGGAAAAAAAGGTAGGGAGAAAAATACAGAAAAAAAAAAAAACAACTCTTCAGCTTACATGTGGTTTCCAAACAGCAGCAGCGGCAGCTAATGAACAAAAACAACAGCAAAACAGGGCGAAAAAACGGGAAAAGAGAAGCAGCCAGCGCCGTAGGTGAGAGGCAGCGGGAGAGACAGCAAACAGAAGCCCGCCAGAGATGGTGCTGCCTCGTGAGGAGAGGGGGGTGTTTGCTTCTAAGGGGGCAGCAGGTGGTGCTGTGGGGCTCGGAGTCCGAGCCTCCGTGCCTTTGCACGGCCTCTGCCGGCTCCCTGGTCCCGCGGGCTGTGCTGGCAGGATGGTGCCCCCGGTGTGGGTCCCTGAGGCTGCAGGCAGGTACCTGGGGCCCCACGTGGGGCCCCAGAACAGACTAGCCCTGAAGGCTGGGGATCCTGATGGGATATCAGGAAGTGGCCGTGGGCAAGGGGAGGTCATCAAGCCTCCGGGAGTTGGGCTTAGGTTTCTTAGATTCTTCCCCACCCAGGGGCCGCCAGAAAGTTCACTCCCTTCAGTGACTTCCTACTGGCCCCCTCTGGACTTCCATTCTGTGTCCTTAGAGCAAGGAGGGTCTACCCAATGCCCTCTCGGTTGACAAAAGGTCTTAGGCCTCAGAAGGAGTGTTTAGGACAGAAAGGGCCCTCTTGGTGTGTAGGCAAGTGACCCCTTCCGAGGTTTCCTCGGGGCAGGCGACAGGAGGCTCAGGGACCCCTGTGGAGAACTCTTAGCTAAGGAGCCCCTGCCAGGGGCAAGAAGAGGCAAAGCCCTTGAATCCTGCCCCCAGGCCTCGTCGTTCACTACCACACAGAACCACGGGAAGAGAGGAGGGTGTGATGTGCACCTGACCCTCTCCCTAAGTTTCCTGCTTTGCCAAGAGGTTTGGGAGAGGATTGCATCCCAAATACTGGCTAGTTGATCCTAGAGCCTTGTTCCAGGGTCCTGAGCCCGAGACTGGGAAATTTGGAGAGTACAGTCACTCACATGGACACACACACACATGCACGCACACTCAGCAAAAATGGAAACTGGAGAGCTGAAGTAGCAGCCAGGTGCCTGTGGGTCTGCAGGGTGCTGAAAGCAGAGGGGTGGCCAAAGGGCAGACACCTGTCTGTGCGGTCAAGGTCAGAGGGCTTCTTTGGTGGTGGTCACACCCCTATCCCCTCCGTTGGCTGCCAGGAGACAGGACGTCGCAGAAGAAAAACACAACACACACACACACACACACACACACACACACACACACACACACACACCCCACGCCACGGCAGAGACAGGCTGGTCCTTCTCCCACAAGCTGCCGAAGAGCCGAGGGTTACCAGACCAAGTCTCGGCTCTGGGGATGGAAGGACTCAGCTTCCATCCCGTGCATGGCCAGGCAGCACACCCTCGGCTGGGGTCGGGCTGGTCCTGGGCCCTGCAGCTAGCACGGCGTGCCTGTCATTCTTGTCCTCTGGCCACTGGGTTGCTGCTCACAGAGGGGTGCCTCGGCCTGACTCATTGGGGTTCCTGCCTTGCACATCCTGGAGGAACCCTCGAAACCCAGCTCACCTGACCCTCGAGAACCTACTTTGCCAGAGCACCTAACCTTGTCTGTGACAATATTGGGATAGAGGATGACCTAGGGAGGAAGTCTCAGGGGGGGTGTCGCTCCAGACTCCATCACGTGATGGAAAAGCAGAAGAGTGAGGTCGGATCAGGTCCCCACTCATAGCTGGGAGCGTAGGACCTCTCACATACCTTTATGACCTGGACATTGATATCACACGGCAAGCCCATCTCTGACATCGGGGTACTTCTAGGCCTACCTGAAAATGCCGAGTTACAACTCCAGTCCACACCTGGAAACTCTCAGGGAGAAATGGAAGAAAAAGTAGGTTTTGTCACTGTTTTTGGAAACGATTACCCCTTGGATATTGCAAGGGTGTTGGCATCTGCAAGAGCTTTTCTTCATTTGGGGGCTGGGAGGATCATTCTAATCAGTTTCACTAATCAGTTTCACATGTAACATTTCCAGGCAAGCTGTGGGTCCCTTCCACAGGCACTGGAGGGATCTCCTTTGAGAAGTTCCCCTCTTACTGGAGGACCTGTGGGCACAGGTGTATTGGCTCCACTCCACTCTGGAGTGTGTTTCCCCTTTGTGTTCAGACCCCTAAGAGGACTGCGTGGCCTCTGGCTTCTCCTGGGTACGTAGATGGGCCCAGGTGAGCCAGACTGGAAATAGGACCATCCATTTTGGCCTTCTCCCCTGAGATCTGGGCTGGAGATACTGGAAGTGTCCATAGTTTTTCTTGAAAAGATGGACATCTGATGTTCCCCTCCGTCAGAGCCCCTCTACCTACACCCTCCTGCAAGGGAGCCGGCGAGAGGCCAGGCTTCACACTGTCCATCAAACAGTGACGCTTGTTGGAAGGGGTGCAGGCAACCAATAAAGCTGGGTTTCTGACAGCCTGGGCATTCCAGAAGTCCCTTTCCCTTCCTCAGACTATCAGGAATATTCTCAGGGCGACCTAAGGGCAGGAGAATGGGAAACACAGGCTCTTCTAGACTCTGGAGTTCAATGGTACCAACCAGCTACGCAGACAGGATCCTGGCACACGAGGGAGACAGTTAGACATTACACATAGAGGAGGGCTGTGTGGCTGGGAGAGGCAGCCCAGCAGAGGGCGTGTGGGTGGACAACCGCAAGCTCAGGGACTGGGGTTGGCTGCGAGGGGAGCCGAGGGGAGGCCCACGGTCCTGAGTGGCGTGGCACGGAAGTTGTGGATTCGGGTGCAAGGAGAGCCACACTAAACCACACGTGGGCCTCGGAGCAGAGCTACGACGCACAGAGGGTTTGCAGGCATCCTGGAATTCCGAACCATCTTCCCAGACCCCAGGCCCCTCCCGGCTCCGCCTGCCCTCCTCCCAGAAATCCAGCCGAGTTCTTCCTGCTTCAGCTGCCCCTCGTCTCCTACATGCTGAGGGTCCCTGGGCCCCCCAATCCAAATGCCAAAGGTTGCAGGGACGAGGAAGCTAGGGTGCAGTTATTTCATGGCTGAAAGAAAAGGCAAACACTGTGGGGCATCGGGGAGGGGACAATTCCTGGAGTGACTTCTGGGGCCAGATTGGGGACTGGGGGGAGGGCTTGAAACCTGTAAGGTTTTCTACCCAGTGAGGGGGTTGCCCTAATCCTTGCCTCATCTCATCACTGAGCTGGTCAGACTTTGCAGTGAGGGGCTCTTTCTGGTTTCCTAAGGCAATCGTGGATGTCACCACCAGTCCTGAAATCTTATGTTGAGCCACCATGGCCTAGATATTTGGTCACACTCCCTGCTGTCGGCAGAATGCATAGGCCAAAGTAATGGGGACATGGAGACAGGATGCCACACCCTGGACCTTGGGGGTGCGCTGGGGTGGTGACAATTCTACTTGTCTTCCCTTGGAGTGGGAGCAGATAGAGAAGGGAAAGAAGAAAAGAGAAAATAAATAAAACCCAAGGGATGATACTCTCATTTGACGCCAGCAGCAAGCAGCAGGCAAGGGTTAACAGGGCTAAGAAAGGCAGGCCTGCCCTTCCCAAAGATACCTTCTTCTTGGCCAGCAGCAAGTCCTGGTACGCGTTTGACCGGAGGAAGCGGGCATAGCTGTCACTCTTCATCAACTTGTAGATGTGTTCCTGGGAAGGAAGGAGGAGGGAAGACACAAGAGAGCACTGTCAACCACTGCTAAGGAAGGGGAATCACAACCCTACTGGCCACCACTGTTTTAGTTAAGAGACAAACAGGGGTACACTTGAGTGTATCTAGAAACACTTGCGATACGTTTGTTTTGTTCTTTTCCCACCCAGAAACGCCAAACAACAGATATTTTCTCCCTTAGCATAAAATCACCTTGAGGATCATGTCCCAAAGGCTTTGTAATTGGGCCTTGGTGCCATGTGGAGATGCAATATTGCTTAATGATTAAAACCACAGGCACAGCAGTGAGAAGGAACCAACTACTGATACACCCAACCACTTGGATGAATCTCGAGGGATTTATGATGAGGGAAAGAGCCAATCCCCAGAAGGTTACACACTGTATGATTCCATTTGTATAACATTCTTAAAATGACAGATTATAGACATAGACAACAGATGAGTGGTGGCCAGGGGCTAAGGATTGGAGGGGGTAGGGAAGGGTGTGGTTTTAAAAGACAGTATGAAGGATTCTTGGGGTGATGGAGTTGTACAACACACACACACACACACGAGTACAGGTAAAACTGGGGAATCAGATATACTCGGTGGATATAGCAATGTCAACATCATGGCTGTGATATGATACTACGGTTTTGTGGATGTTACCACTATGGGAAATGGGGTAACTGATACATTTCTGTATTCTCTCTTACAGCTGCTTGTGAATCTAGAAGTATCTCAAACTAAAAAGCTTAATTAAAAGGAAAAAACCAACTCTATAGGCAACAGTACAATTAGGTCAGCTGTGCATGTTAGGGCCAACCTCTGATCCTGGAAGGGTGCCCTTGGCAACCATCTACAGGGCACATGAGCAAATACACCAGGCCTAAGGCTTACATCCAGGAGGGGCAGATGCTGTGGCGTGGTGCCCTCTCTTCACCCAGGTTTCTAGAGGCATTTGCATTCTGGCCTTGGAGGTGAATTTCACCCTTGACTTCCAGCTCATTCCTATAGTCTGTGGGCCCTTCTCACAGATCTGTCCTCACCAAAGGCAGGGTAAGCCTGGTGCCTTAAAAGAGGGCGTTTGTTGATTGAAAAATCATTTATCAATCATGATGGAACAAATGTGGCTCAGCTGTCCAGGAGAGTCTGGCTGTCCCAAGAGAGGACCTGTTAAGAGGAATGGTGGGCTTTCCCCAGGGAGGACAGGATTGCTGGCAGAGGCAGAGGAAGCATCTTCTCTTATACACATGCATTGTTCATCCCATGAAGCTGGACAAGGGCCTCGGGGCTCAGGGGAATGAAAAGCCGGTCATTGAGGACAGAGTGCTCAGTTGAGAGGTGGGACTGGTCATTAAGGACCTCCTCCTTGGGACTTGCCTTCCTGGGGAGGGTAGAGGAATGGAAGCCTCCCCTCAGCTGGGGGGCACATTTTGGAGAGGCCTGGTCAGGCGCCAAGCAAAATTCAACAGTGACTTGGATCTGAACCGACTTTGATAATCCAGGTGTGGTGCATTTCATAAACTTTGTGAGAACGTGCTTCCCCTAGTGTTTTCCTGCAATTTTCAGACAGAAATCCAGCTCACTTTAGTGTAAGTTCCTTTAAGATAGAAACAATATGTCTTTATCTCCTATATATGTACAGTGTCCCACACAGGTTTCAGGGTTAGTGACATTGTTTCCAGGTTCATTGACCGGCTGGTGTGAGTAACATCCAGGAGTTTACGGGCGCCATATTTGTGGATTTCGCTCACCTCGGTTCCTGCCCTCTGTGTGGAAGGGGAGTGTGGCTCACTCGAAGGAATTCCACATGCAAGCATCTTGGGTCATCTCTAATGGCCTCAGAGCCTAGGCTGAGGGCCTGTATTGGTCTTTGTTTTCATGTGTGGTCTCTTTAAATTGTTCTACCATTTAAATCATAGGTACAAATGTTAATGACTCATTGTCTCTTTCTTCTTGTCTCAGGCATCGCATGTGTCTGGCTGACAGAGCCAGGTGGCTCCTGAGTCATCTGGAGAGACCTGTCATTCATGCCTGGACCCTCTCCAACCCCCTCTCCAAGGTAACAGCTTCCTGCTTCTTATCCTGGCTTCTCAGAGGAATTCGAATCCCAGGTCTAGCTCACAAAATACTCCCCTACTGCCCCAAGAGAAATAAGGCGATCTCTCCTAGTCCAGCATTTCTGGCCGTGGCAACAAATTTTGCCCCTGATCTAGCTAATTCCTCTAGCTTCACTGTAGGACAGAAAAGCCTGGTCCATTAAAAGAATGAACTTGTCAACTAAGAAAGAGGAGGATAAAGCAGATGTCTAAATATTTTGTCAGAGAAATAGTCAGCAAATATTTAATGAGCATCTACTAAGTACGAGCACTCTGTCAGGCATTGAGGTGACAACCTGAACAAGACAGACTAGGTCTCTGCTGTCATGAAGCTTAGAGGCTACAAGGCAAGACTGAAGCATAGAGTCATAGACTACAACTCCCAAAGCAGTTTCAGGTCCCAGCCACTTGTGAATTTTGTGTGGCTCTTTGCAGTGGGCTCACTCCCATGAGCAACTTTTGTAGATCTGGGGGCATATTGGAGCTGAGGGCTCCAAAGAAGCAGTATAAGCACAGGGTGCTGGGAATGGGCGTATGTGGGAAGACCCACTCGGCCAGAGTAGGGTGTGTCCCCCACCCCCTCTGGGCGTCCCTTTCCCACAGTCCGGAGGTCCCTGACTGTCTCCTACCCTCCTCTGCTCCCCCAAGCCAAGAAATGGGGCTTCTGACAGACCCAGCTGTGGAACTCGGTTCCTTCCTCCTTGCCAGCTTTGTCGAAGAAGCACAAAGACAGTAAACAGGGGGTGGGTGAAGGGAGCACTGAGGTTTTTCTGGGAATGAGAATTAAGATGGGACTCAGGGTCTTTGGCCAGTTCCCAAATGCAATGAGTTTATCACTGGCAGGGACAGCAAGTGTACAAAGCTCTTGGCAGTGACCTCTACTGATTTATGGGAGGTTCTGGTTTGTTTCCCCTGCTCTGAAGACAACCAGTCTTAAGGGAAATGTATATCCAGAATCTGCAAAGAGCCACTGGCAAAACCAGGGAGCGCCCACTGACAGAATTCCTCAGGGGCTAGAGAAAAAGAAGTTTGGTCTTCTCATTGCTTCTTTGCCTTTTCTTCTTTTCCCATCCTTCCCTCCTTCCCTTCCTCTCTGTCCTTTTCCTCTTCTTTCTTCCTTTCTCTCCTTCATTCCTTTCTTTCCTTCCTCTCTCCCTCTCTCCATTCCTCCTCCTCCTTATTCCTTCTCCCTCTCAAGAAGAGATAGCTCGGTTGACTAGGAACAAGTAAAACTAGCAGGGTCCCCACCTGCCTTCCTGACACAGGGGAGGGGGAGGACAGTTG
The DNA here is from genome assembly GCA_002007465.1 of Ailurus styani. Lineage (NCBI taxonomy): Eukaryota > Metazoa > Chordata > Mammalia > Carnivora > Ailuridae > Ailurus > Ailurus styani. The sequence goes on along the minus strand of LNAC01000027.1, from coordinate 7,820,059 downwards.
TCCACAGCTGGAGCAATGGACTCCCTAGGGCCCTAAGTCCGCCTGAACACCTTAGCCACGGTTCTCAGTGTGGGGAGGGAATCACACCCCTGCGGCGGCTGACAGTTTTAGCACAGGGATGTCACCCTGACGAGACACTCCGCCCGCATCTCCCTTTTTGGGCCCGGGCCTGGGATGGGGTGCCCTGCTGCCTGGGATGCTAAGGCGGAAGAAACAACTGGAACCCGGAGGGTGCGAGACACATGTGGGCGCTGGAAGGAGCAGGAAGTACAAGCTGTCTCTAAACCACACCTGTTTCAAATCAATGGTTTGCTGTGAGAGTCCTCATTTGGGAATCTCCTGTATTTTTCGGCAAAACACAGCGACCCTCACAAGTGCCAGGGAAGGTAATCAGACAAATGTCTGGGGCCTTGGGCCCCAAGCATGCTGGAGCAGCTGACTTACTTAAGAGCACCCTCATGTCCTCCTCTTTGCTGTGGGTCCCTGAAACAGCCACGATCTCATTTCCCAGCTTTCGAACATCCTCCTGGAGTGGGAAACCACTCAGCTGGAGTGTTGCACAGCTGCCAAGAGCCCTTCTTGGGATGTTTAAGTGTCCTATTTTTCTTTTTGCAGAGATATGGGCCTCATGTCTGCCCTCCACCCCAGACCTTCTGGAACAACATCCAGACTTTGAGGACTGCTGGGTCCATTGCAATCCCTTGGAGGCAGATGAAGCTGTGGGGTAGGAGGGGATGTTGCCAGGCAGAGAGGTGGAAGCAAGACTGGGCTTGGTGCCAAAGGCCTGGATTCAGGTCCTGACTCTTGCCCCTTTCCAGCCCTGCCTGGAAATTCAGTGAGGAATTCGAAGTGAAAGCACTATAAAAACTATATACATGTAAAGTAAGAATAATAATTGGCCTTCATGTTGTGACTGTCCTTGCTAGGGAGGACATGGGGGTGAGTCCAAAGACTGCAGGATCCCTGGGGTGGGGGGAAAGGTGAAGCAGAGCCATAATTTAGTTCCTGTTGTTTGCTCTGAATCAGTGCTTCAATTTAAACAATGCCACTTTATAGTTGAGGGTTCTGAAATTCTGAAAGGTTAAGTGACTGGTCCAAGTACAGAGCTAGGACTTGAACCCAGAACTGTGTGACCCCCCAAAGCTTGCACTCTTCCCTGGCAACATGTTGCTTCTCACCATTATCGAGTTGCAGTTTTGGGGGGAGTCAGTGTTGCGTAACTGGGACAAAAGAGGTCCTCAGTGTGTCCTTGGCAGAAACGTTAGGGGTCTCCCCTCAAGTACTGATGTGGGTCATCCTGGTAGTAGGTGAGCTGCCCTTTGGGAGCCATTTACTACCTCTGCCATCAGTGACGATGATGGCTGGGTCACTCAGGGCAACGGGCACAGGCTTCTTACCTCACAGACCAGGTACAACTTGCCTCCCATATCACGAGGAAGGTCCTGACCTGGCAAAACTCTGGGGGATGACTGGGTCCTTGGGAAGCCATAAGCAGCAGGTCTGTATCAAAGCAAGTCACCCAGGAGATCCCTTTCAAGAGACTCTTGAATATCGTAAAGCAGAGGTCTTTAGACCGTAGGCATGGTTAGCTGAGGGCTAGGGAAAATTAGCACTTGTTTCAACCTGGGTCCTGCAGGAGGACACAGATGGGACAGCGCAGTGCTAAGGGCTTGATGTGAGGCCTAAATCGGTACCTGTTGAATACATGTAGGCGAGACAACAGGAACGAAGGCATGGCAGTGTGGACACCCCCTTGTCTTCATGGAGCAGCTTTGGATGACCTCCTAGGATCATGTGGATCTTAAATGAGAAGGCCCCGTTTCGATTTCTTTGTCCTTCTCAGCAGAACATGGGGACCCTTATTTCCATGGAATGCAGCATTCCAATCATAAGAGAGTGTAAGAACACATCCTCATCTGCCTTTACCCTGTGAAGCCTCTGTATCAGCATGCTCACTTGAACTGACCAAAGGGTGCAGTCACTCAAGGCTGTTCAATCCCTACTCTGTGCGTAAGAGGAGCTTTGAAGACAGCTTTGTGTACTGCCTTTTACCTACCCAAATACCATGGGCATTAACTCAGACTAGTGTTTTCCTTTTTCTCTTCGAGATCATGGGGTTTGGTGTAGGCAAGCTACGCTCTGAAGCATCAACAAAGAAATTTTGGAATTTAGCTCTCTGGCGCCTTCTCTCTAGGAACTACTAGTCTGTGTAATAAACAGAACCAGATCACAAACAACGGATCTGTTCTTTTAGAGAATGCATCCCTCCCTCTGCTGTTCATCTCCCTAAAATAAAACCACCCACAGCATAAAATGAGTAACTCCTGGAGCGAGCAATGCTATGGCATTCTTCCTATGTCAGGCATGGGAAGCCTACCAGGAAACGCCCTCCAATCGAGGATTAATATCAGGAAACTTGGGGCAGTCTTGTGATAGAGGCACACAATCCCAGCACCACCGCCACCAGAGCAAAGGTGACCAACCTTCAGCAGGCTGCAAAGCCTTCTACTTCTGAGTAATCTGGGACAAGCATAGATGTGCCTTCCACATAAAAGCTTCGCCTTTTAAACAAAGCACATGTTCGGAGCCTTGCATTCCTTAATCAAGTTGCTTTTAAAAATCTTAGTTGAGATAATAATAGAAACTTTTGACTAGAGGCTTCTTGTCTGTCTAAAGGAGATGGAGACTTGCTAGTATATTTCTTATCTCTTTCATCACCCATCCCCACTTTGGACTTGAGGTTGCCCTTTGATCATGCCACGCATGGATGATGGCCAAGTAGAGTTTCAGGAACTTAGACTGAGGTCTACTTAAAGGAAGGGTCCCTCCTATGTATCTGTCTATTCCCAGAGCCTAGAACACCTGACTCTTGGGTATGCCAAGTTTTGCTGAATTGGCATGTCATAGAAATTTAATTTAACTGGAATTTATTGATCACCTACTGTATGTGTTCCCCAAGGTTGTTTGGCAAGATTTTTCAAAGTGGAAAGCCAGGGGACAGGTTGTCCTTCTATTTTCTAATGACAGGTGCAGCTGAGAGTGTTACTATTCTGGACTGAGTTGTCAAGGAAATTTTTTAAAAATTTGAACTGTGGGCAGAGCATTACTTTAGTGCTGTGGGGACTTACAAAAGGTAAAGAAGACCAAATTCTCATCAAAGAACTTTCAAGTCCAGAGGTGCTGCAAGGCCCAGAGGGCCCTCAGTTGGGCGTTTCAGCAGCTCAGGCAGGAAAGCAGTGGGGGGTGGGAAGGGTCGGGGGAGGGGGCTCAGACAGCTGGGAAGCCAACACAGGATCCTACAGGAACTGGAGCCCAAGGCTGGGTTGGTCTGCCTAGTTCAACTGTCAATCCATTTGACGGACAGATTTCCAATCCAATCCAATCCCAATGAAGTGTTTTCTCAGGCCTGCTTTGTTTCATTTGTGTGCTCTTAGACAAGCTCTGCTTGATGGCCAAGAGTCATCCAGGCCTCCCGCTTCCTTTGCAATTTCTCTCACTATAGAACATCACAGCTCACAGGTCAAGGTCTCCCAACTGGAATGGGAGAACGACTGTTCATGAAATGGGTGATGGGGAGATGGATGAATGGCTGAACAGGCCCAATGACACAATCCTGGGAACACCTGAGACTTTTTAAATTGAAGCCAGCCAGCCACTGTGGCAGCCAGCTGACTTCCATCTCCCTCCTGTAGTCTGCCGAGGCTCCGGAAAGAGGTGAACGTCCTAAGAGGAAGCCTTAGGTTCTCAATAATTCCTGTGGTTTCATTCTCTCCTCAAAAACCACCAGCAAAGCTTTAGATTACATGCTCCGAGATTCAGACCTCTCTTGCTCCGGCTCACCCTGCCCACCACCCTCTGATACCCTCTCTTAGCTCAAAGCCTTCCACGTCTTCCAACCACCTTCAGGATGAGAAAAATTTGAATTCCTGAGGATGACACGGGAGGCCCCCAGCACTTGGCTCCTACATACTTCTGCATTTTTCTCCTAAGAACGCCTTAGATGAGCAAACATCTTGGGAGAATTATTTTTTGGTCTAACTTGGAATTATAAGACCTTGGGATTACCAGAGATATTCATTTTTGTGAATTCACACACATAAATAGGTAGCATTTTTTACTTATTCAAAATAAATTTCAGGGCCATTAGCTCATTTGGTTTTTCAAAAATCGTTAGAGGGCTATACAGAAGACATCATCCCCATTTTCTAGATAAGAAAACTAAGGCCTGCAAGGTCAAGGTTCTTGCCCAGGACCACATAACAAGTGAGTGGCAATGCAGGTCCTCTGATGCCCCATGGTTGAGAACAGAGAATTCGATCCTTAACAGAAAGAACTGAGTCCTTTAAAAAAAAATCATGGCCCATTTTCTTTTTTTCTCCCCTTACAAAGCGAAATCTATGAAATTGGAACAACACAGCAAACAGCTGAGGGCTATGGTCACAGCCCACAGACCTTTATGGAAGATTGGGTCTTGGCCCAAATTTTCAAAAAAGCCAAATGGATCAGCAAAACACAAGTTGCAAATGCGGGGTCCGTGCTGATGGGGTGTCTTGTGAAATATTTCCACAGGAAGCAAACACAGGCAATTAACTTTGCTATAACAATGCACGCGGTCAGATAAAAAACAAAATCCTTGGAGAGAGTGGGCACCCCACCCCCAGTCCCCATTTCAAAGGAACCCATAAATCTGGCTGACCCATTCTGGCTACTGACCCTAATAGTAGGGCACACACTCACAGCTCTATGGCACTCTGAGTCCCCCAGTAGGGGGCTTCTGAGAACCCTTGTAACCAGCTGAAGAAGCCACTCACAGCTCCTGATCCCATAGAGGAAGATTTCAAAGGGTTTGGGAGTCATTTGCCCACTTTGCAGATGGACGAAATGAGGAAAGCAAGCTTAAACTTAAATGTGCAATCCTAGACAAAGCAGGTGGCAGAAGCAGTATCAGAGACTGCTTCTGGGCTAGATCCTTCTGTAGAGAAGACAGATGACAACTGAGCCCTCAGCAACTAACAATCCAAGGGCAGTGTAATCTGAGCAGCAGATGCTTGGCCCATAGTTCAGGAGATCTGAGTGCAAGTCTAGGTTGGTCTTGGGCTGCTAAGGATTTTAAGCTCTTTTCCTTACCCGGAAGCTTTGGAATCACACATGAGTAGCTGAGGCAGGAAGCTGTGTGGACCAGGAAGGGAAAGCAGTGGGAGCATCGTGGGACTGGATGACTTCTCAGTCTGCTCTGTCACCTCCAACCCCTACTCGGACGGATTTGTAGATGGGGTTGGTCATGCTACCACATTGAGATAGAGCTCCTCTGACCTCTCCCAACGAAACTGGAGATCAACCACTTCCAACCTGCTATCTTCTACCTTTCTGGATTTCTTGAAGTGTTTCAGTGATTTTCATGATATACTATTTAGCACAGGAGTCTCAAGTGACACGCCTCAAACTCACATCTGGCCCCTTGTCTATTTTTTTATGGGCTGTGAGCTAAGAATGGTTTTTACATTTTTAAATGGCTGAAAATATTTTAAAAGACTATTTCATGAAAAAGTATATGAAATTGAGCTTTCAGTATCCATAAATAAAGATTTTTTTGGGAACACAGCCATATCCCCTCCCTTATGCTGTTTACATTGTAATATTGTTATGGTGTAACTATTTTCACATCACAGAATTGAGTGGTGGTGACACAGACCATATGACCACAAAGCCTTAAATTTATACTGTCTGGCCCTTTATAGAAAAAGTTCAGTTTTTTTAAATCGAACACTGGTTTAGTGTAAAAAGCAGGCACAGAATCACCTTATTTGCATAATCACCTTGTACACATAAATTGAGGAGGAAAATACACTAAAATGGGGATTGTCTTTGGGTGCTGGAATTACATGCAGTTATTCGAATTTTTTCACCGAACATGTTAAACATAAAGGTATAAAAATATTAATCGCATTAGGAAAATAAAATAGTAAGTATTTATCCTATCTTACTATGGGCCAAATCATTTTTGTTGTTGATGTGCTTCATTTCACCTGGTCCCCTTTCTGTCCCCACGTGTGGGGACCCTTGTACCGTTGTTATACGAATGAGGAAGATCCAGGGAGTTTAAGTAACTTGCCCAAGGTCACACTGCTAGTTAAAAGCTCATTGTATGTGGCCCTTCTTTTCACTAAATCTGTATCATGCACCCCAGTGTTCATAGCAACAATGTCCATGATAACCAAACTGTGGAAGGAGCCAAGATGCCCTTCAACAGACAAATGGATAAAGAAGATGTAGTTCATATAGACAATGGAATATTACTCATACATCAGAAAGGATGAATAGCCAACATTTTCATCAACATGGATGTGACTGGAGGAGATTATGCTAAGTGAAATAACTCAAGCAGAGAAAGATAATTATCAGATGGTTTCACTTATTTGTGGAACATAAGGAATAGCATGGAGGGCATTAGGAGAAGGAAGGGAAAAATGAAGGGGGGATCCAGAGGGGGGAGATGAACCACGAGAGACTATGGACTCCAGGAAACAATCTGAGGGTTTTAGAGGGAAGGGGGTTGGGAGGATGGGTTAGCCTGGTGGTAGGTATTAAATAGGGCACGTGTTGCATGGAGTACTGGGTGTTATACACAAACACTGAATCATGGAACACTACATCAAAAACTAATGATGTGGGGTACCTGGGTAGCTCAGTCACTTAAGCATCTGCTTTCCACTCAGGTCATGACCCCAGGGTCCTGGGATCGAGTCCTACATTGGGCTTCCTGTTCAGGGGCGGCCTGCTTCTCCCTCTCCCTCTGCCACTCCCCCTTCTTGTGCACTCTCTCACTCACTCTATCTCTCTAATAAGCAAACAAAATCTTAAAAAAAAACCCAAAACAACCCCCCCAAAACACTAATGATGTACTACATGGTGACTGATATATTGTTGTATGTTTACAGTGGAAACACACTTAAGAAACAAAGGGAACAGGTTGAAACAAGTTCGTTTAGGAAGAGTGTTTTATTTAATTCACAGGAGACCAACCCTAACAGATAATGAGGAACTTAGAGAGGCTCTGAGTGGCCTTTCTGAGTCTACTCTGCCTCAACGATGAGGTATCCTTTTTGTGGAAGTACTTGAACAATTGCAGAGCACTGTACTAATGAAGGCTGTGTATTCAGAAACTTGAATACACAAGCAGGCACAAACTTGAGCAGGCACAACCTGCTGACTTCCTAAGATTTCCTATCCCATCTTTCTCAAACTAGAAACAACATAAATGTCAAGAAGAAAGGACTGGTTGCTAAGCGATGGTGCTTCCACACAATGGAATACTATGCAGCAATTAAAGACCTAGGCGATAATCCTCTTGTTGCTGCTAGTGTGGGCACTGTAGCTCCGAGGCTGCTCTGTCCTCAAGCAGGAGAAAGTGAATGATGTGAGGTACTAGTGCCATCATCTGTGGCATCCTTGAGAACTGAGATTCTCAGCATAGAGAAAGGAGACACAAATATAAAAAGAAGAGGTTAAATAAAATCCCCTGTCATTTTCAAACTGAATAGAAAGTATCAGTAAGAACTTATGATGTATTTTTTATCACCACCAACAACCACTAATTTCCTAACTCTGTCCACTGTAAAGGTCTAGAAAGGATGACCAACCCAGGAACAATGAGCACCTCCAAGTTCCTAGATTATGGTCTCTAAGAATCATTTCCCACTAAGAGAAACTAGGGATCCTTGGAGAAATGGCTGATTCCAGGTCTGGGGCAAGGTCTGGAGGATCTTATCCTCCTTGTTATTTGGATGACGTCAAAGGCTACCAGGATCATGTAAAAAGGAGCCAATGACAGAGATGGCACAATCCAAACATCAATAAAAACAATAAACAAAATGGAGTAAAACACATCAAATGTGTTTAAACCTATAAGTTTACAAAGGTACTAAAAACAAAACAGAAACCCTAATTGGTCACCCTTGGAAGATGATAGTAAGCTACTCATTATTTTGAAAACTAAAAAATAAAGGGAAAGAAGCAAACACTTATCTTTCCTATATAAATTGTATTATTGGATGATCTAATAGGAGATATATTTGATTATTTGTATTTCAGCTAATAAATGAAGTAATTAACTAATGGATCTAAGCAATAAACATCAATAGCTGCTAAAATCACAAAAAGAGAGAAAACTAGACCTCATGTGCCTTCTGACAAGAGAGTACAACATGAAGCAGTTTTGCCCACAGACATCAGATGTAAATTGAATTAAATATCTAAATCGAACTACTAATTTGTAGGAAATACAGAGGGTAGAAAGACATGTTAAACAACACCAACAGGCTGTGGGAATCTCTACGGGACAAAGAATACAATTTCTTCATGAAATGAAATGCAAGGGGGCAGGGAGGGAAGTAGAGGTATATAAAAGAAACCTATAGATTAAAAGACATATGAAAGACATGTCAGCATACTGCAATGTGTGGGCCTGATTTGGATTCTGATTTTATTTTATTTATTTTTTTAAAAGATTTTATTTATTTACTTGAGAGAGAAAGAGAGAGCACACAAGCAGGGGGAGCAGCAGGCAGATTCCATGCTGAGCAGGGACTCCAATGAGGAACTCAATCCCAGGACCCTGGGATCATGACCTGAGCTGAAAGCAGATGCTTAACTGACTGAGCCACCCAGGTGCCCCTGGATTCTGATTTTATTTTTTTTATTTTTTATATATTTTTTTAGATTCTGATTTTAAATTAAAGTTTAAAAATGGCATTTATACCACCACCATAAATTTGAACACTTACATGACCTTTGATGATATAAAGAGAATGTTGCTAATTTTTAAGGTATGATAGTGGTGTTAGTAACGCTACATACTAGGTATTCACAGATGAAATGATGTAATGCCTCAGATTTGCTTTAAAATAACCCAATGGTAGCTGAAAAAGTAGGTGGGGGCACAGATAAAATGAGATCAATCCTGTATTGATGATTGCTCAGGCTGGATGAGGGCCCATCTGCTCTTTCTAGTTTATCACATGTTTACATGTTTCCACAATAAAAGATTAAAATAAATCCTTCCTGACATCAGGCTCATCTACTGGTTCTGACCAGTATCCCGGGTCTTACGTTTTATGAATAATGGAGAATTGAGCTATGTGTTTCAGATCATTCATCTGAGGGGCCTCTCCATCACCCAAGGAACTCCTCCATCACCCAAGGAGTTCCTCCATCACCCAAGGAGTTCCTCCATCACCCAAGGAACTTCTCTATCACTCAAGGAGCTCCTCCATCATCCAAGGAACTCCTCCATCACCCAATGAACTCCTCCAACACCCAACGAACTCCTCCATCACCCAAGGAGTTCTTCCATCACCCAAGGAGCTCCTCCATCATCCAAGGAGTTCCTCCATCACCTAAAGAGATTCTCCATCACCCAAGGAGTTTCTCTATCACCCAATGAGCTCTTCCATCACCCAAGGAATTCCTCCATCACCTAAAGAGCTTCGCCATCACCCAAGGAGTTTCTCCATTACCCAGTGAGTTCCTCCATCACCCAAAGAGCTCCTCCATTACCCAAGGAATCCCTCCATCACCTAAAGAGCTGCGCCATCACCCAAGGAATTTCTCCATTACCCAGTGAGCTCCTACATCACCCAATGAGCTCCTCCATTACTCAAGGAGTTCTTTCATCACCCAAAGAGCTTATCCATCACCCAATGAGCTCCTCCATCACCCAATGAGCTCCTCCATTTCCCAAGGAGTTCCTCCATCACCCATGTAACTTCTTCATCACTTTCCTCACCAAGATACATCAATATGTGCTTGGGAGCATATACACAGACACATACAAAAAGATTTCTTATGACTTAAATATTTTTCTTTGAAGCTGCAAAGGCGGTGAGGGAGTTGAACTTTCATAAATCAACAATAATGAACTCTATAGAACCAAATCTGTCTGGCACCGGCATTCAGTGGAACTCACGGCCAGGGGAAGGGAAAGACAGTTTTGGTGTTGAGCTTGGGAGGTGCTTCCCTTCTGAAGTTCTGAACAAATAACCACACAGATCCGGATGATGAGGAACATTAGTTCTGTTCCCATGCTATTATTTGCATCAGTGCCACTGAGCTTCCTAAATGGATAATAATGTCTGTAGGAAAGCAATCTATGCATATTCTCTATTTGGGGACCCCGCAGATGAGAGAAATGAAGAGGGTTGAAGAGACAAGAGTGAACCCTTAAGTCCCATCACCAGGTGTAGGATGGGTAAGAGGGAATCATGGTTAGGGGCCCAGAAGTGGACAACTGACTGGATGCTTATCTTTAGAAATGGTACCTTCTAGCCCTCAAGGTAAAGTGTGCCATTTAGAGTGGCTTACGTGGCCTCTGTTTCTTTTGCCAGCCTCTCCAGCATCTGTGCCAAATTGTGGCATCCAGGCTTAGGAATCCCTCCCATGGGCTTCCTTAAGCCTTAAACCTGGGACTCACCCCAGTTCTCTCACTGGTACAATTTTCCTTTTTTTTTTACTTTCTCCCCAATTAGACAATAACCTCCTTGAGGACAGGGGCTCTGTCCTTCTTAGTGGTATCTCATCACATAGCATAGGGCTTGGGATATCCATGCCCCCCAAATAGTTACTGCAGAGTTCAGGGTCACTAAGGAAGTAGAGTAGGGTGGTGGTTATGAGTGTGGGTTTACAGTGAGATGTGACTCACAGCCCTGCCCGCTCCCTATAGCCACTTTGCTGATGTGGTATTATGGTTTCTGGATTCTACTACTGACTTATTACAGGACCTTGTATTTTGTAAAAACACTTTGAGATTCTCCTGGAAAAGATAACACATATAACTAAATGTCTATCTCTCTGTAACAATGTAACTGACCTAGGAAGACCATCCTAAGAAGGATTTCACCATGCATCTACCTGGAATTATTCCCCTGATGGCCTTACAAATAATGCAACCTGAAATTCTAGCTACACACAATGCCTTGGACCTATATGAAAGAGTGGGGTGGTGGAGTGGACAAATGAACACCTTTTGAGTAGATAAGAACTGCTTGAGTAGATAAGCAAACCTGGGCATCTTCAAATGTGTATCTCCCTCCATCTTTGACATTTTGACTGGTTATCTCGTAGCTGTGAGAATCCAGGTTGATTGCACTTGGGGCCCCCGGAGCCAGAAACTCTTGCCAGATTTCTTCTACCCTCTTGGCCACATCCTGGAGGGGTTGTTTCTTGAGGTCTTGGACAGCCAACCAGAACCTGATGGGGAAGCACAAAGAAAGTCATTTCCAGGGGGCTCAGCCTCTGGACTCTGCTGGATGTGGTCCCAGAACAGACATCCCATGAAACTCATTCTGCTGCATCTCTCAGTCTTCCCTGCTGCACTGTCTAAGTTATAAAGAGGGTAGGGACCTCTGGGAATTCACAGGGTGCTCCATTATTGTGGAGAATTGAAAGGAAGTGCCCGTTAGAGAAATCATTGTGCCTCTGGTTACCAAGAGGTTTCTTTCCCTTTACATCAAGGTTTCTCAAGCTCAGCACTATTTCCATGTTGGGCTCAATAATTCTCTTTTGTGAGGGCTGCCCTGTGCACTGTAAGATGTTGAACAACATGCCTGGCCTCTACCCACCAGATGCCAGCGGCGACCCCTCCCCAAGTTGTGACACCAAAAGTGTTTCCAGGTATTAACAAATGTCCCCTAGGAGGTAAAATCCCCTCCTGGTTGAGAGCCAGTGCTCTCCACAGGTGCCGTGACACAGACAGTGTGAATTCCTTTGTCATATCTGATTGGGATCAGTTCGCAGCATCAAGATGAAGGAAATCACAGAGGCAGAGAGAATCTTGGGATCGTAGCATGTATCTAAGCTGGAAGGACCCAGCTATTCATGTTGATGATGGAAAAGCAGCCGATCTGCAAGGTTGATGTCCAGCATGATGTTTAGCATATAGTAGGTGCTCAATAAATAGCTGTTGGCTTGAAGATGGGCTCATGAGGAACGAAGCTGGAGAGGCATACATGGGGAACCTCTACGCCAAAAGATTCTCCAGGGAGCACTGCAGAGAAAAACCTCTAGCTCACTTCCATATGTGCCCTCATGAATTCCTCAGGATCAGCATGGCAGCGGCTGTTGGAAGAGCTGGGTGTGAGGTCTTTTCTGCTGAGAGCAGCAGTACACAGGGCTAAGCTTGGACAACAGCTCCCTGGTTGTGAGGATGATTCCCGAGGCAGCCCTGGGGAGGGCTTGCAGCAAGACCCGGATGTGGGTAGCACACTTCGTGCCTTGTGAACAAGACAGGCCAGTGTCCCCATCAATGAGACATGAGGACAGGCCCCAGGCTATGTGGTTCCCACAGCCATAGCATTCACACATACTCCAGTCAATGAAAGGGCAGGGACAAGAGAAGTTGGACCACAACACGGTGGAAAGTGCATTCAATCTGTCATCGAATTGCACCCAAAGTAAGATGTACTTGTTTTTCCCTTTTTCCTTTTCCTTTTTTTTTTTTTTAAAGGTTAAGCATGTTTTTCTGTTGCTGTTCTTGGAATTGTCTTTGGAGCCACGTGCATGGCCCAAAGGCGCCACTCAGTGGCTAAATGCGGTAATACAGCTCCATGTCTACCAGGAGAGAGGTGTGTGTGCAGGGGCTTCTGGACTCCAACTCTTGCCCTGCTTTGCCATTTGGGATTCTAATAATCTCTTTAAAGAAAATCCTCATGGTTCTCTTGTTGGTCCTGAAGAGCAAGAGGCCAGGAAGGATATTTAATGACTTCACTTGACCAGAAGACCAGGAAACACAATTCTGTCCTTATCTTGACTATGCTGCTGTCTTGGAATCGTGCCTTTCTGGGCATCCCTTTCCTCATCTGTAAAATGGGTACGAAGTGGGTGGCGGGATATGTGATGTCGGTCGGAGAAGTTCCCACCCAGATGTAACGGAAATGCTTTCAGGCCCCGTGGTTGGGAGCCGTGGAGCGGTCCAGGAGGTGGCCATGTGTTCAGTACCAGGCTTTCCCCTTGGGTGGCTGGGTGTTCTTTCTTAGCTGGGGAGTGGGGTTGTTCCACCTCCCAACCCCGTGCCTCGGGGTCCTTAGGCCTCTCCATCCCACCCTCAAGGTCTGCCGTGGAATGAAGGAGGTGGCCGGGCACAAAGATGAAAATGGTCACCGGCGATGACAGCGCCTACACAGCCTTTCTCTGTCGGGAGGGCAAGGTGTGATGGGCAGGTGAGATTTAGGAAACCCAGCTCTGAAGAAGGAAGCTGCTGTGGGTTTTTCAAAGGACGGGAAGGAGTGCTAGTGGGCCACTCACCCAAGATAGAGTTGGTGAGTCTTTGGCAGCTACGTGCTGGGGCTGAGGGGAGAAGGCCCTTCCTCAGGGAGTTGCCTCTGGGCTGAGTCCCTGGGAAGAAGCCCCGGGAAGGGCCAGCATCCTTCCCAAGACTACCCGACCCTGCAGTTTCTCACACACATGGATGGTTCCTGGGCAATTTCCTGCTCCCTCAATCAATGTTATGTGGGGGTCACCTTCTGTCACTTTCTGCCCCTTGTTCCTGGCTGTTCTGAGGAGGAGCTCTTAAGCTCTGGGAAGGCCCTGAGGACCCAGCAGCTTCTGAGCTCTGCAGGCTCCTATGGCTCCAAGGCCTCAAATCCCTTTGGATTTGGGAGCCACAGTCACGCACATCACTCAGCAGCTTATGGAGAAGGTCTAAAGTGGCTGTAAATGGAGATTTCAGAATCAAATATAACAAACTTTTACATAAAAATTAAAAGGTTTCCTTTGTCACAAACCAGGAATTTTTAAAAATAAAAGTACAAGAAGAAACCGCAGGCCTGGTAGAAGACGAGGAGGAGATGACATTCCTCAGACAGCTATCTCTCCTCCCTGCCCTCACAGGGACCCTCTCAGCCTTCTGTCTGCCTTGGAGACGACCTGCCTTATCCTTCTCAGGTGACAGCAAAAATGCTGTCACAACAGCATCCTGACATCCCATATGTGTTTACCATCACCGGCTTCGAAGAACCTTTGTGACAATTTGAAATTCAGAACAGGCTCCGGTCTGCGTTTGCCATCTGTGAGCCCACAGGCCTGAGGCAGAGTGCCGAGCTCGGAGCCCCTGGGCCCCAGTGGCCTGGCCACACTCCCCTCGCCGGGGCCACGGTCGGGTTCGAGGCCCACCGAAGCTGGGGCAGCTTCTGCCTTCTCGAGAGCCTGCAGGTACAGTGCCTGCTTGAGGGTGCCAGCCAGGGGGCAGAGGGAGGGATGCCAGCCGCGGCGCCGAGCCTGCCCATCCCGCACTAAGCCTCCGTGGCTTGCAGCAGAAGGGCTGTCATGACTGGCAGGCCACAAGGACTTGCTGGTATCAGGGAGACCATCTGTCCTGCTCCGCTGGAGTCGTCAGAGCGTGGGGAGGCAGCCCGCGGGCCGGCATGGGATGCGTGGCGATGGCTCAGGAATGCAGGCCTGGCCCGGGGCTGGGCAGGGAGGCCGCGGGCACTCTGGCGCCCCAGCGCCCAGCAGCGACGGTCCCCGGCCTGCCCCGGGGGGCCCCCTCTGTGCCCAGGGCCGCGGAGCTGGCGGGGAGTGGCCTTTTCTCCTGCGGGCTGGCTGGAAGCGGGAACGGCGCGCGGCCGCTGTCCCTCTCCCTCTTGCCAGGGCTTCTGGGCAGCCCCTCAGTTCTTAGTTTCCCGATTTTTTCCATAAACTGGGATTTTCACGGTTCAGAAGAATCTAGCTTTTAGTTCGTTCTCGGAGCAAAAGCAAACTCAGTGCTGAAGGAAGGCTTTCTGTGCCCTCTGCTGGTCAGCACAGACTCGGGAAGGACAGAGGCCACTTGACCGGTCCCCGGTGGGGCGGAAATCCTCCGGGGGAGGGGGGGGGGACTGCTGCCGCGGCCACCAGCACCGGCCCCAGCCCCGCGGCCACTGAGTTCCGATCCTTCCCGGGGCAGGGGCTGAAGTGCCACAGATTGTCACGGCGATGCGTGAGCCACCTCTGTTCCGATTAATCATGTGTTTGGTTAGCGGTGAGTCCCGCTGGGCCTCGGGAACCTTCCCAGGTCCTCCCAGGACCCGGGGCAACTCTCGGAGCCGGGAGCTCTCCAGGCAAACCTGGCAACTCCCCCGTGCTCTCTTTAATTGCTTCTCCCTTCAGCTGACACTGTGTGGAACTGGGATAATCAATCTGCAGGTTAGAAGAACAACCACGTTCTCTCAGGAGACGTTACAGCTCATAAAAAATGTACGGGCAACGCTCTTTGCTGTGGGTTTTGAGTTTTAACTCGTGCTCTGCCGTGCAGAAGAGGGCGTCGCGCCGGGGAGGGATCAAGATGGGCATAGGGGCGATGGCGAGGGGGCGAAGGTGGACAAGGGACTCCTGTCACTGTTCTGGGAAAGCGCACGAAGTCGGATAATGCACAGGACGTCCCGGCTTCTTGCCTTCTGCGTCACAGCCCGTGGGCACCGTCCAGGCCCGCAGCAAACGGCTGCTGAGGAGCCCGGGCCATCTGCACGGAGCCCTGGGCTATGCTCGGGGTGCCGCAGAGAGCGCACGTTGTCCCGCTGTGCGGCTGGGGCAGACTGCGATGGCCTTGCCCTCTCCGGGCCCTGAAGACCAGGCCCCGCCCTCCTCTCAGCCCACCTCTCAGCCCCTCTCAGGGGGACTCGAACTTACGTCGTATTATCACAGACACCTTTCCTTAAAGGATCCAGGGTGACGCTTTGCTGTTGTGAGAGTGATTTCTATGTCTGGGGCTCCTCTGGGCTTCCCTCTAAAGCTCTGGTACATGTCCGACCACTTGGCTACTTCACCTGGGGTTGTGCAAAAATGTTACCATCTAAGTTCTCCTTTTGCTTTTAGAGAGATGCGAGGGCGTCGGGGAAGACGAAATGGAGACGCCCTTTGCAATGGATCCGGTTGAGTTCTGGCTGGTCTCTTTTTCCTTCCTGATGCCAGTTGCCTGGGCTGCTGATCAATCTTGGGGAGCAGAGAGGATGCCTAGCGTGCCCAGCGGCAACACAGGGGCAGGATCCCCGGGTTATTCACATTCTTCAGCCCCAGGGGGCGCCATTCACAGGGAGCGTGGTGGAGGTGATCTGCGGGGCGCCCTTGGCTGCCCTGCTCAGGGGAGTCCTTGGGGCCTGGGTCACGGTGGCTGCTAAGCCGCTCTCTGTGGCTGGAGGACTGAATGCAAAGGGGAGGGGAGAAACCACCTGGTTATGGATGAGCGAAGAGTCCTAAGTAGTGTGATTTTAAACCGAACTTTCCCCTACGTATCCAATTATGCTGAGTATCATAAAAGTGGAACTTGGGTCCCCAGAGAGGATTTTATAAGCTCTTGGACTGTACTTTTTATCTCCGGCTGTTCTATTTTCTTTCTCCCCTCTCCTGTCATGGATCAGAGGGGTCCCTCTTTAAGTGTGGATTTATGCATTCATGCTGGGGGTGTAGATGAGTCACTGGCACACTCACAAGCGCCCCTCCCCACCCCTCCTTCACCCAAGATTGAGTGTAGCCTCCTGCCACAGGGGGAAGGAGCTGGCGGAGGCACGGGAGGTAAGGGTGATGAAGGTGATGTGCTGAGGCGATGAGAGGCTGAACACCTGCCAGGGACGTCCTCCTCCCTGCCCTCCTGGCCTTAAATGTAATGCATTTTCGCTGCACGAGGAGCCTGAACTGACGTGTGGTTCTGGCTGCACTCAGACTGGGCTCGGAGGTGCTGAGCCAGCAGATGCTCCCGCTCAGAACGACCCTCAAAATGACCAGGACCCCGTGGTCGTTCTTCAAAGTCTCTGTAATGGTGCAGGTGGCAGGAGGGTCATGAGGCCACGCATGGGCTGAGAAATAACCAGGTAAAGGAGGCCTCTAGAGCGGTTTATTTTGGGGGGTCTCGCAGGGGACAGAGATAAGAAGGAGAAACTGGAAAGACTCCAGGGCGGCTCACGGGGTGGGGGACACCGAGCTCCCTGTGGGTCCGGGGGCTGAGCCTGCGCACGGAGAGGCTGCCCAGGGGCATCACGAGGGCCGCAGAGGGCGTGGCTTCCGAATCAGGACCCACCTCTTCCACGCACAGCCAGGGAGGCCGGTCTGAACAGCACCCTAAGGGGGAGTCTGGGAGCGCAAGCCTTCTGTTACCAGTGCTTGCCCAGGAATTGAAGCGGAGCTCTGAGGTGTGTTCAGAGTAATGTCTCTGCGTAAGGAAGGAACTCCTGTGTCCTGACCGGGCCTCAGATATGCGGCCTTATCTGTTGCATGGTAGGCTCCTGGTTGCCTAGAAAGGCATCGATACATACGGTTAACTGGGATCTAACTGGGTTACCACGTCCTCCTGGGGCTGAATGATGTGGGAGAGCCCCACTGCCACACCGTGGCTCATAGAGCCTTCTCACTTAGAACACTGTCCCTCCTTCTTGTTTGTCTCTCGGTATCCTGTGTATTCTTCAACGTCCAGCTTATGATTTGCCTACTTGGGCTTACATTCATCCCTCCCTTTTAAAAACATTTCCAAAACAGTTCCTAGAGTTTATGCTCATTGCTAGCCATTTAACAATGTGATAGTTTCTTGTGTTTTTTTCCTCAAGGGCCTACAAGATCACTGTAGGCAAAGATCATGCATCTTGCCTTTCTTGCATCCCTCAGCAGACTCCTGCAGAACTCGATACAGCATAGCATGGGACAAATAGCACTTGACTGATGGATGGGACTGATATGGTCCCTACTGTCAAATAAATAACATGGTCTTGGCACAGTAACACCGGAGTGGAGGGTCCCTTGCCCACAGTATATGCTCTGACTTTTTAAAGTTAAAAAATGCTTACAAAATGAATAAAACCACCCTTTCTGAAAAAGATACCACTGGAAGATAGGAATTAACCTTGCATGCAAAAAAAGAACCTGATGCCAAGAAAAAACTCCTGAGCTTTCCATCTGAGAAGTCACCAGTTTGCTCGGATCACTCAGGGGGCTCAGACCCATAGGTCTCTGTGTCGATTCTAATACAACAGAAACCTGAATGAACCACAAGTTCCCCCAGATTTTCATGACAATGGACCCTCTCCCTCTGCATGCTCTCCCTTTCCTCTTTCTCTCAGTGGACCTCATGTTTTGAAGGTTCTGTTTTTTTCTTCTAC
The DNA here is from genome assembly GCA_002007465.1 of Ailurus styani. Taxonomy (NCBI): domain Eukaryota; kingdom Metazoa; phylum Chordata; class Mammalia; order Carnivora; family Ailuridae; genus Ailurus; species Ailurus styani. The sequence goes on along the minus strand of LNAC01000027.1, from coordinate 7,801,946 downwards.
CGAACGGTAATTATTAATACATCAATACATTTCCCCCCATCTTGATTAGCTGGAGACTAACAGCGATGATCAGGGGTTCTCATTGGCAGCAGGTGACCAGAGCGACCGTTACATGGTGTTGATTGAATCCCCCCAAAAGGAAAAGCATGTTTTAATTAGCTTTTACAGACATGTCTCCAGGTATTGAACCGTATATACTTTGGCTATTTGAAATTCTGAAATGAGCTCAGGGATCCCTCTTTTTTCCTGGTTAGCTTGTCAAGTGTTTGGGACCCCTGACTGACAAGTTTCGAAGGAGAGGGTCTCTGAGCTGCCTTTCCGCTCGGCAGCTCCATGGTTCTCTGTCATCAGACCCAGTGGCTCACTTACTTATCGTGGGAGACATGTTTCCGACAACTTGAACAAATGTCATCTGGACTTACGGAACAGAAAATGCTGGTCTGGGGAAGTGCCAACATGGGAATGCCAGAGCTGGGCATCGAGTTCATCCTTCACCACTTCTGTTTTAGCCAGATTAGCAGGGGTGTGAGTCTGCAGCATCACGTTTTATTGAGAGAGGGAGGTGGAAGGGAGACTGAATGTGCACATCTCCTCATACACACTCTGCACACGGCTGCAGCCTTGGAGAGAGTTACCTGAGGTTTTCTGAGCTGAACTCGGACTCCAGGAATCTCCGGAACTGGTCCCTCCCCACCTGGTCCTTTAAAACCTCGTCGAAAGAGAAGCCCCATCTCTTGACTCGCTGCTGGCTGGGCTCTTTGCTTTTGGAGAGAACAAAGGTTTAAAAAAATGATCAATGCCAGGCAAAAACCTGTGTCCTATTCCCTCCACCAACTCAAATCTATTTTGCTGCCACACGCCGAAGGGCAAGGTCTCAGATCTAAGTGATAGATTAGATAAAACCCTCATGAACTCCAGATGCAGACTCGGCACAACCTCAGCCAATGGTGAAATGTCTCCTTAGAGAAGGCATCTCAAAGGGGCCACATTTAGGCGAGCATCACCTGGAGACCTGCCAAGTGGCTGCTGTCTACAGGGAATGAAACAACCCCATCCATTTGGCTTCCCTGGACCCTGCCTGTCCACTATAGTCCAACTCTTGACACCACCGGTTCCCATCTTATTTAGATCCAAGTGACATTAGAGCGGTCAGAAATGCAGCAGCTCCTCCAGGATGAACCCAAACACTTGCTTACAGGCAGACTCTTGTGTCCACTGAACAACCATCTGGTCAACCCTTCCCACTGTTCTGAGCATCTTAACTCTGCTAACTCACCGGGCACTCACAACTGCTCTGTAAAAAAATGTACTAGTATTGGCCTCGTTTTACAGATAGGGAAACTGAGGCCTAGTGATCATCTGCCCAGAGACACACTAGGAAGCGATGGAGTCGAGATGAGTCCAGATGAATGTGGCTCCAGAGTGCAGCTCTTAGCCGGGCTGTGCTGTCCCAAACCCAGGTGACCTCCTCAGACCAAAGCGGGGGTTGGTCTTATTCTTTTGCTCTGGGAAGATGAGACTAGTTCCTTCAACTCAGCCTTTCCATTGCAGTTCACTTGTGTGTTTATTCCCCTGACCCTTCAAGTAGCAATAAGGGTCCTAGGTCATAAGCCACATGCCATGACTGCCATATGCAAAGAGTGGTCCTGGGACCAGCAGTGGACTTTTCAGCTCCAACTCAGCCATGGGGAACCAGAATTAACAGCCAATGAGATCCCTGAGTGAGTTAAATGCTCACTAAACTTTGAGGAGCATGGGTCTGGCAATACTTATTTTCCCTCCTTTTTAAAAACTGACACATATTTCTTATTATCTCTAACAGGCATTAAGTGAATAAAATCATGTTGATATATTCTCATATTTATCTTAGACAATGACACTTAGTGAGAAGGGGGAAGAGGGTGTATGTGTTCAGAGGTTTGGAAAAACAAATAGTTTCAGCCGAGTGTTGGCCAATAGAAGTTCCTGCTATGATAAGAGTATTCTGTATCTCTTCTATCTGGAAGCTCCTAGACCCTTGTGGCTCTTGAGCACTTGAAATATGGCTAGCATGATCAAAGGACTGGTTTTTATTCTTATTTTTTTTCATTTATTTATTTTTTTATTATGTTATGTTAGTTGCCATACAGTACATCATTAGTTTTTGATGTAGTGTTCCATGATTGTTTGCGTATAACACCCAGTGCTCTGTGCAATCTGTGCCCTCCTTAATACCCATCACTGGGCTAACCCCTCCCCTCACCCCCTCCCCTCTAAAACCCTCTGTTTCTCGGAGTCCACAGTCTCTCATGGTTCGTCTTCCCATCCGATTTCCCCCCCTTCACTTTTCCTTTCCTTCTCCTAATGTCCTCCCTGTTATTCCTTATGTTCCACAAATAAGTGAAAGCACCTGATAATTGACTTTCTCCGCTTGACTTATTTCACTCAGCATAATCTTCTCCAGTTCCATCTATGTTGATGCAAAAGTGGGTATTCATCCTTTCTGATGGTTGCATAATATTCCATTGTATATATGGACCACATCTTCTTTATCCATTCGTCTGTTGAAAGGCATCTTGGCTCCTTACACAGTTGTGGCTATTGTGGCCATTCGCTTAGACCATACACAATGATTCTTAAATTTTATTTCATTTTAAATCATGAAAGTTGACACTGAAGTGGCCCCATGTAGCTATGGCTGCTGTATTAGAAGGCATAGCTCTGGATTTAAATGATTCAAACCCAACCCTTCCATTTTTGCACTGCTAGACAGAATCAGCGGCAGCAGGATCCTCTAATTGTGTGATTGTGTGCTTGGGGCTCGGGAGAATCTTGTGCACAACTCGGCACCTCCAGGCTTACCCCAGTGGGGTCACCATGGAAGACCAAGCCCATCAGGTAAAACCTGGGGACTTCTGTGAAAGATCTCTCCCAAAGTTCCAGGCTGGGCCTTTTACAACAAGACAAAAAGATCCTGGATTCTCTCAAACTCAAGCCACAGCACCCATCACACTTGATAGGTTTCCAGGGGATGGAAAGCACTGTGTATAAGGAAGTCCCCCTGGGGTTGAGGATAGCAGCAAATGTAAGTCCCAGAGAATGGCAGGATCTTTCTTCCAGGGTCATGCTGTGGCCTGGAATGGGCTCCACCCTCTGCCCTTTGCCAGCCAAGCTGGTGAGGCTCTGCATGGATGGCGCTGGCAGCAGCAGCTCCCCAGTGGAAAGCTGTGCTCCACAAGCCAGGTGTGGGAAGTTGCTCCACTTTGGCAGGAACTGCCTCACAGATGCACACCCACCCCTAGTGCCACCACTTTCTGCTACTCAACAGTAGGTCCATGTCCATCCTACCAACTTATTGGTGGTGCCATGGGTGGGAGAAAGGTCATTTTGGGGGCAGGTCAGAAAGTTTGGGGTATCATGTTAGTTGCAGAATCAGAGGCGTAGGACAGAGATTAGGACATCCAGAAAGCTGCAAGTTCAGCCTGCAGCAGAAATAAGGTGGTTCTGGAGAGAAAGGACACTCGGAAGCAGTAGATTCTTAGGCCAGTTGTAACAAAGTACCAACAAACTGGGTGGCTTAAAATATCAAAAATTTATCTTATAATTCTGGAGGCTAGAAGTCTAAAATCAAGGTGTTGGTAGGGGCATGCTCTCTCTGAAAGCCCTAGAGGAGAACTTGTTCCATGCCTTTCTCTTAGCTTCTGATGTTGCCAACAGTACTTCTTGGCCTATGGTACATCATTCCAATCTCTGCCTCTGTCTTCACATGGTGGTCTCCCTGTGTGTCTATCTTCACGTGGAATGCACTCTGCATGTGCCTGCACCTGTTGTCTCTTTCTATAAAGATACCAGTCATATGGGGTTAGGAGGCCGCCTATTCCAGTTTGACCTTTTCTTAACTGACTGCATCTGAAACAGCATTATTTCCAAAGAGAATCATAGTCATAGGTTCTGGGAAGGGCATGAATTTTTGGGTGACACTATTCAACCTGGTACATCTGGGTCTCCTCAACTATCCATTAGTCACCATCCTATTTCTACATGTGGATGCTCCGCATCTGTTCCTTTTTTCTTAGTACATTTGGCCATTGGGATCTATTCTATTAAAGGCTTCTTGGACACAACTTCTCTTGACATGTGTTTCCTGCATCACTTGGGTATTTCAAACATCATTCTCTTTAAGGTTCAAGATCCGATTTGAACACAATTGTGACCACTGAATGGTCTGTGTGGTTATAAAATAATTCTGAAAATTAGAACATCTCTGGAAATTCATCACCAGGTCACTGGTACAATAACTTTTCCTTGACCTAACTGAAACACTTAATTCATGGAACTCACAGCCCCTTTGTTTCCAACCATTGCAGAGAAATGCTTCCTTATGACATATGTTTGCTTACAGTTTGCACCACTGTGCAAGTGTAGCCTTTCAAGGGTATGTCAGTGTCTCTCCAGCTATCTTGTGAGCTCTTTGAGGGCAGAGACCATGTCTCATGCATCTTTGTATTCACCTTAGTGTTTTCACACAGCAAGTGTTCAGCACTAAGAGGAAATCGATAAGCAAATTTGTATAGTGATGTGGGCAATATGTTCTTATCCTGACAGGATTTTCTAATTGCTAGCTGGGTGCCTTCTCTTTACTCCAATTTGTCTTCTGTGTCCACTGATTCTTACCAAATTCCTATGGGCCTCTGGGCAGCCCAAACCAGCACAGAGCAAAGACAGGTGGCTCTCCAAGAGAGTCCATCTTTCATTCCAGCTGATCTCCCAACCTAAGAGCACAGGAGAAATCTCCCACATTGAGAATAAGAAAGCCAGATTCAGAGGAACCAGCCATCGATGAAACACTCATTTCTGCAGGACCAATGTAGTGCTAGGCCTGGTGCAAGCAGCTTTCTTTACAGTGGTCCTTCTGAATCTCAATATAAGCCAGTGAGGTGGAGATTTGTATTCAGGCGTCCAGAGCTCAAGACAGGTCAGGTTGCCCAAAGCCACACAGTTGGTTAAAGGCAGTCTGGAATTGGTACCTGGGTGTGCTTGTCTCTAAAACCTTTTCTTTTTCCCCACGACCTTGTCTTCCATTACACTTCCTTCATTTGATAACCAAACTTAGATCTGGAGAAAGACATAAGCCATCTTGGAAAGACTTTTGAATCTTTAGAAAAATTATGAAACAAGGGACAGTTCCTTAAACAGGAAATATCCAATGATGCCATATTAGGGTCAAGGTTATTGAAGGAACAATGGCAGTCTTATTTGATGCCCCAAGAACAGCCTGAGGGTCCTAACTACTCTGAAGGGAAATGGTGCAGGTATGCATTGCTGTGTAACAAATCACCCCCAAACTCTGACTTAAGATGGTGATTTATTTTTCTCTCTCACTGTCCCCTGGGTTGACTGGACTCAGCTGGGTTATTCTCATGTGGGGTCTCAAGCAGTTGTAGCCAGAAGCTAGGGGTAGGATCATCAGAAGGCTCAAATGAGCTGCACACCCAAGATGGCTCCTCACATGGCAGTTGATAATGGTTGCCTGCCAGCAGCTCAGCTGGGGCTATTGATGACATGGCCTCATCAATGGCCTGGGATTCTCACAGCATAGTCAATGGGTTCCAAGAAGGAATATCTCAGGGGAAAATGTCTTTAGATGACTGAGGTAGGAGACATAGAGCTGCTTTATGACCTGTCAGAATGTCAGTTCTGCCACACTTTTAATTAGGTACCACAGCCAGCCCGGGTGAAAAGGTAGGGAGGTGTCCCCTCTTGAAGTAAGAACTAGCCCATGTGTACAACGAGGGAAGGCACAGATGGGGCCATATTTGGAGACTGACCACCATAGGGAAGGAGCTTGACTAATATGCTGGACTAACAGTTCTATCAGACTTGCTGGGCACAGGCAGTCTGGGAACGGTCCCTGCCTCTCAGCAGGTCAGGCTGGCTGGTAGTGGATACCTAGGGCCAAATAGGATAAACCAGGTTCCTTGTGGCTCTTGGCTCATGCACCTGATGCCCAGTGGAGAAAGAAACTAAACCTAAATCAGAGCAAATTATGGAGAGGGCACATTATTAACCACAATTCTGGCAATGCCACATTTTTGTTGGGTCTTCTATCTGGCTAACGGCACGACCAGCAATACTTCCCAGAAACCTCCCTGAGAAGCTCTCCTGGTCGTATTTAGATTATAGGGCTCTCTCCACCTGCAACCTGGCAACTTTTGGCTGATTATTTCTCCACAATGAGCCCTGGCTATCACTCTTTAAACTGCATTTCTCAGAATTTTCATTGGATAGACTTGAGATGTAGTTTCCCATCCTTAAAAGGGTAGCCTTTTATTGCCTTCTGAATAGATGCTTTCTCATCCTTGGATTTCTAGATCTAATAGTTTATCTGAGAAGGAGAAAGGATGAAAGCACAATTTTCTATTATTTATGCTATATCTTGTATCATCTCGCCAGTTATCCTGTTAAGTCCTGCTGCTGTCTTCCCCTGGACTGTCAGCAACCTCCACACAGCGGAGACAGTATGATGAAGCCTGTAGAATGCAGACACTGTGTGTGAGGCCCCCACCCTGGACATCATCATGAGTCTGCCTGGAGCCCTTTGCCCAGGCCCCGTGGAAATCAAAGCCCACCTCAGACTAACACGAGTTCTCAAGGGAAGTCCTGCTTTCTTACCTGTTGCCACAAGCCTCCCACAAGCCTCCACCCATCTTCACCCCAAATCTCCTTCCCATGAGGTGTTTGAGGGGGGGAGAAGCCTTTACTGAGATTCGAAGTTCTTGAGAAGGGGGTACATATGGCACCACCCAGCAGCAGACATTTAAAAAATCACATACTTGACCTTCCTGCTTTTGCAAATCCTTGGACTTTGCAGTACTAGAGCTCTTCCTGGTCTCTCCCGTCCCTCTGCACTCCCTTGCCTCTCATTGTGCTTAGGTCTCCCCTCTTGGAAACAAAAAAATGTTCTTCTCATTTTCTTATGTCACAAGTCCCTCCCCTTGTTGTTTGAGTCTCTGCCAGCACCCCTGTCCTCAGAGCCCGATTTTTGTGCCTAAGTGACTTATCCACGTCCTTTGCCAAATGAGAAGGAATCCTGAAGCTGGGAGACAGGAGCGCATGCTTTATGCATCTTGCTACATTTGCATCTTGAGAGACCTTTTTTGTTCGGAATGGAGCACATAGTACGTTCTCTATACATATTTGAAATAGTCACTCCATCTAGCCTCCATTACACCTATGCTTTTTGAATGCCTACTAAGTGTCAGGCATAGTCCTATTTAAGTCCTATTTTAAGCCCTAACTGGAAAGAGAACCGGGGGGAGGATGTGATGGAGAACAGCTGGGTGGATGGGGGTGACCACCAGAGAGTGAGTGATCGCAGCAGACCTGTCTGAGTGAGACTTGAAGGAGAAGGGAAACCAGGCAGGAGAAGGTCTAAGGAAGCAGACCAGGAAGAGGCAATAGGCAAGAGTCTGGAGTTCAGTAAAATAAAGTTAAAAAGAAAACAATCAGATAGTATGTAGAAGCAAAGAAATTTGTTATCAGCAGATGATAAACTTTGAGGAATTTGGGAAAGGTATAAAGCAGATGGGCTGAACTGGTGTCAACTGACTGAGAACAATCTCTGTCTCTGAGCCCATCTGAAAAGAAATTAGTTGGGTCCCCAACAGGAGCCTGGGAAAACCCCAAGCTCTGAGCAGCAGGACTGGAAGTAGAGGCTGTTGGTGGGGATAGGACAGGGGACATATGGAAGAAACTCAGAAATATGGACCAGATTAAAAAAAAATGGACTGGAGGCTCCCTATGGCAGAGGGGGTCTCCTCAGAAAATGGGAGTGTTTTCTGGCCAGCTGCTAATATGGGTCATAAAACCAGAGAGTAGTGCCCTTGTAATCTCTGGGTTAAGAGCAAATATAGAGGAGAAAAAAACATCTCAACAAAGCAGGGAAACTTCTAAAGACACTCCAGCTTTTCCTCTACTTTTCAATGGCTTCTGCAATCTAATCAGGTTCCCTAAGACCCTCTCAGCAGAAGGGAGAAGAGTGGACTCATTGGGAGAACCGTGGAGAGGAAACGGAAGACCTTCAGAAAGCCCATCAGGATCTGAGATGAGCAGAGCACTCGGCTTCAGGGAAGGTAGAGCTCTACCACCTGCCCTGCTCGGAGAGGGGACCCAGGCTTTCAGCCTGCTCTTGGCCCACAAGGCCAGCACCCTGAAGGGGACTCTGCTGACTGACCTCTGTCCCCCCCATAACACTCTCGGGTGAAGCCCTACGGCTCCGTGGACTGCTCAGAGAAAGCCCATGTTGGGGTGGATGGTGGGGACTCTGCAAACCACACAAGGACTTCTCAAACCACTGTGCAGCAGAACCACCTAGAACACTTGCTAGAAATACAGACACCCAGAACCAGAACCACCCTGGGGCATCTGTCTTCTTAAAGAGCATCCCAGGTGATTCGGATGTACCCTGTGCTTTGAGAACCACAGACCCCCATGGTTACTGAGGGAGACTGCACCGCCCCAATCTAGTCCGTCTGGATCAGGACTGCCCTTTAGAATCACTTGGACAAATGAAAAACAAACAGACAACCAGACAAACCAATGCCTCGCTGCCAGAAATTCGAATTTAATTGTCGTAGGGAGGGGACTGGGCTTGGTTTTTCTTGTTGTTGTTTGTTTTTTAATAAGCTTTCCAGGTGGTTCTAATGTATGGCCAGAGTTGATAGCCAAGAGCTTCACTTATGAAAACCAACAGTCCCTCAAATTACTGGGTATATGAAAAGATGGACTGATCTGCTCTGAACGGTGATTAGTCACAGTGATTGATTCTGTGATACATGACCTCCAATGAAACAGACTATGTCAGAGATAGAGGGGAAGTATGAAAACAAAACCTGTATCACACCCTCAGGGGGATTTAAGAGGATAAATATCAATAGAACACAGCAGGATACTAAGAAAAAGGGGTCCAAGAAATATTAAGAATTCTTGGAAGTGAAAAGCATGATTGTCAACCAGCCCTCCCAAAACTCAGTAGGAAAAGAAAAACCATAAAGTATAAAATCACAGAATGGACATTACTGAACACCAAGCCAGAGGCTCTGAAGAGTAATTTAAGGAATTCTATCCTTGAATATAGAATAAAAAGACTAAGAGATGGGAATTATAAAAGAGAAAGGATAAAGAGATATGGCTTCTCCATCCCAGAGGCTCAGAGTTTCTACAAAAGGATTTCCTGAAAAGAGAGGATAAAACAGAAAAAGGAGTATTAGTGATTAAAAAAAAAAAGGAGAGAGATCGAGACAGAGAAAATACCTTGAGTTAAGGAATGATTTAAATTCTTGGATCAGATTAGAAGGGATGACATAGGGCATGTCAGAATTGTTAGAAAGAAGATACTCATCTACAAACTATTTTTCTTTTAATGTTGATGGAGAAATATAAGTCCCAAAATGTTGGTTTAAAATATATCAGGCTAACATATGTATCAAGAAGAATGGGATTTGGAGGAGGCAAAGGGAAATTTCTGCTTTTTATTTTACACACTTTATTAATATTTGTATGGTTGATGCCATTAATTAAAAGTTAAAACATTTTATAGTAAATATGACTAGAATAGAAACCAGAGTAAGGAAAGCTAATTCAAAACTTGATTAATAAAGCAAAATCAGGGAAGAGGAAAAGAAACAAAAAGAATGAGATCCAGAAATCATGAAATATTAGAAAAAAGATAAAATATATAATCCAAGTAAATATAACTGTTTTATATCCTGATGTTCAAAGCAAAACACACCACTAGAAAAGTGGGTGAAGAACACAAAACAGTCAAGTCACAAGAGAAAAATGAGTATCAACCATGAGAAAAGATTCTCAAGTCTTTTAACAGAGTGAAAAAAATGAGATATTTTATTTTAACTTATCACATATGCAAAGATGACAAAGATTGATAATGCTTGAAGATAATGCTTGAGCTGGTGAGGGATGTGGGGAAATGGACACTTTTAAGCTGTGGACAGGAAAAAAATGATACTATTTTGCTTAAGAGGAATCTAGCCATAGGAACTAAAATCAAAATAAACATGCCAGTCCTAGCAATTCCACTCTTGGAAGTTTATCCTAAAGTAGTAATTGGACTTGTGTATAAAGATGTTCTTTGCATCATTGTTTACAGTAGCAAATATATATATCCTTAATATTTATGACCTGGGGACTGGTTAGACACATTATACTACACTCATGCAAGAGGACACTATGTAGTTATTGAAAAAGTGAAGGTGGATTTATATGTGTTTACAGAGAGAGATTCCTATGATATATTAATTAGAAAATTATGGGACAATGTATATATAATGAACCCATTTATGCAAAAGAATATGATACTGTATATACATGAGAATCTAAAAGGATAGACTCTAAATCAAAGGCTCCCAAACTTCCTGCATTCATGGTACCTTTAATGTCTCAGTTACTTTTTCACAGTACCCCTGGGCTAAAAAAACCCCACGTAACAGCTTTGTTTTTTAAATAGCCAGGTCCAAAGGATTTAATATATATTTATGTCCTAAAATCTTTGTAGCTATAAGTTAAAGAAGCTATAAGCTAAAGAAAAAATGTTTACTTTATTTTTTAATAACCACAGTGTCCCTGCTGAGCACTGTACATCTTCTCAAACTTTGGAATCAGGCTGGACCCCAACACACTCATTTTCTGTTCCATTTTGATTTTTGCACAATTCTTGCCCCAAAAACCCAGATTTGCAAAGAAAGGAATGCAATGTGAAATGTTGAAAATGGTGAAGTACCCCAAGCTAGTACTTGACGCCAAATGGGAGGCACTGCAGATATTGTGGTATTTCCCTCAAGGATACAGAATATCCTGGGATGACCCTGTGAATTCCCGACAGTGGCCCAGCGTGCCCTGGCTCCATTTGGGAACCACAGCATTAGACTATAAACAAAGATTCTTTCTGGAAAGTGAGATTGGATGGGAGGGAGAGAGACTTTTCTTCGTTTTGCATATCTGGATAGTTTGAACTTTTTATAATAAGCAAAATATAAAAGTAATAAAAGACTTTCATAAAATTAAAAAGAATTTTAATTTTTTTTAAGATTCAAGTTATCTATTTGAGGGAGATAAGAGAGCACACAAGAGAACGGGTCGGGGAGAGGAGCAGAGGCAGAGGGAGAAGCAGACTCCCTGCTGAGCAGGGAGCCCAACGCAGGACTCGATCCCAGGGTCCTGGGATCATGACCTGAGCCGAAGGCAGACACTTAACTGACTGAGCCACCCAGGCGTCCCGGACTTTGATTACTTTTTATAAGATTTTTTTCATTTCCAGAAAAGAAACCAGAAAAAGAGCAAGAGTGAAAGTGAATGAGGGAGATATAAAGAAATGAAAAATGAGATAAAAAGGCTTCTAGCGGATGGGGCAGAGGGTGCAGAGGCACACCACACCAGGTCTGTGCGCTTCCCTCGGTGACCATGACTCTGGTCCCAGTCCCTCTGGGCTTTGGCTCCTCGGCTAGTAAATGAACGCCCTACTTCCCTCATAGGCAAAGAGCTACATGTACTTCCTCCCCGGGAGCAGAGTGATGAAAACCACAGCTCCGGAACCTGCTCTCTGGGTTCTGACCCTAACTCTGCTACCCACTTGCTGTGTGACTTCGAGCAAGTTCATTAACTCCTCTGGGCCTCAGTTTCCTCATCTGTTCAGTGATGAGAACACCGTTTACCTGTCATGGGGACTCGCTCTTACTATTGCTGCTGCTGCTGTTACATACAAACAAATTGACCGACACATTTTATTTCCCTCCAGCAGTCAGAGCTAGGAAGTGTGGGGGTGCTTGGGTGGCTGTTGGTCGAGAGCCCGACTCTTGTTTCGGCTGGCGTTCTGATCTCAGGGTCATGGGATCGAGCCCTACATCTGCCGGACTCTGCGCCCAGCAGGAAGTCTGATTCTCTCTCTCTGCCTCTGCCCCACCCCCTGCAAAACAAATAAAATCTTAAAAAAAAAAAAAAAAAGGACTGTCCCCCTTATCATGATATCCAAGGGTCAGAGAGAAGTCAGAGGAAGGCACCGAGGATCCATGTACAAACTGAAGCTATAGGGAGGTAGAACCTTGTGTGAACAGAACTCAGGAGGTAACTTGAGGGGTTTCGTTCTAATGATAAAAATAGTCAAATTAAGATAAGAAATAATGTAATCTCACTATCTCATGATTTTTTCTCCACATCTCTTTCCTTCTCAAACATTAAAACTTTTTTTTTTTTTTTTTTTTACCTCATCTCTATGTCCCATAAAGCGATATCATCGCTGATCCAGGGATTGGACGGCTCGGCAGGTGTGATCAGAGGATCATATTCCACATACTGTTCTGTGTAAGCAATTAAGCTGCAGGAGGGAAGCAAAGAATGCCACTGATTTCCTGTAAAAACTTGTGTTCTCTTTTACACAAACATTATAATAGTCTTTATATAATTCTAAGTTAAAGGGAAAACACCTTTACTTCCACTTCTGACAAATCCGACTGTTCCCCTTTGTGGTTGTTCCCTTCTCATGACAAATGTATCATTTTTGCATTATGCAATCATAGTACATGTAGGCATTTTGTATCTTTTCCCCACTTTACTCTTTACCTGGACCCTGGCGTATCCCTCCCTGGCTGCACTAGCCTGACTGATACACAGGTCCAAACATGCTTGTGTGTTATCCTCTCGCAGAGACCATGGCTCTCTGGGCACCTGGGTCACACCAAGGACACTAGAGTCCCTGCAGGCCGCCAGCCAAGTGTTCCCAACTGGGAGACTTCCTTATTACAAAGACTAAAATCCTGATAGACCAAAAGGAGGTAATGCTTTATAAGCATTATTCCACAGAGTGACTTAGTTTTTCCAGTTATAATATATACTATTATATATTTATCTACAATTATATAATTATATTATTATATATTATGTAATATAATATATAAATGGCCACATAATCTTTTTAAAACAATAAAATAGTACTAAATGATTTCACACACACAAAGATAGCAATTTTAGCAAAAAAAAAAATAGGGATTTTTTTTTCTCCTATCCCTTCTCACAGACTTATACTCTCTACCTCTCTGTTTCCTTTAGCACTTACCTGTATATTTCTAAATCTGGTTTTTACAACTATATGTTCTTGATTATCAGTTTTAGATGAGGATTTAATTTTCCTTTCACCGGTCCCCAACTCCTGCACCCCCCACCTCCTCCCATGATCCTCCTAAGAGACACATAATAATTTTTGTTAAATCAATATTTATTATTGTCCACATTATTAAACTAAATACAAATTGTGTTCTTCTGTGCTAAGTAGCGTACTACCCTCTTCGTGCATTCTAACAAATCTGTAAAACATCTAGCAATAATTTTCCACATCTTAAACACATTACATAATCGTTCAGTTCTATCTCCCCGTCTCCCAGAGGCCTTCTCTTCAAAGTCTCGAATCTTCTCGCTCCAGTCTGGACTGTTGGCTCTACACGCTTGATGTAAAATCACCCTCCTGGGAAGTCCTTCACTTCCGTGTGGAGCCCTTGGTTTTCCAGACTTCACGTCTGTTTACTGGTTTTACTCCCTGGTTGTGTTCAAACACTCCCGAACAGTTTCCTAAGAAAGGATGCATAAAGGCTAACTATTCCAAGTCCTTGGAGATCTAAACATATTTTTATTTTATCTTTATACTTGGCTGATGGTGCTGGATACAGAACCCCAGGTTAAAAATCATCTTCCTTCAGGGTTTTGAGGGCAATGTTCTACTGTGCTTTTTGGCATCAAGTGTTACTGCTGAGAAGTCTGGATCTAGCTTGATTCTTATTCTTTTGTTTAGTGTCTTTACTCTCCGGAAACAGAGACTTCTCTTCATTGTTGCAGTGCCCTGAGATTTCACCTGGTCCTTGCTGGTTGTTTTTATTTGTTGTGCTGGGCATAAGGTGCAAGAGATAAAAAAAATTTCCCAGAAGTATTATTTCTTTGCTAATTTCATACCCTTTATTTCCTTGCTCTTCTTTTGCTGTAATTCTTTCTAGTAGAACATTGGACCTTCTGGATTGGTAACCTAATTTTCTTAAATTTGCCTTGCCGTTTTTTATCTTTTTGTCTTTTTGCTCGACAGTCCTTTCCATCTTGTTATTTATTTACTTATTTTTAATTCGGGCTGTCACTTTCTTAAGTTTCCAGTATTCACTCTCGTTTATCATAGATCTAGTTCTTGATGTATGGATGAAATATCTTCTGATATCTGACATTAATATCTCTTTTTTAAAAAAGATTTATTTATTTATTTTAGAGACAGAGAGTGTGAGTGGAGGGGGAGGGGCAGGAGGAGAGGGAGGGAGAGAGAGAATCTCAAGCAGACTCCTTTTTGAGTGCAGAGCCCAAGGTGGGGCTCAGTCCCACAACCCTGAGATCATGACCTGAGTTGAAATCAAGAATCGGACCCTCAACCAACTGAGCCACCCAGATGCCCCTGATATTAATATTTCTGAGGATATTAATTCCATATTTTTATTTTCTGGGTTTTTTAAAAATAGTTTTTGGTTCCTCCAAGTCCCTTTTGCTCTTTGTTTGTATCATACTCCATCACATTGGGATTTCCCTTGCGTGTCTGAAAAACCTCTGGACATCCACTTGCGCATAAGAGTAAGATAGTAAAACCTGCTTTGAGACTCAGTGTGTATGTGGACAGGGTTTCATTGTCAGGTCATGGGTAGCTCACCAGACTTTTCATTAGAGCTCCAAATGAAGGATTTGGGGACTTTCCTTGGGGGACATTGATTTTTCTCTAGAGCAAAGGTAAGTAAATGTTTTCTGCAAGACTCAGTAAATATTTCAGGTTTTACAGGCCAGATGGTGTCTGTTGCAACTACTCAGCTCTTCTGCTGCAGCAAATAGCAGTCATAGATAATTCATGAATGAACGTGTAGGACTGGGTTCCAATAAAACTTTATTTGCAAAAACAGTAGGGTGGAGAAGACTTGGCCCACCGCTTGTAGTTTCCTAGTCTCTTGCCTGTGGGCATATACATCTAGTTCCTGGAGGGCTAAGAGCCAGGCAGAGACGGGATGGAGGGTCCCACTGTTCAGTATGTTGTTCTTCAATTAATTTGCTGTTTTCACCTGGCCATTTATGATGTGAGGTGCCTGAATTCTGAACTGATGTTGACTCAATTTCTCTGGAGAATGAACTGCCCATCTTCTGTGGTGGTAGAAACTAGGGAGAGAGAGTTTCGTAGTGGGGTGGGCATCTAGGGACCCAAAGATCCAGAGACAGACTTTGTCCATTCATGTGGGTTAGCGCCATGCTTTACTCTTGCTCTCCATGGTCTCTGGTACCTTCAGGAGCCAAGATCAAATATCGTTGGGCAATCTGGCTCCCTGTGTTATAATACTGACACGCTTACCACACAGTTTATAATGTTCTTTGCTCTGTCTTCAACCATCTGGTTTTCTTTTTTTAAATTAAATTTTGAAATATTTCAGGAATACAGAAAGGCATAAGAATTATAAGGACATTATCCTCATACTCACCACCCAATTAAAAAAAATACAATAGAGACAGGGGCCCATGTTTATGCCCTAATTCCATAGACTCTCAATCTTGAAAAAATTTGTTGAAACTGTTAATTCATTAATTTGATGACTGTGTCACTCATATAATTTTTATTCCTTTACTTACATATTGCTTTTGAGGAGAGAAAATAAACATATGTCCACAATATTGTCTTGAGTGAATTTGTTGTAATTAATGTAGTCATTGCCTTTATAGCTGACACAGATTAAAAAAAAATTTTTTTAGTATAAATAATGCTGTAGTAGAACACTGTTGTTCACATAAGTTTTTCCATCTTCTGGCTTATTTATTTAGAATTAACACCCATAAGGGAATTATTGGGCCAAAAGGTACGAGTATTTTTATGGTTGTTGATCCACAATAAAACTTTACTCTAAGCACTGCCAACTTGAGTGTCATCAATCTCTCCTGAAATGATAAATTCAGAGCCACAGTTCTTACTACTGAATTGCAGAGGGCAAGCATGGTCAATTACTGCTGAAAGTGTGAAGAAATTAGCCAGCAGCTACAACTCATTGCCACTTAGAAAGTGGGGTCCACAATCTGGCAGCACAATTATCACCTGAGAGCTTTTAAGAACTGCAGGATCTCAAGTCCTACCCCAGACCTACAGAGTCAGAAACTGCATTTAAACCAGATTCCTCAGGTGATTCATATGCACAGTGAAGGCTGAGAAGCACCACGTCTTATTCTTTGATTTTCTGAGGGACACGGGTCATACTTTTTGTTCATCTGATCAAAATGGAGAAGACTGGGATACTTTCGGTTTTAAACATGACTCCAGACTTCCCATCACCTCACAGCCTCTTCACTGTTCCAGGCGTGGTCTGTTGCTCAGTAGGGGTGTAGAAGGAGCATTGCTCCAAGTTGGAAAACCTTAGTACTCATTCTTGGGTGAACCATTTAACTGATCTTTGTCAAGTTTGCCATGTTACATAATGGCCTTGTGGAGCACTCAGGACCATTTGAGAAAAAAATGGAAAAGCATTTCAAAAGAACCTTCCAAATCTTCTATACACATAAGATATGTGATTGCAACCACCATGTGCTGTGGAGGCATGTTGTCTTCATAGGAGCACAAGGCAGGCTGTGTGCCCAGATAAGCCTTCACCCCAAAGAGCGTTGTGGCATCTCAAGGCTGTGGGGCAGCACTGTGGCAGTAAGGGTGCTGTGACAGCCCCATGGGGAGCCGTCCCTTTGCCACTTGGGATACTTCCATTCTTTCTGAAAGAAATGGGTTGCACATTAAGGTGCATAATAGTTTCCTAGGGCCACTCTAACAAATGACCACTAACTTGGTGGCTTAAAATGACAGAAGTCTACCCTCTCTTACTTCTGGAGGCTAGAACTTCTGAAATCAAGGTGTCAGCAGGACTATGCTTCTTCTGGGACTTCAGGGGAAGAATGCTTCCTCGCCTCCTCCAGCTTCTGGTGGCTCCAGGCAGTCCTTGACTTACGGATGTATAACTCCAATCTCTGCCTCTGTCCTCACATGACTTCTCCTCTGGGCATGGGTCTTCTTCCCTTCTCTCTCTTACTTGTCATTGGATTTAGGATCCACCAGAAAAATCCAGGATGACTTCATCTCAAGGTCCTTAATTTAAATTTGCCAAGACTCTTTTCCCAGATAAGTTCACATTCACAGGTCCCATGGATTAGAACTTGAACATACCCTTTTGGGGGCCACTATTCAAACCACTGAAGGGACCATGAAAGAATCCAGGCATGAGGCTGGAGAGGGTACACTTGACCACCTGACTTCTTCACTCAGATCGGCACAAAAACTAACTAGCAGATGGTAACCTCAATCCTGTTTCAGGGACAATGGGCCATATGAGATGTGTCTGAGTCATGACGGGGTGTTGGGGCTTTCCTAATTATGATTTACTTGGGCATCCACGGAATTCTCAGAATTTGAGATGATGGGTGTAGTCCATGGGTCTCCCCTTAGCTGTGACACCTTTGTCTATCAGAATGTCTGCTCCTGGCCATTCCAATGACCTCAGCCTCCAGTGGCCCCAATCTCCAATCAAAGACTTCTACCTGAGCAGCCCAAGGCAAAGGGTGTGTGTGTGTGGGGGGTATCTTCTAACTAGTTAATTTCAAGTTATGGGGGATGATTTTTAAAAACCAGAAATGGATTTCCCTTAAGTAATACTTAGGGATAGAAAAACAAAATTTCCTCCCCTGCCTTCCTTACCCCTCCTCATATTTCTGTGAGACAGGCTGGAGGTTGTACCAGCTGCCTCTCCAGGTTGTTTCATGAGCTCTTGCACGTGGCCATACCTGCAGCCAGTAAAGGCAGGTCTGACCAGCCATGCCACACCTAGGTCCCTGGATGGAGCCCAGCAGGAGTGCCTGGGATGAGAGGAGGCAGGGGAGGCTCAGGAGAGGCTGGGTAAGAATTCTGAGTATTTGGGCACTCAGGGGAGCCTGCGTGTTGGTGGCCTGTTACTCATTGCCAATGAAGAAAGCTGTCATGCTGACCAGCCCAAGGCAGCAGACCCTTACAGGGCCAGGCAGCAGCTAGGAGGATGTAAGCTATAATGAAACATGGGCTCAGAGCTAGGTCTCTTTTAGAAAAATCTGGGGATACCTCCAGAGGGTGGAGGAGAGGTGGTTTGATTAATGGTGATGTTGGTTCTAGAAGAGTGGTTGAGAACCCAAGGAGTAACCACTTAAGTTAGGAGTGCAAGATAGGACTGTGTAACCTGCTTTAAGTGTGACTGAAGTTGTTCCTATGGCCTCGCTCCACATCATGTCTTCTTAGAGTTGGGTTTAGATGGGACCCTAGACATGTGTGGAAGAACATGTGAAGAGAGGGGTAAGAACTTCCTACAGAAATGCCCAACAAGCTGTACCAAGCAACAGAGCTCCAATCGGAATGATCACTAATCCGTCATCCAGAGCCAATGATAGGCAGCATGGGTCAGCAGGGAAATTTGTTGTACTGGAAAGGGTACAGCTATTTTGTTAGAGTATAGCTACATAAATAAAGTTGGTTAGAGGTTTTATAAAGAAAGAAGTAAAAATTGTATGGGCATGTGCATTTTGAATGTAGTATTTTATTGGTAGAAGTGGGATGTACTAACTGAATCATCAGAATTAGACAGGGCTATACCAGGCCCTTCTGATTGAGCAAGAGACTTGGAATTTATTTTTTTTGAGACAGGGAGAGAAGGGGGATGGGCAAAGGGAAAGAGAGAGAGAATCTCAAGCAGACTCCCCACTGAGTGAAGAGCCCAACGTAGGGCTCGATCTCACGATCCTGAGATCATGACCTGAGCCGAAATCAAGAGTTGGATGCTTAGCCAACTGAGCCGCCCAGGTGCCCGGAGACTTGGAAATTTTTAAAGGTATTTTAGAAAGGAAGATCTTGCGATTCTAAGAGGAAGAGAGAGATTGGACAGCATATTAGTTTCTTACAGCCTCTATAAAAAACTGCTACATAGTTAGTGGCTTAAAAAGCACAAATGTATTATCTTATAGTTCTAAGGGTCAGAAGTCTGAAACTGACACTGTGGAGCTAAAATCAAGGTATTAGCAGGACCCAGTTCCTTCTGGAGGTTCAAGTGGAGAATCCATTTCATTGCCTTTTCCCCCTGATAGTGTATCCCACATTCCTTGGCTCCTGACCCCTTTCCCTCTTCAAATCCAGCAATGTCTGCCCAAGGCTGGCTCATATTGTGTCACTCTGACACTGACCCTTCTGTCTCCCTTGTCTACAACAAGGACTCTCCTTGTTACACTGGGCCCACCTGGATAATCCAGGGTAATCCCCCTAAGTTAGGTTAACTGATAAGTAACCTTAATTCCATCTGCAAATGTAATCCCCGCTTGTCATGTAACCTAACACATTTTATAGGACCTGGGCATCTTTGAGGGACTATCCTTCTGTCTTCCACAGGTGTACTTTGAGAGGCATTTGTGCAGAAGGTGGAGAATGAAGTCACTTAACGAAGGGTGTGATGATAGGTAAAATGTGTATACCAGGGCTGCATGGACTTTTTGGGAATGGCACCAACGTGTTTTTATTGCATCGTCATTGTTACAACCTATGCAAATAAACTCAGTGTTCATGAATCTATGCTCACCCATGTCCTGTTTGCCGTCATTGAATGGAAAATACAGGAGACAGCAAAGTGTCTTCTCTTGGAGGTTCCTATGAGTGGCTTTGGCTCTTAGTAGTCTGTTGCCTTAATTCCTCTCCTAAGTTTTGTGGGGTTGATCCTTCTCAGAGAGAGGGGCAGAGAAGGTTAACTCCATAGTCAATGTGTCAGAGGACTGAGAGAAGGTGAAAGTATTCCCCACCCGAGGAAGAGATAGAAGAGGGTCTCCTCTTCCCTAAACTTCTCAACACCATGAGAGTGGCCAGAAACAGCACAAAGGGTGGAGTGAAAGCAAGCACTGCTCCCCTTGTCCCTGCTCATCTGGCCTGGAGGGGTCTTACTTAGGAGCTAACACTTCCAAAGTGGGAGACAGAGGCAAGGAACAAAGGGTTGATTGCCTAGGATAAGACCTAAGCTTTGTGCAGAGAGAGTACAAGGCCTTTGGGTCTGCATCTGGGCTGTGCAATGCCATTTCTTAGGTGTGAAAAGAGGTACAAATGAAGACAGAAATGTCATCTAGGGATATAGCGAGTGTACTTGGTTGGGTTGGCCCTTGTGCTGTGTCTCTTGGGGTCCAAGTGAAGCAGCTAGGGATCCTGGGAGGTGAGAAGCCCTCCAGAATGGGTGAACGAGGCAAGAAGATGTCTCTGGGTTCTTGCTCAGTCTTAACTTTATCTCCTGGGAATTGCACCCCAACATATACCCAGGGCTACTTTAGGGGCTTCCAAGTGCTTATAAACCCTGCTCCCAGCCACAGTTGATCTGTCCTTGAATGGATACCTTGCTGACCCAAGCTGGGTTGCTACCCTCTTTCTCTAGCTTCAGGTATTGAAACTGCTGTTACAAAGTTCGGAGGTTGGAGGCAGTCCTGTCTCCTAACACTTGTCTGTGATTAAAGAGGTTGAGGCCAACATGAAAAGTGGAGCAGGACAAGAGGTGAAGAAGGAGACTTGGGAGTGTTTGGGGCCATGGCTCCAGCTTTTTTTTTTTAAGTAGGTTCCACACCCAGTGTGGAGCCCACCGTGGACTTCAAACTATTGACTCTGAGATCAAGACCTGAGCTGAGACCAAGAGTCTGTTCACTCAACTAACTGAGCCACCCAGGTGTCCCCTGGCTCCAGCCATACTGATACCTAGGGGTATTGCTTGCCTTCCCTGAGCTCGACTCTGCAGCTCCTCCTTGGAGTGTGTGGGTCACACATGCTCCTTTCAGTGGAACTGGGTTCAAGCTGGGGTTTTATTGCCGAGCAACAAAGCAATAGTATTGAAGGAAGGATGAAGGTGATGGGAATGTGAAGGTGAGTTCACAGAGGCAGCCCTTTGTAGCATTAGCCAGAGAGCCTTCCTCTCCCCCAGAACATGCACTTCCTTGCAGTGCACAGACAAGTTATCAGAGTCTCCTGAAGACACGCAAAGACAATGAAATGGGCCAGCAGGCAATGAGGGAGGTAGCAGTACTGTTTGAGTCCAAAGTCAACATCAATGGCTGCAGGAAGACTTCAGAAAGGACAGGAAAAGCAGAGAGAGAGAACAAAGAGGCATAGAAAGAGTTTTGTAGACAGCGGGCACGTAACAGCACTCAAGCAACAATGTCCACAGATCGTTGGGTGCGGGCGGCACCAAAGCAAAATTGGGAGGCATTACAGACTGAATTGTGTCCCCCCCCCCAAATTTCATATGTTGAAGCTATAACCCTGCAATGTGACTGTTCTGAAGATAGGGCCTTTAAGGAGGTCATTAAGGTTAAGTGAGGTCATGGGGTGGGGCCCGGATTTGATAGGACTTTGGTCATAAAGAGAGGAATAGACACCAGAGATCTCTCTGTGCACAGAGGAAAGGCCATGTGAGGACACAGAAGCAGGAGGTCATCTACAAGCCAGGAAGAGAGGCCCCACCAGAAACCAGCCCTGCCGGCACCTCGTTGCAGACTTCCAACCTCTGGAACTGAGAAAATAAATGTCTATTGTTTATGTCACCCAGTCTGTGGTATTTTGCTATGGTCACCTGAGCTGACTAATATAGGAGGAAATGGAAAAGATAAAATAAATACAGGAAATCTGGAGGAAGTCCATTAAGAGCATGATTTCTCATTGAGAAGTTTTAACATCTTGTCTCCTTGTCTTTGCCTCCTTCTGATTAGTATATGGTGTTGTTATTATCAAAGGCGAAATTCTCACACCATTAGATGTTGACACAGCAACCATTAGCAAATGTGCTACCCACCATCATCAGGGGCTTTGAACTGGTTCTTGGGTGAGTATGCCGCTGGCCAGTTTGTCCCCATAGTCCCTCCCATTTTCTTGTAGAAAGGGGCATAAATTCACCACCTGGCTGCCAAGGGTAGAGCCCATGGTCAGTCATTCACTCAACATTATTCAGTACCTAGCAGTGCCATGAAATAGTGAACAGCTCTCTGGATCACAGGATGATGCTCACACTGAGCTAATAGCAAAGTCATGGCTTCTAACAACTTTGGCCAGTAGTCATGGGTTATTACATACACATACACACACACACACACACACACACACATTTTATATATGGTAGCCCATATATACACCATATATAGGTTATATATATTATAGTTGACCCTTGAACAACATGAACAACGTGGGGCTTGGGGCACTGAATCTCTGTGCAGTCAGAAATCCATGCAACTTCTGACTCCCCCAAAACTTAACTGCTAATAGCCTACTGTTGACCAAAGCCCTACTGATAATATAAACAATGCATATTTTTAAAAGATTTTTAAAAATTTATTTATTTGACAGAGAGAGAGAAAGGTCACAAGTAGGCTGAGAGGCAGGCAGAGAGAGGAGGAATCAGGCTCCCTGCTGAGCAGAGAGCCAGATGCGGGGCTCGATCCCAGGACCCTGAGATCATGACCTGAGCTGAAGGCAGAGGCTTTAAACCACTGAGCCACCCAGGCATCCTAAACAACGCATATTTTGTATGTTATGTATGATGTGTTGTATTCTTATAATAAAGTAAGCAGAGAAAAGAAATGTTATTAAGAAAATCATAAGAGAAAATACATAGTACTGTACTATGTTTATTGAAAACAATCCGTGTATAAGTGGCAAACTCATGTTGTTCAAGGACCAACTAACCCTTGTATGTATATAATAGGGAGTTATTAATATGGATTGTTAATTAGGTTCTACCTTTGATAAACCTAGAGAGGACAGAAATAACAAAAGTGAATTTAGAAAACTTTTAGTCCAACCACTTAAAAAAATCTGAGAGAAAGGTTTTAGAATTCATCCTTTCTCCCTAACAAAAAATAAAGACATGGTTTTGCTACAGATTGTAGAGAATATGACAAAATAAAAAGTCAGACAGGTGAGTTGGAGGAAGAAGTGATGGGTTGAGGGGCGCCTGGAAGGGACCCCTAGTGCGACACACACATATGGAGTGTGGCTCGCAGAGCAGGTGTGGGAGAAGATGGAGATACAGAGTCCGGGCAGATGGACAGTGAGGGATGGCTTGCACTTGTGGCACAGCAAGGCATGGAGTGTAAAGCATCATGGGACAGTGACCATCATTCCTACTTTAGAATACAATACATTGGGGAGGGATGTGCTCTGGTGAGTGCTGTGAATTGTGTAAGACAAGACTGATGATTCACAGACAGGTACCCATGAAGCAAATAATACATTATATGTTAATAAAAAAAAAAGAAATGCGATACAAGCGCGCTACAGTGCTCATTAGGAAATCGGGGCCTCTAAATGGGGAGGAAAACTGGAAACTGAATGTGGGAAAGGTGACTAGGAGAGTGTGCTTGCAGCCCCTTGCACTGTATGTGTGGTTTTCTAGACTTGATGCACTAAAGGGAACCAGGACAGAAGAGGCTCTGGCTGGAGAAGGAAAGGAAACGCAAGCAGTATTACAAAGGGGGAAGAGGAACTTTTGGCTCCCAATCATTCATGTGTTCGTTCATTCACTCAATCATTTGTTCATCCAATTTTTTTTCACGTTGGGGAAGGTGAGGAAAAGAGAGAATATAAAGAACTCCTAAATTGTGGGTCACCAAGAGGAAATACATTCGATGGAGAAATGCAGGATGAGTGAAGGGACGTGAGCGTGAATTGAGCCCCTCAGAAGGAAGAGTATATGCCAGGCCGGGTATGTCAGCCCTTCCAGGTTTTGGTCTGGATACAGTCACCCTGGCTATCATGTTGCCTCTGTTCTTTCCTTCTCTGTCACCTAAGGTGGGCTGGGAGAAAGGAGACGCAAGGATCCCACAGTGTCTGGAATCACGTAAAAGCAAAGTTGCAATGACCTTTTCGGCCCCTTTTTCCCTTCCCCAAAACTTTCCTTAAACATTAAGTTCATGGACTTCCATCACCCTAGCAGGTTTTTAATAACCCTTAGGGTAATCAGCTCCTTGCTGTCTTATCTCATTTTGTTAATTACATTTCATGATCATGGAGGGTTGAGAGGCAGAGAAGGAACCAGCATCCAATTTCAGAGAGCAGCCACGATCCCGAGATGGGCAAGCAAGATGATGTAAACAATCAATTCGTCAGTCAGCTGTGATGCACAAATGGCTCCCAGGGATAGAGTGAGGACAGCCAAATGCACAGGCGGACAGGGAATGAGACAATTGGATCTCCGTGTGTGGGGCAGTGTGGTGTGACTCCTGCAGGGACTGGCTCAGTGCCACTGTGAGTGGGGAGAGATCTCTGCAGAAACCCTGCAAAATGTACGGACTTTTCAGACCACTTGGAACTAAAATGTATACCGCTTTGCCTTCCCATATTGGTTCGTGAAGTGCTGTAAGGCTCGGGTAAATAAAAAAGGGACTCCATTGAGGACCCTGGCAAAGGACAGTAAGACCTCAGTTGTTTGGCGCTCTCAACTACTGAGGGAACACAGGTGAGATATATGACCAAAAGGGCCTCTGAGCAGAGTCTACAATGACACAAACCCTATGCCTTGAGGCTCATTGCCTGAATTCAGAAGAGCATACCCCTCGGAAAAGACTCTTTACTCTTGCTTCAGGACCAAGGCTAAGGAAATCATTTGATTTAAAAAATGAGTCTAAGACAGAAAATACATCTGTGGACAGATTTGAGAGTATGATGGCATAAAAAATGTTATTTTTTCCTTTGCAAAACACCTGGAATTAAACGGGTAAAATATTCATAAATGTGAAGAGAAGAAAAAGGAGGGTTCACAAGCATTTTGGGTGCAATCTTATAAGTGATCACATATATACCCCATCTCTAAAATACATGTTCAGCTGGAAGCCCCTGAAAATTCCAGAACTCTCGGGGTCAAGTTGTAGCATCATGAAAATGATAAACCATCATTCATGAAAATAATTTTCCATTTATGAAGAAAATTAAGGTTCTAGCCCACTCCTGAGGTATGAATATAAATAGATATTTATAGCTATCATGTGCTCCTTCCAAACATTATTTCAATTTTGACAAAATCCATTGGGATTTAGACTCAACTATTTCAATAAAGACTTGATATGAAACTAAAAAAAGCCAAAAAACAAAACAAACAAACCAAAAACCCCCCAAAACCCGAGTCTATTTCTCCAGCCCTTGAATCTGGTCTGGGCTTGTGACATGTGTTGACCAATAAAATACAGCAGAAATGACAGAGTGTCAGTTCCAAGCCTCAGGAGGCTTTGCCTGCTTCTATTCTCCTGGAATTCTGCTATTCTCACATGAGCAAGGTCAAACTCACAGGAGGATGAGAGCCTATGTGAGGGAGAGCCCAGCATCCCAGCTGAGGTCATGCTAGACCAGCTGGAGCCAAGCGAGTAAGAGAGCCCAGCCAAGATCACAGAGCAGCCTCTCCAGGCCATGGCTGCACACGGACACAAGCCCGAGCCCAGGGGAGCCAGCTGGCACATAATCACGTGAGCCGTAGCAAATGCCTGCTGTTGGAAGCCACTAGGGTTTGAGGTCGCTTGTTACTCAGCGATTTCTAACGGAAACACCTGGTCTACTGCAGATTGTTGACCGGGAACAAGAAAGCAAACCAACCAAACAACTAAAAAGCAGAAACAGACTCAAAGATTGTAATGGTCTGGGGCCGTTGAGGGAAAGGGAAGCAGTTTGTGGCACTTCGTAAGACACTAATCACTGGCAGTTGCAAAGCACAGTATAAAAGTCATCCAGAAAAACTAACTGAAATATAGTATACTGTCTTTAAGAAGGCAAGTGCATGAGGCATACCTAAGAAAGATTCTCATTAGGGGGCACCTGGATGGTGCAGTCAGTTGGGCATGTAACTCTTGGTTTTGTTTTGCTCAGGTCGTGATCTCAGGGTTGTGAAATCGAGCCTGTGTCGGGCTCTGTGCTCAGTGCAGAGTCTGCTTGGAGCTTCTGTCTCCCTCTCTCTTTGCCCCACCCCCCTTTCTCTCTCTCTATTAAATAAATCTTAAGAAAAAAAAGAAAGAAAAAGATTCTCATTTAAAATAGTGAAGATAAAAGGCTTAAGATGTTAAACGTTATTTACCTAGGAGATTCATTTTTGTGTGGGGGGACCATACTACCTGAAACAAAAATTGAGGGCACTTGGGTGGCTCAGTCGGTTAGGCAGCTGCCTTCGTCTCAGGTCATGGTCCCGGAGTTGGGATCGAGTCCTGCATCGGGCTCCCTGCTCAGCAGGGGGTCTGTTTCTCCCTCTGACCCTCCCTCCTCTCATGCTCTCTCTCAAATAAATAAATTTTAAAAAATCTAAAAAAAATTGGATAACATCTTAGAAAGGACTTTGTGTTGCTTCCAGGTGCAGAAGGCAGTGAATGCTGGGAAATGGAGTTTGGTTGCCCTGATGTTGGCCCTTAGCCACTCATGGGGACAATGGGACAGTGCAGTTGAAACCAGGATGACCTGAGAAGATCTGCACAGAAGAACCAAGCTCTTCCCAGATGGCCCTTCCTTCCTCACAGATTAGCGGTGCCATGGGAGGCAGCCGGGGCAGATGCACAGACGTGGGCTGCAGGGCGAGGCTTCCCGGGCAGCCTGCAGGGCCCGATGGAAAAGAGACAGGGCAGGAAAGTTGTATTCACACAAAGCCGCCATCTGCAGGACCAGCTTCACTCCTTGTCTTGCCCCTTGTGGCTTCCTCTGAACACCATACCCCCAGTTCTTTTTGTTCCATGTACCTGAAGTCCAAGACACCATTAAGCACCACAGGGGAAAAGGATGAAAATAAGGGTTCATATTCATTGCCTGTGTAGTAAGTGCCAAGGGCTGGAGACTGGCTGAAGCTGATGTCACGGATGAACTCATTAACCCTGTAAGTTAAGTGCTCCTGCTCTCTCTGCTTTAAAGAACTAGAACAGAGGCACAGAGAGATAACGCAACCTGCCCAAGTTAGAAAACAGCAGCCCTGATACCTGGCTCCACACCCACCCCTGAATCGTTCTGCTCTACTTCAGTAGGCAAGTGTCCTTATTCCCTTCCCGGCTGAGTGTAGCCACAACATTTGACCACAACCCTGACCCCACCCATCACCAGCCCTCATGCCTCTCCCCAGCATCAGCTCTCAGGAAACTGCGTGACATGCACCTGTTCTCCGGGGGATGAGGTCCTTTGCCTGGCGGCTAATTACCACCCATCACCTGCCGCAGGCCCAGGGAGAGCAGCGCCGGCGCAGGGATGTGTGCGCCCACCTGAGACAGCTCAGCTTTCAGCTTTGGTGAGCAGAGCCAAGGCACCCAGGGCCAGCGGCCAGCACCACCTCCCTGTCCCCGCCCCTCGGAGCTGCTGATGGGGCCGACGCTCCAGGCTGCTTTATCTCCTGCTCACACCCGTCTCCTCTCCCCCCTCCTCTCTTTCTGGGAGTTTCCTTGTGGTTCTAATGAAAAACCCTGTGTTACATTGAAAAGTTGTCAGTTATTGCTGCTGGGAATAAACTCCAGTCTCTGCTGGGCGGAGATTCCCGAAGCTTCGAGCTGGGAGTGAGGAGAGGCTGGTTGGAATCATCTCTCCAGTGCCAGCTGAGCAGCCTCTCAAGCATAATGAGATGCTGCCAGGTGGGGCCCTCCCTGACAATGGTAAACAAACAAACACCAGGGTCTGCCAGGCTCCCTGCCCCACCTGGACAGTCTCCCAGCCTGACCCTGGGGTCCCAGCACACCTGCCAGGAAATCAGCGGGCTTCCCTTCAGGCTCTTTCCCCGCATCCCCCAGAGATCAGACAAACCGGGGTGCCCCTTCTCCTGTGAGCTCTCAGGTCACAGCTCAGGGCTGAGCATAGAGCCTCAGGGCTAGCCAGTGGCTTCCCAAATCTTCGGAGACCTGTTCAGTGCACCTGCAGATTATTCAAAATGCAACCTCCTCTGGATCTACCTGGAGTCACTGAATCCAAATCCGCAGGGCTAGGGTTTGGGAAACTCCATTCTGAACCCCTCCCTGCCTGGATGGTCCTGCTCAAAACCACTGGACCCAAGCGACTTGACCCAAGGAAGGAAGCTCCCCGCCCCCCACACCCACACATCTCCTAGGACTCTCCTAGGACTGCAAAGTCTCATGCGCCCTTCGAAGGCCAGGTGTGACTCACACTGATCCTCCCAGCACATGAGGTCAGCTATTCCTGTCCCTCTTTCATGGAAGACGGAAGCTCAGCGCCCCTTACAGGCTATGGCACCAATGCATGTGACGTCATCCCGCCACCTCCCTCATGGCCACTCTCTGGGACAAAGACAGCCACAGTGAGATCGGAAAAGCAATTTTAGAGGCTGGTACTTGGGAAGTCCCCCAAGATGACAGTGGAGGGCGGCGGCTCCATGGCTGGCAGAGTCAGCTGCAGCCCTGACTCCACAGAAATCCATGTCCAAGTTCGAGCCGAGTTCCAGCCTCCGGCCACCTTTCGGAGTGCTTGTGTTGGAGAGAACGGGAATCTCGGTGATTGTCATAAGAGGCGATTCTGCCTCCCTCCTGGCCCTGCCCTGGGAATGTCTGATGATGCCTGAAGACATTTTTGGTTGTCATGACTGTGAGGTGGGTTTTGGCATCTAGTAGGTAGAAGTCGGGGATGCTGCTAACTATCCTAAAATGCCGAGGACCACCCGGGATGTCAATAGTGGCATTACCAATGGGTCCTGGAATAGACAGAGATGCCCGCCCAAATCCAGGGATGTCCTTGGCCCCCTGAACGCAGCATGGGTTTTGGGTTTGGGATTGGAATTTTTCTTAGCCTCAATTTGTTGTTATTCATCTAGAAAGAGGAGGCAGATCAACCTGGGGGCCAGCAGAGAAAGGCTCCCAGGTTGAACACACAGCCAGCCCTCTGTGTGAGCTGGGTTTAAAGGGCCCACTTTATGTCAATATCCAGTAAATGCTAAGACCCAGCTTAAGCCTTTGATCCCTCAGATACTGGTCATCGCTTAAACAGTAGCATATGGATGAACAATTGTTCAGTGTGAGGCTGTCCGATCAGATTTATTCCATCACAGATTCCCCAGGTGGTCTCTCCTCTTCACTGAGGATTCGAAAAAACGACCTTTTAGTTGACAAAATTGAGTTTCCCCTGCATTAACGGAGTGGGAGTGGAACCAGCTACGGGTGCAGATTGTAGCACGAATGCTCCTGAGGAAGCCTGGCTGCAGGTGCCAAATATTTTCTTTACAGTTGATTTGATGCAGTTCTGTGGTTGATGGTGTGTGGAGGTGGAACGCCTCCTGATGGCCCGGCCCCCTCCAATTCATGTGGCCAACACCTCAAAGGGCACACATCATTTTTTCTCCCCCATAAAGTGAATCTGGGCATTTTATAGCTGAAAAGGGACCAATTCCATTTGAATTAATCAAGAGGCTGAAGGCAGAAGTGCATTACGTAGCTTTTAAGGACATTCTTCCTGGATTGACAAGGTCCTGTGTCCACCCCCTGAAAAGCTTCAACAACAAAACATTTCTTGACATCACTCAAGGGAGGTCTGCTGTCTTAGCTGTACTCACACGGGACCTGTGCTTTTTTTCACTCATCAGTTTAAGAAA
This sequence comes from Ailurus styani, assembly GCA_002007465.1. Lineage (NCBI taxonomy): Eukaryota > Metazoa > Chordata > Mammalia > Carnivora > Ailuridae > Ailurus > Ailurus styani. The sequence goes on along the minus strand of LNAC01000027.1, from coordinate 7,772,295 downwards.
TGACTATGGTCTGCCTCTTGGTGTGGTGCATACTTGTTAGCCGTGACCCTGTTACATTTCTCCTTTGTTAAATTAGAGGAAAACAGGAATATTATTGAGGGGAAACATACCTTTCAGCCACTTTGGACATTTTTAAACAATGTCTGTCAATCTGTGCATTCAAAAATGTTATCTGGGGAAAGATAGAACAGAGGTGTTAAGACCAAACTTGATTTTTCCCCCCTTCACCCTATGAACCCAAACTTTGTATTTCCATCCATATCCAAATAGCTCTTTTGGCCAGCCTTTGCCAGTGCTCCAGCTTTGCATTCCAACAATCATTTGCCCTTCTGGAAATTCCCACCACACTCAGGAATCACACTCTACAATTTAGCCTGTGTTAATATTCTGTACTGTGTTGTCGCCTCAGTCTCGACTCCCAAAAGTGATCGCAAGCATAAAGGCAGTGGTATATATCCTATGAAGCTCAGCAACACTTAGAGGCACTGTAAATATCTGGATGGACTGATTTCCAGTGATTTCTCCCCATATACCCTTCACAGCTACATCACACCCACCATATGCTTGGTGTACTCAACTAGATCATCAAATAGCTACTTCACATATGTTTCCTCTTCCCCACCCTAAATAAACTATCAGGGGCAGGGACCTTTGGGTCTCCCCTCAGAAGCCAGTAAAACATAATGTAAAGACCCTGAAGTTATTTCATTGCCAGTGAACCCTAGAAAGGAGTAATGTCATTAGCCATTGTCCAGTGACCCGGGTTGACCAGTTAGCTTCTCATCATGAAGGAAGGCAATATTTGAACCAAATAAAGCTGAAATGGCACGGAGAGTGGGGCTTTCTTTATTTGTAAACTTGCCTTTTGAATCACAGCAATAAAGTCGGTGGTTCTGAGCTGGCTTACTCTGCAAGTACATTACAGTCTTAAGGACTTTGTGACATCTGTCCCTCCCCCCTTCAGCCCCCACAGCATTCTGTGGGAACCCCAAGGCATTGGGATAACTCCTCTACGTCCTTCTCTAATAACTGCTGGGGGAACTTGGTGGAGATTTTGTCCTCTCGAGCTTCTGTGGGTTGTTCTCACACAGCACTCAGAGGTTCAAGTCATCCACAGCTGGGTTCCACTGTGGTTTCCAGGAACTCAAAGCTCACTCAGCCTTCAGAGGTGAACATTCAAAGGGTTTTCAACCTGGCCACGTCTCCTCCTGGGAGAGCAGTAGTCAATTCATTCACCTGTTTCCGGATGTCCTCTTTTGTAGTTTTCCTGATTGGCTGACTGGGTATGTGCACGGGGCTTTGCGACTGGGACTCTTCAGTCACGCCATACACTGACTAGAGAAGAAGCAAGAAGATAGAATCACGCACCCTCAGAGTGGCAGGGCGCCTTAGGGGCAGGCACTGTGAGAGCTCTTTTGATGCTTCCAATCCCCTCTGTGATGTCCTGACAATAAGTGATCAGCCTCTGTAAATTTCTACAGTGAGGGGACCTCTTCCTCTTGAGTCAGCTTGTCCCATCTTTGGGCTACCACTCTTAGAAGATCTTTCCTCTCACTAAGCTGCAACCGTCTCTTGACTATCAGTGTGTCTCCAAATATGGCCCATAGACCATCTGCAAGGAATCATCTGGGGGTACTTGGTAAAGATGCACATTGCTGAGCCCCAAGACCTGCTGAGTCTTTGTGAGTGGGGTGTGGGAGCCTGCACTTTCATCAAATGGCCCAGGTGATTCTGAGGCACAAGAAAGTTCAAGAACAACTGTTGAAAGTTAATATGGAAGAGCCTCTGTAGATTTTCTGTTCCCCAGAAGATGACATGCTCATCTGGTACAAATTTGAGATGGCAGTGTTTCAAATTCTTTCTTTGTCAGCCAAACAGCTTTCTGGCCTCAGTTTCTCCCCATGCTATGGTTGCTTATTAAGCGGTCTCCTTGTGCTGGAGACAGATGAAAGACAATCTTTGCTTTGGGAGTGAAATGAAACCCCGAAGGCTATGCAATGTATAGCTGAAATCTATAAAATCAAGAAGGGCTCATATAGAGAGGATGTGAGCTCCATGAAATTCTGGAATATTAGAAGTAGGGCACCCTTAAAGATTAAATGAGGATGTTTTAAGACTAACATCATAAAGTCCAATACCTACAAGGGCATAGCTATCTCAGTAAAGAAAAAAATATGTAAGTAGATTCAAGAAGTTGATATATAAGTCATGTTGTGTGTGGGTGTGTGTGTCTATGTGTGTTTGAGAAAATGAGAGAATTGGTCATTACAAGAAATAGCAATGCCTGGGGCACATCTCTAGGCTTTTGAAATCAATATTATAGGGGAGAGACATGTTCTCCCACAATACGGTCCTTGGTGCCAAGGTAAAGTTGGGATATACCAGTCGTGGGGCAGGCTGAGTGGGGCAGCCTCGAGCATGTCATGGCCACTGCCCCTTCCAGGAGAGTGAAACACAGATAAATGATGGTTGGCCCATTCACAGTTGGATATGATGGTGATTTGAATTTGGATGATCTAGCTACATAAAAGACTTTCAAAGTACTAAGTTCACCTTCACCTGTGGGACTTGGATACTTTTTGTTCCTTTAGTTTCTTTTCCTTCCCAGAGCCAATTGCTACTTACCCCACACTTGAGGCTGCTTTGGAAGCCCTCAGGAAGCCCCGCGTCTGGTGTCCCCTCCTGGCTCCCTGGCACCATCCAGCACTTCCCTGACACAGCCCTCCTGACTGCCCAGGGGTTCGCCCCCCGCCCCCCACCCCCAGGCTGTGGGCTTTGTGACGACTGGTCACCGTATTTCAGCAGCAAGAACGGTGCCAAGTACACATCAGCCCCTCCACAAATATTTGTAGAATGAATGAATGAAATGGTTTCAAAGGACAAAACGGGTAGAATTAACAAATAGCAAATGACTGTTTGAACAGTACCAGAAACAGAAGGGCTATTTGCATCAAGAATTTTTAATTTAGCTAAACTAGCGAACCTTTTTAACCTTTTGTGGGTTCTTCAGACGTCTGCATTTTCTGATATCCATTTCTGTTGTGTTCACACAGCCTGGCTGAGAAAAAAGAAATCATCATATAAATTACTAAGTGAAAATCACACCTTCCGGTGTGACCCAAGCGACACCATCAGACCCGGTCTTTGTCTTTCCCATTACAAGTAATACATGATTATCTCCACTTGGCCGTTTACAATTCCTTTTACAAAGACATTTCGTCCTTAGTATGTGTTCCTGCACAGAGTCTCCGCATGAAATATCAAAGCCTACCTCCCACTATCTAGAAGAATAAACTTTTTTTTAAAGATTTTTATTTATTTGACACAGAGAAAGATTACAAGTAGGCAGAGAGGCAGGCAGAGAGAGAGGAGGAAGCAGGCTCCCTGCTGAGCAAAGAGCCCGATGTGGGACTCGATCTCAGGACCCCAGGATCATGACCTGAGTGGAAGGCAGCTGCTTAACCGACTGAGCCACCTATATGTCCCAAGAGTAAACTTCTGATTCAGAGGGCCAGATGGTTTCAGCCACAGCCTTTGTTACCACACATTCTCTGACCATCTAAAAACAATCCAACATCACGATGGGGAAATAGTTTTTAGGTTTTTAACCAGCTTTTAGGAAGGGCAGACATAGTTCCTCATTCTAGTTCCATTTCATGAGGAAAATACAATGTTTTAATCATAGGAAATTAGAAATGCAGTCATACCTCATTATGCACGGATTTTGTATTTGTGACTTCACCTACGAGCTAAACTTTATTCATAACCCCCAAGTCCCTATTTCTGGTGCATTCGTGATCATTTGTGGATGCGGACAGAGCACCAAAAGCTGTGAGCGACCCGATGTGCGTGTTCCCAGTGAGGCTGACTAAAGTGAGGCTCTGTCTTCTTGACTCATCTTTTACTGTGAACAAATGTCCTTTTGATGGTCTATTTAGGACTGCCTTTTCCACAATTCTGTGCTTTTTGTTGGTGATTTTGCTGTTTAACATGGCCCCCGAGCATAGTGGGATGTGCCCTCTCGTGTTCCTACGTGCGAGAGAGCCGTGGGGTGTGTGACAGAGAGCACAGGTGTGTCAGGCAGAGAACACTGGTGGCCCTGAATTCAGTATTCATGAATCGACAACATACATTAAATAAGATACTTTAAACAGAAACAAGCTTTAGACGTGGTTACCTATTGGTCTATTGAAGAAAAGATTGGGACCAGAGACTCACAGGAACTAAACCCTATATGTCTCCCAACCCTGGGAGACATATAATGTCCCCATATAATGGCTCAGCCCTGGCTAATTCAGCATGCACGACTACTTAGCAAAACATTAACTACCGTGAATACTGACAATGGGCCGCATTTGAGGAAGATTATTCTAAAATTTAGAGTTGAATGACAGTAAAAATGGAAACTGCTGATTGAAAGTGAGGGGGATGGAGAAACATCTATCATGTAAATGGATGTCAAAAGAAAGCCAGAATTAGCTATAGTTATATCAGACTTAAAAACCAAAGACAAACGAGAGTTGAAGAAGGGCAATATATCATAGTAAAGGCGACAATCCAACAAGAAGTTCTAATAATGTAAATATTTATGCATCCAATTTGGGATCACCCAAATATATTTAAAAAGAAAAAAAACCCGGAAACTACTTATTTTGGGGCCGTTAACTTCTGGGGCTGAGAGGTCCCAGGGGGAATTCCCACAGTTCTCCTGTTCCAAGTTCATATTTCATGGATGAATAATTCTCAAAAGCTGAAATTGACATACACTCCAGACAATCTACCGAGATTATATTGAGGGACTGGCAAAACCAATTTCCCAAAGTTCAGCAATGCTCTTTAATTTTGAGAATGAGACACCTGGTGGCTAAAGATAGTCTTTTCTTTCAAGTGAAGGAAGAGGGAAACAAAACAAAAACACAGAGAAGCAAGTAGAGTTTTCTCACCACTGGCCTGTGCACATCCCAAAAGGCCCGTTCTTGACTATCCAAAATTTTCCTTTCCGTCTTGTCCTTTTTCCGATCTATCCTGAAAGAGCAAAGAAAGGAAATCAGAGGCTCCTGTTTCTAGGGGCTTAGTGCACACACGGCTATTGGCATCTGTGTGGTCCCTGCTCTCTGCAGAGCTGTGACATAGGGGCAGACCCTTCCCTCAAGGGAACCTCAAGAAGCCCATAGGGAGGAAGAGTATTCGTTTTCGGCTGGAACGCAAGTCATCATAGATTTGAACGTGGTATAGGATTGAACATGGTGGGGCTAAGGAAAGAACCAGAATCCCACTGTCCATGTGAATGATTAAGATTGAGATTATTCAGAACTGAATTATCTGTGGACACACCCCACATCAAAGTGGATATTGCATATTCAAATTATAGGAAAGAATATAACCATAGGCTTGCCGTGTTTCGTCCTCAAATTTGAGAATTTGCTTTAGATTCAGAGTCAATAGAAATGTCTTCAAAATACTGCAATTGCGTGTTTTATTAGTCACTTAAAGCATCTAGTTTTCTAAAAGCAGAGTAATAGGCCTAGCATGTGACAAGAGCCAGAAGGCAAATATGGCTAGCCTCAGCTGGGGGAGGCACAAATTGCAGGAGGGAAATTACAGGTGACAAAGACAGATTCTTTATGTTCTGATCAGTAAATAGATAAGAGGTTTTCGGGGTTTTTTTTTAAAGCCTGTATTCCTTCATATTACCTCTCCAAGTAAAAAGTAACAGATTAATTGTATAACTTCTGGCTCTTGGCTCTCTTGGGACCACTTTAGTTTACTGGTCTGAAATAAACCATAATCACCCTGTGATTTTTGTGATAATTACTGTGTACTTCAATGGCCCCCAGTTATAATGTAATCACGGACTTAATCAAAAAAGTTAATTGAGAAATACCATATATGTACAAAGTGACAATTTCCCTGCCTTTTCCAACATGCAATGCTGGGTGATCCTCAACGTGGAAATTAGCTCTCCTCTTTGCTTCGCTGTGGCTTCTGAGTACACAGGCTGGATTCTGTCTCCTCCTCCCCCCTGAAACCCCCTCCCACTTCCTCTTTCCTTGGGGGCCATGGCTCCTCCAGCTCAGCTCAGCATCCGGTGCCCACTGCCCACCTCCCTCCTGGCTGCCGGCAACACCAGGTAGGGTGTGCAGGTGTGTGGAATTGTGGGCAGAGGGGAAAGGCAGAGACTACAGAGGGAGGCGGAGAGCCATGGCACCATGCTGGCCGCTGGACCCAAAGACCTTGGGTCATTTCCAACTACGACCACACCTATGATCGATGTTCACCCATACGGCCTGAGACCCAGCTCTGGGTAATGGGCTGTAAAGCTGCCCACAGAGTGTGGAGGGGCCCTGCTCAGGGACAAGTGGCATCCAGAGAAAAGATGCTCGCCTTTGCCTAGCTCAGCATCCTTTCCTCATCCCTGCCTCTCCCCCATTTCTTCTGTTAACACTCCTGGCTAAATGAGAGGTCATAGCTGGAGAGGGCAAGAGAGAACCCAACCTGAGCAAGCTCATTTCCTAGAATTGAAAGGACGTGGTTGATAACCATGCTTGTGGGCAGGGGGCCACTTCCCATGTTTCCTTAGGGAGGTAGGAATTTCCACTACACTCTCTGGGAGGGAAAGTATACGGGAAACGCTCCAGCTAGTCTTTCATCTCTTAAGCTCCAGGGGAGAGAGGGGGGCCTTCACTTTGTTGGTGGATCTGAAAGAAGAAATCGAGAAAGCTCAGGTCAGTCCTATCTGGGCCCTGTGTGGGGCAGCCTGTTCTTGGGATGCCTGCCCTCTACTTGCAGAGAACTTACAGGGGTCAACTCTGCCCTGGGGTGGGGGGCTTTTAGATAGTTAGATATTTAGATATTTAGATATTTAGCTCTGTTCAGCATGGGCAAGTTGAATTCCAGGGTAAAGATCTGTGGTCACAGATCCAGAGTCATGCCCTAGAACCTGGCTTTTATGAGTAATACTCATAACACACTGGACTCCAATGTCTGACTTCTTATTTTTGATGTTCTCAACCCCTCCTCTGGGGGGAAAGGGAGAAGGACTGGCCTCCCTAAAGCTCCAACATGTTTTCCTATGTAGAGAGAATCTCCAGAAAACTGGGTCTGATGTTTTTCAGCCACCGAGCCCAGAAGAATATTTAGAAATTGCTTTAGGAAATAGAAACATCTTCTAACCAGATTTCTACATTGGGGAGCAAGCCCATTGCCTGTGAGAACACATGCTTTTGAAGTCATTTTAGAGCGCCATTGATTATAAAGATGAAACTTATCCATCTTGACCTTGATTTCTACTCTGCTGCTCTCATGCAAGACGACAGCATTTGACCAGCCGTGGCTGGCCGGCAGTGGAAGGAAAGCACTCTCACACCACCTCCACATTCCTGAGAGTCTTTCTCTCTTTTCCAGGGTCTCTGTTAAGTTCACCTACTTCACTTGCGCTTCTGCTTGCATAAAGATGAATTCCCACTTCCTTGCAAAGGCCCTCTGGAGTCTTGCTAAGTTTTCCTAATGAGAAATGAAAATCAACGAGAAGGGATTAATTCTTGTAATTCTGCACATCAACACTATGCTTATTACAAGGCGGTCATCTATTTTGGTTACTCCCAGCAGAATAGCAGAGCCCCACTTTAAATCCACGGGATATGAACCCAATGTGATTCGGCACCAGACCCTGCTGTACAGAGTAGAACTATTAATATTCATTTACACACCCATTAAATCTGAAATCTCTGTGGTTCACCTGATTCCTCTTCTCTTATGTGTTTTACACAAACACAACTCACATAGCGCTTGTCATCACCGCCACTGAAGATAGAGAGAAGGGTTTGTGGCTATTCATGTGGGATTTGGGGAAGGGATGGGGGGTGGGGGGCTCTTTGCAGCCTATTGGACATCTCCAAGAGCAAAAGCAAGAAGGGATTTCTCAAAACTCATCTTCCAGCAAGCAGGGACCTGGGAAGGTGGCAGGAAAGAGAAACACTGATGACCTGGCATGTGTGCCTTTGAAAGTTTGGATTCAAAAGCAGGAGAAAAGGGAAAGTCTATATTTGAGATGTTCATGAAAGGAAAACCCAAAAACAGAAAGAAAGAAAGGACATCCAGGGTTGCCTTTAGAGGAAGAGGGGAGAAGCCTTTTCTCTAAGCCTATAGTCTTACCTGACGGCACAACAGGACAGTGAGGAGGGGGTGTTTGACAGGTCCCCTAATGATCCACCTAATTCTGATGGAATGCAAGGACAGAGCCCACATTATGCTATGTATTTTCATAGAGCTCATGCCAACACTAATTGATTGCCCTCATTAGTGGATTATTAATATAAAAGGAGCTTCAGTTGAAGATCAACACACATAAACTCAGTTATTATCAAGGCTCAGTGTATGAGTACCTCAAAAAAAAACCTGTTCCTTTCATTCTTCCACTGTTCATGGGAAGCAAAGCTGGTGATGCCTACACATTAGTCAATTAGGGAGCAGTTATATAAATCATGAACAGTCATACCATGGAATACTAGGCAGCCATCAGAACCAATAATGTAGATTATTATTACTGACATGGAAAGATTCTCAATATGCTTACAGCATATGATTTGGGAAAAAAGCAGCATATAGAATAATGTTCAGGGTATGGTTTAAAGTTTTTTTTTTGTAAAGAAAAAAATGTATGTACAAAAGAAAGGTCAGGGGAGAAGGAATGCAGGTTCTTTCCTCTCTTTTCTTTGCTATTTGAATTTTGGGTTTTACAAAGAGAATATGTCATCAGAAAAAAATTAATAAAATTACTGAATTTTGGAAACAAAATACTTTTTAAGTTTTTAAACTCACTTTCAGGCAGAATTCAACCTGAAAGAACATCTAAATGCATATTCTTTACAGATACCAAAGCAGAACATTATAGGGCAAGAGAGGAGAAGACTGAATAAAATCTATCCAGAGTTGATGCTATCTTGTTTCTGTTTAGGATCTTTTCTAAAACATGGAAAATGGGGGGAAGAGAGTAGGGGGGATAGGCACATGCTTCTGCAGTCTGGGTCTTTCTGATGGCTTATACTAGGGGAGGGCTGTAGCACCTTGTGTGGGGTACACAGAGGTAGGACAGTGCATTATGAATGTGGGGTGATGGCTGGCATGTGAAGGCTGATGGGGACAGGAACTGGGTTCCCAGGATGCTCAGATCCACAGGTCATCCACAGAACAGTCATGCTCAGATCCACAGAACAGTTTGCTTGGGGAGATCTTAATATTCCAACATATTTATGTGTAATGGCTCCCATTGATAGCACACTTTGGCCGGGTCCTGAGGCCCTGGGTCAATTGGCACCCTCCTCCAGGACTGTTTCCCCACTGGCTTGTGCACAGGTCCCCAGGAGAGACAAAGTCTGATGCAGTGAGCCTCACACTTATTGTGGCAGCGCGAGAGGGACATTTGGAAGGAAGGAGCTGGAGTCCTGTTAATAATGCTGGATGACTGGGGGAGAGCTCCTTGCTGCCCCCAGGGCTGCCCCTGCCCCTCGCTGCCAGCCCTTCAGTCATTTCATGGCTCAGCAGCTTCCGTGCCTTCTGGAGCGTACGTGACAATCTGGTCAATTTCTCAGATTCTCTGTGACCCATATAAAGTTTGGTTTGGGGGAGAGCTTCTGCCACCATAAATTTGAAATATTTCAAAAATATCTGAGTCTTCAAGTCCTCTGTGCCTTGGTTCTGTTAAATGGGAATGGGCATGAGTGTGGCAGGGCCTCCGGATTTTGCAGGAATCACGTTTTGTGAAAGAAGGTGGTGCAGGGTGAGAACTGGGAATGTCTATTCTTCTGACACGTATCTTATCTTCTGGATTGAATTTGGTCCTTAGATTCTACTGCCAAGAATGGGGGAGTTGCATTAAAAGATGCAATTAAAAATGATCATATAGTAAGTTTTAAAAATTCTCATATTGTCCCCATTTTCTCCTTTTGGTGTACAGCTATATGCGTTTAAACGCATGTATAGATTAGATCCCAAGAACGACCACCACAATCAGGATACAGAATAGTTCCATCACTCCCAATAAAACTCCCTGTGCTGTCTCTTTATAGATAAATCATACCCAGACCTGTAACTCCCAGCAACCAGTGATCTGTTCTCCCTCATGATGGTTTTGTATTTACGAGAAAGTCATATAAATGGAATGACACAGTTTGTCATCTTTTGAGACTGGCTTCTTTCATTCCATGTAACATCTGGCATACTCATCTAAGTGGTCGTGTGGATCAACAGTTTACTCCTTTTCACCACAAAGGAATATTCCCCTGAATGGACATACCAATGTTTATTTCACCATTTACCTCCTAAACCACATTGGGGTTGTTTTCAGCTTTTGCTTATCACAAACAGAGCTGCGATACCCAGGTTTTTGTGTGAGAAGAGGTTCTGATTTCTCGGGGGTATGTACATGGGAGTGTGACTGCTCGGTTACATGGGAAGTGTATACTTAACTTTGTAAGAAACTGCCCACCCATCTTCCAGAGTGGCTGTGCGACTTTGCATTCCCATGTGGCATTCGGAGGACTTTTTATTTTGGCCACTCTAACAGGTCTGCAGTGGCATCTCACCCTGGATTTAATCTTTATTTCCCTAACGGCTGCTGTTGTTAAACATCTCTTAATGGGTTTATTTGTCATCCTTACTGTCCTCTTCGGTGAATTGTCTGTTCAAGTCCTTTGCCCATTTTTGAGCTGTTTGTTTTCTTATTGCTGAGTTTGAGTGCTCTTTATATAAAGATGCAATTTTATTGGATGGTAAGAGGAGATGAGAACAAAAGAAGGGAGATAAAAGGGACTTCCTTTCCACTGTCTGAAAGGGACTAGGGAGAGAAAAAAAGAAAAACAGAAGTGGAAGCAGAGCTGCAGATATGGTTTTATTCTTCTTCTACACCTAAGCTGAGAAATAACCATACTTACTGCTTCATAGTCTGCCAATTCCAGCCTTGCTTTGTTCTGCATTGTCCTTTTACAGAGATAGATGGCTGAGGGAAGAAGAGAAATTACATGTGCAAAACCCACAGTGTGGTGGCATCACAACTCCATCCGTCCGTCTGTCCGTCCATTCAGCCAGCCAGACAGCCCTCCCTGTGCCCAGTGCTTCGCTGTGCAGAAAATGCTTCCGTGTGCAAGCCTAACCTCCAGGAATCTTCCTGGTGCTTAGGATCGGATGAGGACTCCATCACCCAAGTCTCGACTGCTCCCTTTAATCCTCCTCACTCTTTCATTGCAAACATTCCCCACCAGGGTCATCTTTGACATATATAATCATGTTACCCTCCTGCCTCCACTCTCTGCACTGCTTCCTCGGTGACCTCAGAAGCATGGTCGGGCTCCTTAGGCTGGCATACTTCGCTCTTTACGATCCAGTCTGCTTACCTTGTCAACCTCTTCCTTCCCTGCCTCATTGGGAACATGAGGCTACCAAACCCCTTTCAGTCCCACTCTTCTGCCCATGTGTCTCTGCACAGAAGGTCTTTCCACTTCCCTCTTCTTTTCTTCTCTCTGGCAACCTCCTACTAATTTTGGAAGACCCAGCTCTGTGTTCCGGATAGCACCTACCTACCCCCACCCATGAAACTTAACTCCAGTGCACTGAAATCATGGGTTTACTAGACTGTCCCTGGCTCTAGGCTAAGGGCTCTTCAAGGGCAGAGGCTGTGTTCTACAAAGCTTGAATCCCTACACCTAGCACGAATGCTGGCCCACCAGTGGAGTGGATGAACAGTGGAAAGGGTAGATAATTTGGGTCTTTCTTTCCAAGCTAAGGAAGCGTTCTTGGCCCTCAGTTGCCAGAGGCTTATTTCCGAAGCTGGCCTTCATACTTCCTCTCCCTGCCTTTCCTTCTTCAGTATCTCCTTCCTTCTCCAGTGTCCAGTCAGATGATCCAGGGAAGACAACAGATGAGCTGTATGAATGACTGATAGGATGACCAGGAGAGAAGGTCAGAGAGGACCTGTGGCTGACATGTGGTTTGACAACTTAGTTATAATAGGAGATCTAGTCATTGCCGGATCAACCAACCTCCTCCATGAGGTCTGAAAAACGTGCTCATGGCAGCTTAAATATGCTAGAACCTCATGGCTGGCAGCCTCCTCTGGTGTGCTCATGCTAGTTGAGTTGTATGTGAGAGTCAGAGTCAGTTGTGTTTGTTCTCAAATCTGTTGATGTCAGGCATACCTGTTCTTTTAATAATGTAAGTTCCCTAAATATTACATTTCACTAATGAAATTAACGTGAAAAGAGAGAGTTGTGGTTTCACAAAGATCCAGGTGAATGGTTCATAACAACATGATACAGAAAAGTTGGCTAAGACAATTGCTCATGAGTTTGGTAGAGGTGTAATAATTGAAAAAATGGGGGAAAATAATAAAAATCTGAAAGGGGTCAACATGTAGGTGGTTTCAAAAGTGTTTTTGAATTCTTGATGAACTTTAAAGATGCCCATACTGGATGGTTTATCTTGACTGTTTAGTTAAGAAAGAAACTCAAATTATTGGGGCCCACAATTAAAGAGAGCCTTTGGTCCTATCTCAAAAAGCTGTCAAATGATTGTTCCTTTGTATAGCTTATGTTGATACAAAGTGATTATGGTATGAATGTATCTGTTCATAATCCTCCGCATCCCAGCTTTTCCAGAGAACCAGACAGCCATTGCTCTCCATAATGTATGACAAAGAAATATCTGCCCTATTGCAAGGTACCATCTTCACTCTCTTGGACCATTTAGGTAGCCTATGAAATTGGGGGCTACTGAAGAGGTAGCCTGTCACCAGCCCCACCATGCTGGTCTCATTGACCCAGGAGCAGAGCCGCTCAGTGGAGGTGAAAGCTACACTGCCAATGCTGTCCTAAATGGTGTTTTGTACTGGATAAATGTAAGATGCAGGAAAGTCCAACCCAGGTTGGGCTCTGGACTTTACTTAAGCAGAATCATCCTGAGAAATTTCTAACCCATCTGGGTCAGAATGGGTCAGCTGGGTTATAAAGTAAAATACCATTCCTGATGACTGTGAGCTACTTGGTCACGTGCTTTCAGCTTACTTCCCCTGTGGCTAATGTCACATGTGAAGGAGTCTGTTCACTATAACTAGGGAGGTAGGATGTGGCTGTTCAATCGACCGTTTCTTGGTATAGAACTTGGGGCCATCCTGTGCTACTAGAGTACCCTCAACAGTGCTCGCTTTAATGCCTAACCAATCAAATGACCATTGGCAGTGACAGCCAGTCCTATTACAAGGCATCTGGGGACTTGCTGTAAGCTCAGATGTTGGTTTTTCTTGGATATTTAATTTCTCATTGTTAAATCTTTGTCTCCTCGCCTTCACATCCGGCAATCCTACCTCCTGGCATCTCACTTGGATGACCCACTGCCATCTCAAGCTCATTGCATCTCACCACGATAAAATAAGAAAACATTAAAAATTATATGAGGTGAATGGACTCATATGCTACACATGTGGTTAAACAATAAGAAAATATTGACCTTGTCCTATTTCAATGTACTTAAAGAACTAACTCCTCAAATTTTGCCTTCATGAGTGACATCATTTACCTCAATCTCTTAAACCAGGGACTCTGTAACACATGTCTTTCTCTGTGTTCCTCATACCCTCGAATTACTTTTAGTACAATGGGATTTTAGCATTGGAAGTAACCTTGGTGACCATCAAGCAGGCCTGTCATTGCCAGACGGGAAAACCAAAGGCCCAGAGAGATCAAGGGATTTACCCACAGGCCAGTTGGTGGCAGAGGTGGAATTAGAACTGATAGCTGGTTCAGAGTTTTTTCCATAATGACATTCACTGCTCATTCATTAATTCATTCACCCATTTAAACATTTACTGAGTGCCTCTTGTGTGCCATGCACTATTTTATGTGTTGACACATCACCATAATAACCTCTACCACTTGTATGCAGCTCATTGAATGTCAGGTGCCATTCTAGAGACTTCTCAAATGTTCACTTACATCTCCATAATAACCCTATGAGGTGGGTTCTGTGATTATCCTCATTTTACAGATGAGGGAAGTTTTTCAGGTCATTCCCCATTGTTGAGACTCCTTAGAGCTGCTGCCTCCATTCTAAATGTCTCTCCTTGACTTGGCTTGTGATAATCTGCCCTTTCCAAACAATTCAACCTTTTCACTCATTCCTCATCAACATGAAACCTCTGGATACTCAGATCAGACTCCTCACCACCCTCTTCCTTCCCATCATGCTGCTTCCCCCAGCCTGGAATGCTTGGATGGTAAGACTGTGGTTTATTCAAATCTGTGCCCTAGCAACTGACACAAAGTAGGTGATCAGTAAAGGTATGTTTAATGAGTGAAAATTTTTGGTTCTTCATCAATTCTAATTATACCTATTCTGATTTCTTAGCTTTGCTTTCACCCCCTTTCTGCAAGAGGGCCACCACAGAACTAACACTGTCAAACACTACCTTAGTCATAATAATACTAACCACCACCATGGTTTTTATTGACTTCTTACACACCAAACCTTACAGGTATTGCATTTCATCATAAAAAAAACCCCACTAGGAAACAAGTACCATTATTATTATTCTAATTTGCACATGAAGTTTTTGAGGCACAGAGAGGTTAAATAACTCGCCAAGATCACACAGCCAGTGGAGCCAGTTGATCTTGGAGCCACTGTCCTAAATTCTCTCTTGGTAAATACCTTGATTTTTGGACTGAACTGCTTTGTAAGTGCTGGTGAGTACTCTGGATCCTGTACCTTGACTTCTCCACCTGATTTGCCCAAGTCGAGGCACAGAATTGAAAATAATTTGTTTTAATGAAAACCCGATATAAGTTGTTATTTCTAGCCTTATTCATGCTGTACATAAAACCATGATGTAGGGACAGGGGACTAATGGCCTGGTATATGCAGTACCCGACAGCCGAAGCTTTGTGGGTGCATATTTAGGTAGGTATTCACATTACATTCACAGGGGCACATGGATGCTGCATGGATGCAAGCTACATTGACTCAAATTTCCAGTTGGGCTTTCATGAGCAGTATTTCAGCCCCAGAAGAACTTGTTTTGTGAATAGCCAAATGTAGCTCTGATTTTGAGTTGGAAGCCTTGCTTCTCCACTTATCACATCATTTAGAGAACAGCCCAGTTCCAGAGAGACCCAGCGTGGTGCCTGCAGACAGCTGTGGAGACCATCACAAGACCATCCTTCAGACCTGAAAACAGAACAACTGTAGCCTTGGTAGGCGTTGACTTGTCTGCACCCCACCTTCGGCTTTGCTCCCACCTGCTGGCTGGCTCTGGGAGGGAGCCAGTCTAGCTCATTGCCAGGTCGCCTGGACAGGCTTCCCTGAATACTACCCAGCTGCACATCTCCCTCCAGACTCTGCAGCTGCCTCTGCCTTCCTGAGCAAGCAATCCTGCAAAGAACCTAGGGGGAAGCTGTGGGTCTCACCAAATGCCGCAGTCCCAAGGAGAGCCACTGTGGACGGCCTTAGCCAAGTCAGTGACAAGGATGCTGTTCAAAGGGAAAGACCATGAAAGAAGCATGGGCCTGGAAGGCACTTGGATCTGAGTTCCAATTCTGATGCTTCTACTGAGTGTCTGTTAATCACCTTTAATAGAAAACCAAAATTGTCAGCAACTATTTATTGAGTCCCAACCATGCCTCGGCCCTGCACCAGGCACTGGGGAGCATGAGAGTGAACAGGTAGGACCAGTCCCTGCCTTCCTGGAGCTTATGACTGACTGAGCATCTAGATAAAGAGAATGCAAAGATGATAAATGTGAGCGTGTGGCCTCTCTGAGCCTCAGGGTCTTTGTCTGGAGTATGGGGACAACACAGCTTCTTCAGAGGATTAGCACATGGAAATATTAAACAGTCTCAAGGAGAACATACGGCCAGAGTCTAACAGATCCCTGCCTAGTCCCCTCTCGCCAAGCTCCCAACTTCACCCACTCTTACTTTCCTCATCCAGGGTATCTTCTGTACATTCCTCCCTGGTATGTCTCCCTTCCCCCCCCCTTTTTTTTAAGATTTTATTTTATTTATATGACACAAAGAGAGAGATTACAAGTAGGCAGAGAGGCAGGCAGAGAGAGGAGGAAGCAGGCTCCCTGCCGAGCAGAGAGCCCGATGCAGGGCTTGATCCCAGGACCCTGAGATCATGACCTGAGCTGAAGGCAGAGGCTTTAACCCACTGAGCCACCCAGGCACCCCTCCCCCCTAATTTCTAACTATCAAAACCACCAGTGAATTATTAATAAGTCTTAACAAGGCTGTGATAATGGAAAGAACTGGGGGGGGTGGCCCCTGGATCCAGCCCTCCCTGAAACCCTGCCCCAGAAAGGACTGGTCAGCAGCCACTGTCTTGGCTCACCATGACTCCACAGAATGAGAACACTGGCCAGCTTGATAGAACTTTTCTTCACTTCCCCCACTCCCTTCCAAAGGCCACATCTTTCAGTGTGCTCTGCCTTTCTTCATTATGTGGAACAGGGACCTTATTACATGTCAGTGGTATGAAAAGGATTAAGCAGGAAAACGACCCCTCCTCCCTGCGTGGCTGTCACCCAGACACCAGGCATTTGTCTTCCACACTCCCAAGAGTGACACTTCTTCACTGCTCACCGTAGTCGGTGTTTTCAGGCTCCCAGCAGTTGGAAGGCCAAAAGTACGGGGCCTGAAAAAGAGCACAGGTGTCAGGACTCAGAGGAATGCTGGCACCTGGTTTCCTCTGCCCGGAGCCAGGGTCCACCCTCTCCAGCACCCAGGGAGGACCCCTCTCAGGGACAGGCTCTGCCTCGTCTCTTTCATGCCTACACCACATCCCCAAGTTTCTCCTGTTCTTAATGCAGCTGAGGCTGTCAACATTTTAACCTAGGTATTGAGAAATGAAGTCCAAAGTGAGCAAAATAAATGCAAAAATGAGAAACGTAGTTTATAGGGCAAACATTTCTTATCCCAAGACAATAGAAGTCAGAGCGGCACAGTTTACTGGGCACACAAGCTCCAAGTTCCTTTTATCCCTTTGAATTACGTGCCCCTAAAACTGATGTGCTGAAGCCCTTGCCTGCAGGGTGGCTGTATTTGGACTAAGGAAGTAATTAAGGTTAAATGAGGTCACAGGGATGGGGCCCTGATCCCATAGGATTAGTGTTCTTGTCAGAGGAGCCACCAGAGAGGTTGCTTTCTCTCTGTCTCCATCACATGAGGAGGATAGTGAGCAGTGGCTATCAGAAAGCCCAGATGAGAGCTCTCACCACAAACCTAACCTGCTGGAACCCTGATCCTGGACTTCCCACCTGTGGAACGGTGAGAAATAAATTCCTGTTGTTTAAAACCCCCCGTCTGTGGTATTCTGCTATAGGAGCCAGAGCAGACTGATATACTACCCTTTGACGCTGTCTGAAAAGCTCCACTCCAAACCCCTTGGTGTTGACCTTGAAACAGCCCCTTATCTTCTGCCCCATTTCCCTCTAGGACAGGATCTGAGAAAAGGAGAGGAAAATGGGTGGGAGGGGTTAGGCAGCGGAGAGAAACTTCACACCAGGAAGGCAGCGTGACAGAGTAGAAAGATCAAGGACTTTGCCATGTGGCTGACCCATGCTCAAATCAAGGCCACCTCCCAGATTTATTAATCCTCAGAGCACCTCAGTGTTCTCATCTGTCAAATGGGTGACATTTAGCTCCCAAAAGTTTGTTCTTCGGAATGAATGAAGAAATATGTGAAAACCCCTCCCCCCACAACAAATGGTCCAAATAAAAACTTGTTCAGCCTTCCAAGTGCTGGGGGGAGGTAAGGGTTGCTCCCTTAAACACCCTCAGTTTTGTAGGTCATTCTGATCTGAGACCAGATGGTAAGAGAAGGTTCTTCAGGGGGAGGAGCTGGCAGGCCTACCTGGAATCGGTAAAAGGTGCCATCATCCTTCATGGTGAGAACGTGGTCTGAGATCGGAAAGATGTAGCCCTGGGCAGCGATAAGGCTTCCCAAATGTATTGCTTCAACTGCTTGGACAGGGCAGAAGAGAGAGAGAGAGAAAGAGAGAGGAGTATTTAGCAAGCTGTCAGAGTGCAGGGCTCCTTACCTGGAATGTAAGCCAGGAGGGTAGAAAGGCAGCCGGAAGTCAGCTGTCTTCACCCTCAGAAAATTGCATGATTGATTGGCTGATTGATAACCTTTGATATCAATGCGCTGGGCTGGAGGGGTGGGTGTCCGTGGTTGGGAAAGGCTAGCATGTGTCTGGGACTCATCTGGATCCCAGCTCTGAGAGTCTGACATTGCTTGACTTTCCCCAAGAAGAAAGTAGCTTCATGGTTAAGAGCAGGGATCCAGCACATAGACACCTGTTTTCAATCAAGCGGAATGTTTCACGTAAGTGCTTAGCTGGGCCTGGTGCTCGGTAGGTGTGGGCAGCCCCGATTCATGTTGCTAGCTTCATCATTTTTCTCATCCGCAGCAGTGAGCACGCAGCCTCACTGTCCAGAGAGACTCTGGGTTCCCATGGCATTCCCTGATATGACAATCACACCAGAGAAGAGGAGAGCATTTCCCTTCTCTTATAAACACACATTAAAACCTCATTTTCTTAGAAATTGGAGGAAGGGCACTGCAGTGGGGAGCGGCAAAGGGAAGCCAACCTGACAGAAATATGCCCATTTTTGCCACAGTCAACCCATTGTCTTGTGACTTAGTACCAGCCCTAAGTAGATCCACGTAGTTAAGAATTTATATTTATTCTGAGCAGAGCTAAGGAAAAAAATAACAAATCTAAATGGTTCTACCATGCATGATAACCTTCCACAAATATAAAAGTACTCTTACAGGTAAAAACTTAATTTTTGGATGTGGAAATTATTGCTATGCTTAAGAAGTCTCCAGGAATTATTGATTTTATAAGCTCTGAATTTTTTAAAGTAACTTGTTTTGTCTTTACTCGCAAACTTCTCAAGAGGTTGTATATAATCCACGTGTTTTGGTTATTTAGAATCACCTATCCTTCGGAAATAGCTGGTGGAATCGGAATGAAGTTGTATCTTATTTGCTTAGTGGTGACCAGTGTGCCTTTGAAGTTTATATGCTTCAAGAGTCATGAGTCCAGCAAAAAAGAAGAGTTTCGTCTCTGGCAGCTGCTCCTTGCCCAGGGAAGAGAGAACAACATCACAGTAAGAAGGTGACTTTCATGTTGCCAGGGTAGGAGCTAAAACTCTCACTCCAACCTCTGGTTTTGCTTAGATATATGGCAGATGGGGAGCAAGAGGGGAGGGGGTGGGCAGACGTTGGCTGAACCTGGCTTCTTAAGGCCTTGATTTGCCTCATTTCCACCCTTCTATTCCCAGCTGGTGAATTATTCTTAACTCTTCCTCATGCATTTCTCAGAAGCCCAAACAGATTCCAAAACCTTGAGGTTCTCCCAAGGCCATTCGAGTATAAGAGACCTTCATAGATATGATCCTTATTAAGGACCTTTCAGGGAAGCTTCTCACATGAGGGCTGGAGGCCTCCTGAAGACTATTCCCCCTCCCCCAGCAGGCTCAGGACTCTCACAATACTGCTACGGCCGCTAACGATCATAATGAAGTATGTGTCAGAACTACAAGGGTTATTGTAGAAAGGCAAGGAGACAGTGCTGCTGGAAGAGAAGCACGGTGAAGAAAGGTGTTCCCTGGACTTAGCATCATAACCAAAGAAACATTGACTTTAAATACATGGAAGTAAACCAGTGGAAATGGACTATGTTCAGTGGACAATGGCAAATCCAGGCTGCATGAGGGAAACACGTGGCATAGTTAATTTAGGTTCTTTCCTTAAAAGGATTTGAATTCCGTTCCCCCTGTGGATTAAGAGCTTGACTAGAATTCAGAATTTTCACTAGTCATGGAAGTGGCCATTAATCATGATGGTGAGGAAGGTTAATGTTACTTCCATCAATGACCTGCTTTTGTGGCACTCAGGTTTCTGGCAACTATATTTCATTGAACTCTGTGCAAATTGTAGTGTTTCACAGTATATTAGGAGCATCAGATTAAAATAGAGGAATTCCAGAGCTGACATAGTGACTGCCAGCAAGGAATCATAGACACTTAGAAAGGGCATTAAAAAAAAAATCTTTAGAAAGCCTCAGCCATTAGAAGGCATTTAATTTGGGGCAGATAGGTCTAATCCCCAAGAACATAAGAATACATTAATGGATATTTATAAATATGACCTTCGGGCATCGAGGATACTCAGTTAAAACAGGAAGTATGTAATAAATTCTGAAAAGTATTAACTAACACATGGATAGTAAGATTTACTTATCTGCAATTTTTATTTTTCTGAAGCTCCTTATTTTCTAATTATGTTGTGAAAATAAATTTTACTACTTATTTTCTGGTGGGAGGACAGATTTGGATACTGTTTTATTGGCCAGAGTTTTGTTGTTGTTTTTCTGGTAAGGTTTTCTTAATTGAAATGCACAATTAAGATTGCAAAAAATCATTCTTTTACTTCTTGCAGAACCAGAAAACAGAAGGAGTCTTAGCAAATAATTAAACATCTTAATTGTGGATCAGGCAATCTAATTTTAAGAGCTGGCTCTAGAAGCCTGTTTCATGATGGCTCTACAACTTATCTTTAATTGCTGTGGCTAACGAGAATTCATCTCATTTCACACGTTATTGTATTGGGCTCTTTGGCACTCTAAATAATTGCTCATTTCCTCAAAGGGTGATTTAGATTTAAAGATAGATGTTCAGTCGAGAAAAGAAATTAATTTTATTTGCAAATAGAGTGATTCCACAACTTGGGATTCACATTTCTAAGTCCAGTTCTTGGGAGAATAGGGGAATCTGGTCTGAAATTTGTTTATGGGATGTTTCTCAATACCATGAAGGATAAAGTCAAGGTCAAGTACCTGGGTCCTCGATGGAGAGGTTCTTCATTAGCCACTGCACAATGTCAGTACCTGAAACGATAAAGCAGTTTGAACTGAAGACGTCATGGATGCTTACTCTGTGGCAGAAGAAACATGTTTACCTAAGAAAGTCCTAACTTCAACCAGCACATGCCCAGAGAGCTGGGTAATATTGACAATTTTCCATCCTAAGTAGCCACGTCTATCCATTGGCACACTTGCATAGTCATAGTCCTATTTATTTCCAAAAAATTCCACTTCCGATGACTCAGGATGATCTTGTGTCCACACTTCTAGGGAGTATCTACAGGAGACTTCCTGCAAATACAGATATTGATGACTTCCCTGAGACAGGCTAGGTGAAGTTTTACCACCCCTGACTCCCCAGGATATTTCCTGAGGGAGGAGGCCTCTTCAGCTCCCTACCCTAACTGACAAGGCCCGACCAACACAGGTGACCTTACAGGTCCTTAAAAATAACCCAACAAACAACAACAACAACAACAAAAAAAACCCTCTAATTTTTCTGGCATGGACCTATTTTAAAAGAAAATGCCCCTGTTCTGGGGAGAAACTTCTATGTGTTCACCAAAACCTATTTCCTCTCTTCCTTGAGTCACTAGATTACACTTCTAGACTCTTCTGCCGTTGGGTATAGATTGAGTTCTTACAATGGAATATGGCTAGAAACGATATATACCACTTCTAGGTTTGGACCATAAAAACTCCCATGTGACCCTACACAGCCTTCATTCCCTATCAGCTGGCTGAATGGAGGGAACCCCAAAAATCCAGGGGAGGACAGAGCCACAATGCGGAAGGAGCCTGGGATCCTGAACAACCATAAAAATTGGTGCCCATTTTGCGCTCTGACTTGAGTAAAAAATAAACTTTGTTGTGTGTTAAGCCCCCAAAGTTGGGATTTATCTGTTTTGATATTGAGTACTACCTTAACTAATATAAAATTGTAAGAGTTGGAAGGGATTTTTAAAGCTTATCTACTCCAACCCTAGCCAATACCAGAACCACATCTATAATACCCTGGATGGAAGGTGCCATAATCTCACTGGGAAAAACCCTAGTACCTAGGAATCACAGGTTCCCCCCTAGGCAGTCTGCCCTAGTTAAGTCATCTTTGATTTCTCTGAACAGAAATTTGGCGCTTTCTGAATTCCTCCCTTTGGACTTAATTTTGCCCTCTGATGATAGAAAACAAACCCAGACCTTCTTGCTCTGGAGAGAGTCCATTGATACACTACCAACATTCTTCCTAAGTTTTCCCGCCTTGAGGTGAAACATGCCTATGTCCCTCAGCTATTTCCTCCCATGACATGACCTAGACCCCATCCCCATTTTGGTCATAGGTCTCTGAATATATTTCCTTTTGTTTGTCTCCCTTTGAAGATGTTGCACCTAGAGCCAACATGGGAGTAGAAGAGTCCAAATTTCTAGAAAGTTCTGAACTTCCGGTTAATTCATCTTTGTCCCTCAACCACCTCACTTGAAACCAGTGCAGATCTTCAAAGGTGTCTTTGTCACCTCAGGATGGAATGTCTGATGGAGAGCAGCCTGAAAAAGGCAACATTTCTAGATGTCTGAATCCTGTCATGTATGGCTCTGAGGGCTGGTGTGAGAGAGAAGGTCTCTCTATAGCTTTTCGGAACAGAGTTCTAGTTGAAAACCTTTACCAAGCGTTGCCTTTTCCCAGAAATAAAGTTTCCCAGACATGTGACTGGTTTCCAGAAGTGAGAGCAGCACAGGCTTGTTTCTCTCTGGCTCTCTGGAGGGGGAATGAATCTTGTGCAGTAGACAACCAGGGCCCCATCCTGTGCTCCCCCAGGACCAGCCTCCATTGACACAGTCCTGCAAGCCACCCCCCCTCCCCATTTTAACCTCCGAAGCAGAACTTGTAAGCTTTTCCCCACTCTTGCTCCCGGATGGTATCTATGAGCTAAACTTTGGATCAAAAATCTTCCTACTCATTCACATTCTTTGAGTGAAAGGAAAGTATGTCTGTTTGTGTTTGTGTGTGTGCGTGTGTGTGTCCATCTCCTCCAAATTATACAAGTTCAACATTTGTCCTAGGAAATGAAGAACAAAGCAGAAATCAAATAAGAACTGTAATCCCAAGTTGGGGGTGGGGGAGAGACTCTAACCTGTTTTTTCCTCAAAAGAAAAATAGTTCTTTTTTGTGGGTTGCCTGGAAACGGATAGGTTTCCAGCATCAGCAACAGCTCTCCCCCGGGCAGGCGGATTATCTTTCTGCTGAGCTTGCTGAACCATTATTTATCACCTGCCAAGATTGATTACTCACCCTGGGACAATGACAGCCCTTCCTTTCCCCTGTTAATTACTGTCATCATTAATATCCATGTCACTAATTAGTATTCATTCACATTGAAACTCCTTCCTTGCTATCATATCCGTTCCCCCTCCGCCCCACCCGAGACTTCAGCACCATTGTCTAGATTTCTACCCCCTTTTGGTTTTCTGAGCTCCGTATCTGGCCTAATTGCTCTCCCCAGTCCACCAGGCCCTGGTTTGCATTCTCAGAGCTGAAGGATCACATTTAAGCCCTCCTCCCCCCTTTTTTTTTGGTCAAGAAGGGAAGTCACAAAAGCCTCTTTCCTTTTAACCTAGCTACGTGTGGACCACAGACCTGAATTTCTTGTCCCTGATGCGACCACTGCAACAGTCAAGGTCTTCATCTGGGGACTGGTGTGAGTGTCCTCAAGCTCTGGTGAGGGCCGAGCTGGACCCCCTGGCTTTCCTGGGTCCCTGCCCTCAGTCTGCAGCAATAGCCACCTGCCTGCTGTCCCTCACCCACCGCGGGCCTGCAGGCTGGATATCAGCGAGCACAACAACGCCTCGTGTGGTGGACATTCTGGTTCTCTCGGGTGTGGGGTATTTTAGGCTTCCTCGGACTAACCCAGGAGGGGCCAGCCTCCAGCCGCGTGGCAGGAAGTAAATGGTGCATGTTCAGCCCCAGGAACATGTAAGGGAGGGAAATCTGTCATAATATTATGTCCTTTAAAAGACCTACAATTATTACACTGCAGAATCAGGCGAGAATAGTGCAAATGACAGCCAGGAAAAAGCAATTTTCTTCTTTTTTTCTCTTTCCTTTCTTCCTTTTTTCCCCTCTGGCCCCCAATCATTCTTTCCCTCCTATTCTAAAAAGAATTTGAAGCAGATTATTTTCCTGTTCTCTCTCAAATGAATTGTTGCCCTTTGTTACCACTGTTGGATACGGTTCTTATCTGAGTCAAGCTGCCCTGCTAAGGACTTAAAGCCAGTACAGAAACAAGAGGGACATTATGGACATTGGGGAGGGTATGTGCTATGGTGACTGCTGTGAATTGTGTAAGACTGATGATTCACAGACATGCACCCCTGGGGCAAATAATACATTATAACTTAATTTTAAAAAAAAAAGAAACATTAGGGACAAATGCAGAATGGCTACCCTTTATCCCCAAAGGTTCTAAAACACTTGGTTGAAAGTTTTCTTTTTGAGGCTAATATATCTACATATATTCG
This sequence comes from Ailurus styani, assembly GCA_002007465.1. Classification (NCBI taxonomy): domain Eukaryota; kingdom Metazoa; phylum Chordata; class Mammalia; order Carnivora; family Ailuridae; genus Ailurus; species Ailurus styani. The sequence continues at coordinate 7,747,862 of LNAC01000027.1, read as the reverse complement.
AGGGATTATCCATGAACTATATCAGAGGGCCCCTGAAACTCTTCTCCAAAGCATGCGTGGTTTGTTAGTACATTTAAGTATACATTTATATGCAGGTATGCTTTCTGTTTCTATATGTGTTGTATGTATGTATTTCAATTATATCTTTTACATGTAAGTATGTGTGTTGGAAGGTTGTTTGGACACAACTCAAAAGTTCCCAAATAGGGGTTGAATAATTAATTATGGCTCATCCATACAATATTTATAAATATTTAAATATTTATATTTATCTAACACCTACCGTATTAAACAAAAAAGCAGATCAAGAACTGCGTGTATTGTAAAGTGACATTTAAAAATTTTTTTAAATGACATTTTTGTAGTAGAAAATACATACTTATATTTGTATCCTATTAATTGCGTATGTATAGATACATACAGGTACTGAGAAGAAAAGTTCTGGAAAAATATTTAAACTGTTGAGGTGACCTTGGAGAGACGGGAGGGTCAAATTATGGGAAATTTCTATTCTTTCCATGCCCTTATTATTTGGAGCTCAAGAACAGTAATATGTTGTTTACTCACTGAGAAAAATACTTTTCTCTCTCTCTCTCTTTTTTAAAGATTTTATTTATTTATTTGACAGAGAGAGAGAGAGATCACAAGTAGGCAGAGAGGCAGGCAGAGAGAGAGGGGGAAGCAGGCTCCCTGCTGAGCAGAGAACCCGATGGGGGCTCAATCCCAGGACCCTGAGACCATGACCTGAGCCGAAGGCAGAGGCTTAACCCACTGAGCCATCCAGGCACCCAATACTTTCCTCTCTTAAGAGCAGAGAGGGATGCCCTGGCCTCTGAGACTGCCATGGAGAGGCTATGGGGAATCAGGTTGCTGACACAAAGTGGAGAGGGCGAGGGGAACTCTGAGCTGCTGCCCCGGGCCCTGGGCATGTCCTGCTCCCCAGGGAAAGAGCAGAGAGGAAGGAAGGCATGACCCGCTAAGCTGCCTTTTCCCTGAGGAGTAAAGAGTGGGAGGCTCACTCCTAAACCTCAAGTTGTCACCCTCTCTGGCCATTGGGCCAGCTCTGGAGTCTCGTGTAGACGCTAATGGGGGCTGCTCACCATAATCTTGGACTAAGAGTGACCACCTGCACCCCTCAGTGTAAGCTGGATTTGAGTAAGCTGATAAGATCTTCTAATATTTTAGGGAGTTCTCTTTCTGGTTTGAGGGAGAGCCTTACTATAAAAAGGTTCTTAACCGACTGGGCCACCCAGGCATCCCTACAAAAAGGTGCTACACTGAACTTTGTCCTCAGGTGTTTTAAGCAGCCCCCCCCAAAGATTAAGGGATACCTGCAACTTCCTCCCAAATAGGTCAGAACCTAAGGGGCTCCTCCTCTGAAATACTTTCCCCCTTCTCCCCAAAGTATTGTATCAACCTGAGCCCAAATCTGATTATGCAAACTTGAGAAAAGACCCGTTCCAGGCCCCTGCAAATTTCAAGTCATGTGAAACTTGGTAGCTTATAAATCATAGTCCTGGTAATTGAAGCAATTGAGAACTTAATTGCCAATCCTCACCACTGGGGAAAGACATCTTCACTTGAATAAACTCTTTCTGGAGCCCAACAAAACCCAAGATTGTTCCTGCAGTAAGTGACCTCCTGGTACTCCTCAGTCAAGGTTCTGATTCAGGCCACCCTGGGATTCTCACACACCTGCCAAGATCTCTGCTGCACCTGTGAGTGAAGAGGGCCGCTTTGTGCCACCTTATCTCGTGAGTGCTGCATGCAGGCCAATACTCACGAAGGAGAGAGACATTCCCACGTGCCCATTGGGTATAGGCCAGAGCAATGCACCTGATGCCATAATCATGTCATCTTGACAATAATTGTGCAAAATATAATAACTAGCATACTCCTTTCACAGATGAGGCCCAGAGAGGCCCAAGGCCACATACCTGTAAGAGCCAAATCTGGAATCCAGGAAAAACACACACCAGATACCATGTCCATTACATATTCTGTCTCTCTTTTTTCTGAATAACTTTCCACAGAGTACTCAGAAAAATAACTGGAAAAGGGATACTCTGTACTCATTTTCTTTCCTGAAGTGGAGACATTCATTTAGTGGTAGTAATAATTACCACTGATATTAGCTATTGAGCTAATAATTCATTGAGCACTTTCTGTATTCCAGGCTTTGGAATGACCTTACTATAAAAATCCCATGATGTAAATAGATTAACACCATCTCCATTTTGCAGATGAATGGAAGGACACGCAAAGTAGGGTAGTCTTTATAGTTTTAGACCTTTATTTTTATGCTTTGGTTAAATCACACACACAAACACACACACAGGGGTGCCTGGGTGACTCAGTCGGTTAAGTGTCAACTCTTGATTTTAGCTCAGGTCATGATCTCAGGGTCCTGGAATTGTGTCCCGTGTCAGGCTTCATGCACAGCGGGGAGTCGGCTTGAGATTCTCTCTTTCCCTCTCTGTCTGTCCCTCCTGGCCTCAAATAAATAAATAAGTAAATCTTTAACACACACACACACACACACACACACACACACACACACACACACACACACTGCAACAGTTAGCCAGAAGGGAAAGCTGAACTTATTTAAGAGATGTTAAACTGTAGGACTTTGGAGGGGGAGCACGGTGTATGGCTGGTAGGAAGACAGGAGCGTCATGAGGCAGAACTCTGTGCCATGACAAGTCTAGGGGCATTTTGAAGAGTAGCTTTTGGTCAATGCACTTTAGTTTCTCCAAGGAAAAGTGTGACAGATTTCGCAGATACATGCTTGTTTACCCAGCATATGCAATAAAGCAATAAAGCACGGTGTTTATAAAGTCAGACTTGAGTTCAATTCATGCTGTGTCACTTACAAACCTGTGTGACTCTGGGCCAGTCCCTGAACCACCCTCTACCCCAACCGGCATTTCTTCATGGGTTGATGGGGGTGGGGGGAGTCCTGCCTACTTAGAGGGCAAAGTGAGATCACGAATCCAAGGAAGCGCTGTACGTGCCATGCAGAGTAAGCATTAGTACACTTTAGCTATGGACAGAGTCTGTGTCTTAGGGACCTTGTCTCGGAGCCAAGTGTCTAATCAAGTCATCTCCACGCCCTGGGAAAGCAGCAGCAACTGGGAACTTTTGAGGGCAGAAGGCAGAGCACGTGCCCTCACCCCACTGCAATTCAGTCCAAAATAATGAACATCATTCTTGCTCTGGGTGCCCTGGTCCCTGACACATTCCCACATCCACGTCCTCTGCCTTCCCTCCTCTTCTGCCGCATGGACCACCCTTCCACTCCCAGAACGTGCCACGATCCATCGCGCAGCAGGGCCTTTGCCTCAGCGATTCCCTGGGCCAGGAACGTTCTCCCCTCTCTCCACCTCTGCCCCTAGCTGACTCCTGCATGTCATTTGGCCCTGACTTCTTCAGGAAAGCCTTCACTGCTCTTGAAACCAAGTCAAGCCCTTCAGCTTTCGCTTGCAGAGAATGGGGTTCCTTCTCCATTTGGAAGTAGACATCTGTGATGTGATTATTTGATCCACGTCTGCCTTCCCCTCTGTATTAGCTTTCTGGGGCTTCTGTAAGAAAGTACCACCAACAGAGCTGCTCAAACAGCAGAAATGGATTGGATCACCATTCTGGAGGCCAGACTCTGCCATCAGGATGTTGGCTGGGCCAGCTCATCCGAGGGCAGTGAGGGAGAATCTATTCTGTTCCAGGCCTCTCTCCTTGTTTCTCCACCCTGATTTCTGTCTTCCTCCTCACATGGCCCTCTCCCTGCGGTGAGCCTCAGCATCCAACTTTTCCTTTTTAGGGGAGCACCGGTCACAAGGGACCAGGGCCCACCCTCACTAGTTCACATTAACTCATTACATCTGAAATAACCCTCTGTCCAAACGAGGTCACACTCGGAGATACTGGAGGTTAGGACTTCAGCATATGAACTTCTGGGATGACACAATTCAACTCCAGGCCTCGCTAAACTCTCACTCTGGGATGGCAGGACTCAGTCACACTGTCCTCTCTCTGGCCCCATGCAAAGAACTGGCGTGGAGCTGGGGTTTCCTAAATGCTCATTGAGCAACAGGTATCTTCAAATAGAGATCACATAACACGTATCCACCCAGATGCACATATCCATTACATTTAAAAAATTTCTCCCAATTTTTGTGACCCCTGAAAACCTCATCCCAAACCAGTACCAACTGTGGGTTGGAGTTTTGAGACCACTGTTTTCGAGGATAGTTTTGGGGTTTTCTGTTAAAAGTCACCTCTTTCCTCATATCAAGAAATCTTTTTTTTCACCTGTAAGAGATAAATTTTATTTTTTAATTTTAATTTTTTTAAAATTTTATTTTAGAAAGCTTAACAAATGAACACTTGAAAAAATATTAAGCAGTAATCCCAAGCCTCCTTCTTTTCTTTGTGCGGCCCTGGCTGTCCCCTGAAGAGGACAGTGAGCACAGGACAGGCAGTCTTCGACACTCTCCTTTGGGGTTGACAGCCACCATCCCCCTCCCTTCTCTCCGCCTGCCCCTCTGCTCACTCCACCCGCTTCTAGACTGCAGAGTTCAAACTGCCTTTGACTGGCTTTGATCCACTGTGTGATTCTCCCTTCTTCACAGGCTTCCGCAGAGTCTGGCTTGGTTTTGAACAGGTTGGAGGAATGAAATCCAGACAAGCCAAATATAATTTTGAATCCAGTGGGACCCATGCATCACCACCATATCCACTCCTAAACCAGGGCCCGGGAGGGCCGCCTTCCTGGGGTTTTCTTCTAGGCCAGGCAAATTGGCTTGCTGACCTCCAGGGGCGTGTGGCCGCTGCGCCCCTCAGCGACCCAGGGCCCACACAGCAGGAAGGAGGACCAGCTGCCGGAGACCCCCTGGCGGGCCTCCCCCCAAGCCCAGCCTCCCCGGCTCAGCTTCTGCGTTTCCCCATTCTCTGAAATTTAAAGCTTCCCTGTGCATTATGAAAAATAATAGGGGGCAGGAGACCAGGCGAGGTTATTACTAACTCATAAATCAACCAGGAGGCTTTGAGGGTTGCGCCGAGGCGTCTGAGATGGGCCCCCCGGTTTGTTATCTCCCCCAAGCCCCCACGATTGATTCATAACCTCATAACCCTCCTGCGTCCCGATCCCAAGCCTTCTATCTAATTGTCAGCAGCCGAGTACATGATTTGCAAGAGGATGGGGTGGCGGCAGGCGTGGGGGCAGAAGAGAGATTAGTTTTGTCAATCGAAAACGTCTAGGGGAGGCTGGGGAGCACTCAGGGGTTAGCTTCACAATCAGCGTATTAAAGAGAAGGCTGAACATGGTCACGCTGATTGGGCCTTGGTGCAGGGAGATGGAGGACACGGCCCCTGGGGGTGTAGCCTCTGTTCCCGGATGGAGGGTGGCGGCCACGGAGGCCCGCCTTCCGCTCAATCCAAAGGCAGGAATGATGGGCCAGCAGACTGGGGGCTCCTGGGGAGAAGGGAGCTAATGCCAGGCCTCCAGCTAATGCACCCATCGGAGAACATTACGAATGCTCTGAGGGCGGCTGAGCGTTCCGGGGAGGTTCCAGGGAGGCCCCGCGGGGACTCTGTGGCTGGCGGGCGTCGGGGCCACATTGCCTCCCAACATCGTCTAACGGTCATCCCCTTTGTGCAAATTCTGGATCTGAAACGTGCTTCGTGAGCACAGGCATGTACGCTGAAGTTAATCTGGGGGGCTAAGGCTCTCTTGAGGGGAGCGGGAGGGAAGAGCCTCTATGATGCGCAGGTCTGCGGGCTGCGGTCCCTTCTCTGGACTGTGACGCATCTGTCTGCACTAGTACGCGATTACACTCACCCAGTTCCACAGCTCGCTTTAATGCTTCAAGTCTGCAAAGTGTGCTGGACATTTGCCACCACCGTGGGATGGGCAAGGCGTGCCCCGTGGGGCGTGTGAGCAAGCCAGGGTTCCAGCAGAGTCTGGCACACGCAGGCTCGTGAGCAAAGATTTCATCGGTTTTGCACTAATTCCAGCTCCAGTCCCCAGGAGCCTGCCTCTCGGCTTCGTCAGAGAACAGCGCCAGTGTGGTAGAAGGAATCTTTGCCATCAGATGGACCAGGGTTCAATGCCTGGCCCCGCCCCTTGCTGACCCACCGCGAAATGGGGTCCATCACAGAGTCTCCCTTGCATTCTGTTACGATTATTAAAAATGAGGCTATAGTCACCCCCTGAGTCTACTTTTCACCTAGAACCCTTGTGGACCCCTCCATCTGCCAGAACTGGAATCTGGAGCTGCTCTCCCAGGGAAAGACCCCCCACCTGGAATCCAGCCTGCTTCGCGGCTCCTGCCCAGGCCCATGGCACAGGCCCTCTGGGGAGCTCTCCGCCGTTCGAATGCTTCCCAGCTTCTCTGTTTCTTTGCATTCAGATGGATGAGCCCATCCTTTTTTTTTTTTTTTAAGATTATTTATTTGAGAGAGAGAGAGTGAGAGCACAAAGCAGGGGAGGGAGGAAGGACAGAGGAAGAGGGAGAAGCAGACTCCCCACTGAGCAGTGAGCCCAACCTGGGGCTGGATCCCAGGATCCCGAGATCATGACCTGAGCCGAAGGCAGACGCTTAACCAACTGAGCCCCGGGGGCCCTGAGCCCCTCCTTTCAAACTCCGTCTGGGTCTTCTCTAGCAGCAGGAGATTTACTCCCAATCCACTTCCAGTTTTTGAGGCAAAACACCAAGAGGACCCCTCCAAAACCCCTACCATGGCTACAGCTTGGCCCTAGGCTGGCTTCTCCCACAGGAGCAGCGAGGAGGCCAGTGGCCTGGGCGTGAACCCAGGGGCCCCCTTCCACCAGCTCTGTGACCTTGGGGATGTGTTTTGCCCTTTGTAAGTTTCGGTTTCTATAAGATATGAAAAAAGCACAGTCTGAGAGGGTAGACGTGCGCCCATGTGTCCTTCGACACAGAGCCAATGATGAGTACATGTGGACTTCATGATTATTATTGCTATTGCTCCGACTGGAACATTTCATTCAGCCACCTGCAGCGATGAGTAGAACAGCTCTGTCCTCAAGCAGAAAGGTGCAGCAGTGGACTGCAGGGCCTCTGACTGCAGCATCTGTGGGGTGCCCTGGGGCCATGGGCCGGGAGTGTGTCACTCCAGCGGACCCAGGGTCAGAAGCAGGTGTTTGGGATCAGTGGGAAACTCTGAGAAGAGCCTGGCTGAGGGGGAGCAGAAGATGCAGAGCCGAGGGCTCCCCCAGCAGCCCAAAGCAACCACACAAATGCCATCTGGGCCACCTCACAACTATATTGAGCTCCAGGTGGATTCACAGCAAGTCTCTGCGACAGGGAAGAGCCCTAAGAGGGTGAGGAGTCGGCGGCATGAGCCGGGGTCTCTCCTGGGCAAAGCACCACAGCTCAACACCAAGGGCTGAGATTCACGCGTGAATGTGCAACAGAAGCAGGCTTAAGAGCTAAAGGGAAATGATCTCAGAGCTGCTGAGGAATGAGTTCATGTTTTCCCAGCATAAGGGTGCTGGCCTTTCCCTCTGTTCTGTTCTCCACCCGAGCCTCATGGGCTCCGCCAGCATAACCAGGAGGCAGAATGGCACTCACGGCCCGGTCATCAGTGTGACACCAGAGCTGGGCCCAGAGGGGAGCGGGCGGCAGCCAAGCCATACCACCCACCTTCCCCGTCCCACTCTTTCCTCCTGAAATCCCTCACTCCTTTTCTTCTTCAGGCAGAGAGGTAAGGGGCCAGGGCCCGGCTTTGGAGGATTTGAGGGAAACGGGAAGTGGCCATTGAAGGAAGGGGAGTTTTGAAAGTCTACAATTCAGACCTCTCTCCCCTACCTTTCGTGGTTTCAGCAGGCCGGCTTCTTAGATCAGTCACATACCCACGTGTGGGGACAGGGAAGGACACCGAGGGAGGGGACTGAGGTCCTGGAGGCTTGCAGGGCCTGGCTCCCTCCTCTTCACTCCCTCAGCCTCTCACATCAGCTTTCCTTCCTCCCAGCCCCTTGCAGTAATTGTGTCTGCCCTGTTAGTACTTGTACACGCACACCCATCCACGCCGTACCCACGCACAGAACCGACCCTCAGTCACACACACTCGCACACTCACACACACTCGCACGCTCACACACTCTCACACACCCTCATACACTCACACACACCCTCTCATTGCTCCTAGAATGCGTCCCCATCCCCCAAATCCTGACAAGTAACAAAAAGAAGATTAGTTTCAGAATAAATTTTGAAGAACAATGGTTTTTGTCTGTTGGAAACCTTCGTAATACAGAGTATAGGCCAAAGGTCAGTAGGCCTCCTACGGTCAGCTGCTGGGAGTCCCCTTGCTGGGAGTAACAGTGACTGTCCCCATGCAGTAGCTGCAGAGGAAAACAGACGGGCTGAACCCAGCTCGCCTGAGGGAGAAGTCACTGCGTTCATCTCCAAGATGTCGAACATGTTTCTTTTAAGTTTCTAGATGATTTGGGTCCTCCCTGGTTGAGGGGTGGTCTTGGCGCTGAGGGAAGAGGGTTGGGATATCAGATGGGAAAAGCAAGGCCAAAAGGAAAAGCATAAGAGCCACCATATCAAGCAGGCAGGCTTTGCATAGAAAGCGTGGTCGTGCAGACGCTGAGCCCGTGAGGTCCTGGAGGGGAGCAGGGGGCCCCCGTAAATGCCACAGTTGGGGAGCATGCAATGAGGGTGCTGTAGACTGAGGTGTGGTCTGGTTAAGGGATGGTGAAGCCGTCTAGAGCCGGAGCATCAGCTGGAGAAGTTTCTACCACTGGGTCCAACAGGATCAAATGCTGTGACTGTCCCCTACACTGACGTCCTGCTGGTGCCACCCAGGGACTGGGTCCGTGCTAGCCCAGAGGCGAGGGGACCCGTGAGTGCAGCCCACAGGGGGAGTCTCTGAGGATGCAGAGCTGGCTGGGAGCAGTGGAGGGGGCTCTGGAGGGACTGCGGAGAAGAGCCGGCACAGACGGGGAGGAGAGAAAGCACTTACTATAAGGCCTATCCATAAAGTGTGTTTCAGGCGTATTTATTCTTCAGCACACTTCACTTTAGCGGAAGGCAGGGCTGGAGGATTTTGCTCCCGTGTCCTGTTTCTCCCGAGACCGATACTTTACAGCTCGAAGGAGATGTAGGGCTCAAAGGGGCTGCACACTTGCCAGCCCTAAGTCATCGTCATGACATCCCTGAGCCTCCACTCACATGCTCCCACTTTACAGCTGGGGAAACGGAGGCTCAGAGCCTAAAGACCTCTTCATTTATTCACTCTGCTGTGCTCCTGCTATGCCCCCTGCTGTTCTTCATCTGGAGGTGTGACTGGCTCTCCAAGCTCACGACTTCGTGCAGAAGTCCGGCAATTAAGGAGCAAGCCACACAAAGACAAGATCAGCAACCAGCCTGTGCAATAGTGAAAATGGGGTGACAGGAGAGATGGAGACTGCGGGTTGTGGAGGCTAGGAGGTGAGCGGATGGCGTTTACCCGCAGGCCTGAGCATCGGGAAGGACGGGTTGTGTGAGTATGTGGAGGAAGAGCAGGGATGTCAAGACCCCGGTGGGACGGGGGATGCAGGCCAGGCTGTGTGAGACCAAAGAGGGAGGGACCACAGTGCCCAGGAAAGCCTCTGCAGGGCTCTGAGGAGGGGAAGCGTCTGGGAGGGGCTTTCATTCCGTTTCTGTATTTACGTATCTATTTTAAAGTTTTTATCTGAGTGTAGTTGATACACAATGTGACATCAGTTTCAGGCGTACAACAGAGTGATTCCACAAGTCCATACGTGATGCTGTGCTCATCACAAGTGTAGCCATTACTGCCCCATACAATGCCACTGACTGCATTCTCTGTGCTGTGCCTTACGTCCCTGTGCTCTCTTCCTTCCATAACTGTAAGCCTGTACCTCCCACAAACAGTATGGAGCTTCCTCAAAAAATTAAAAATAGATATACCATATGATCCGATAATTCCACTACTGGGTGTTTACCCAAAGAAAATGAAAACACTAATTTGAAAAGATACACACACCCCATATGTGTATCGCAGTGTTATTTACAACAGCCAAGATATGGGCGTGTCGGTCCATAAACGGATAAGGAAGATGTGGTATGAACACACAACGGACAATTACACAGCTATCAAAAGGGATGAGCTCTTGCCATGGGGTAGTTCTTCCAAAGATGGCTTTGGCTTCTGAGAGGAGGGATTGTAAAAGGACGGGAGCAGAAGATGGGAGACCAGGCAGCTGTCATTTTCAGTGGGTTGGGGGAATCTGACGCTGGCTGTGCTCCATGGTGGTGGTAGGTTGAGAGAAGCAAGTGGAGTCCAGGCTACCTTGGAGGCAGGGCTCCTGGTCCTCTTGAATGGAAGCGACATGGAGTCTCAGAACAAGAGGAGTCGAGATTGACTCCCAGGTTCTAGCTTAACTAATTGCATGCATAGGAGAACTCTGACTAACTGAGATACAGAAGCAGGCTGGGGAGGAAGCCTGGGCTCCTTTGTTGGCTGTGTCTTGTCTGAGATTTATAAATAGTAGCCATCTGAGTGGTTGTGTCAAGTTGGCCATTGGACAAATGAATCTGGAGTTTTTGGGGGAGGGCAGGCTTGCAATGCTATGTGGGAGTGACTGGGGTGTAGGAATGCACCACAAGCAGGGGCGCTGGATGAGGTCAGCCACGGAGAAAATGCAGACGAGATGACAACCGCATTGGAAGGAAGCCCTTGGCTTGGAAATGGTGTGCTGGCAGGGGACACAAGGCTGTCCTTCCTCAATCTGAAGTACCTCCCATTACTCTGAATGCCCAGGCTTCTCTCTTCTGTGATCTCTCCTGTGATCATGGCACTCCAGCAGGAGAAATGAGCTCCCACACTATATCCTCTCTGCCAGGGTCCACCAGAACCAACTGTTAGAGCTCTTGCTCAGGTCTCCATTGGGGGGGAAATCCATACTACCACCATTTATGGCCCCTGACAGCTCTGCCTGTGACCAAGACAAAGAGACAGTTAGGATTTTGGTCTTCTTGTCTGATTTATGATAAGTTGAAACATGTTTTCTGGCTTTTCTAAACTAAAAGATAGCCAACTCCCGGACAGCATCTTGTGCAACTCTGGAGCCGGCCTGTGGCCCAGCATGGCTGTGTGAACACAGGACACAGTCACTCAGTCTGGGAGGTGACTTTGAGCTCCAAATTCCACCCGTGTTAGAAGACTTTGGGGTGGGGGCGCCTGGGTGGCTCAGTGGGTTAAAGCCTCTGCCTTCAGCTCAGGTCATGATCTCAGGGTCCTGGGATCGAGTCCCGCATCAGGCTCTCTGCTCGGCAGGGAGCCTGCTTCCTCCTCTCTCTCTGTCTGCCTCTCTGCCTACTTGTGATCTCTCTCTGTGTCATATAAATAAATAAAATCTTTTTTTTTTTAAAAAGAAGACTTTGGGGTAGAAAGGTGTCAGGAGCCAGGTGTCCTTCTGATGCGCAAGCCTCATTTCATACCAATCAACACCAGACAGAGAGAAGCTGGCTTTTGTCTAGGAAAGATGCTGAAAATATTCTCAAATGAAGAAACCTTCAATAACTAGGAAAGAATAAGTATAAAACCCAAATTGAGTTTATTCTTTCTGGCCCCATTGTCTCACCACCACTCCTGTCCCAAGAGCTGGAGACTTCCAAAATGGAATAGGGTTATGGTGGTGAATAATTAAGGATATTGCTAGAATTAATAAAGAGAATACAAAGGATCCAAATGACAAATGGGGAGAGCTCTATGAAGAACCCCAAGCCAAGGAGAGCTGCTGTAAGTGATCACAGAATTTAGCTTATGATCCCTGGAAATAATAAAACAATAAAGCCAACTGCACTCATTTCTTGGTCTGTCTTCTCCACTGGTGCATATAAGGGTCCCTAAGGAGAGAGAGCCCCATCTCCCCAGCTCTGCCTCCCCAGTTCATTGCACAGAGCACATCACGGATTTTCAGTAAACACCTGATGACTATATTACAGAGTATTGGCCAAAATTGATGATTTGCATTTCGGTGTAGCTAATAACTATGCCATTTTTTCTTCCAGATATTGGTTTGGATAAGGTTGGTTACTTCTTAGGGCCACTACTGAATCTCAATAGTAAGGCAGGCCAGGTCTTTGGTACGGAAAGTCACCTTCTTGTTAGCCAATGCAGATTATTTGTGTGTATGTTAAAGATGAGGGGGCCAGCCCAAGGTCTTATTTTAAGTTACTTAGGACTAGCCCATTCTTGCCCACCCTGATTCTCCTGGCACTATTATAGTAAAATATGGTCGAAGCTCTGAAAGAATTGTTAAAGCCAAGATTAATATTGAGGTTGTACAGCTCAGCCTATAGGCAGAACTAAAGGCTAGTGTCTGATCAATACATGATTAAAAACTCCATCCATTTTCCTAAAGCTTTTTCTCAGCAGTGGTCAGACCCATGCTGAGGGAGGGGAGTGGACCGAGAGAGTCAGACTAGGAGTTTATTTTATTTATTTATTTTTTATTTTAAAGATTTTATTTATTCATTTGACACAGAGAGAGAGATTACAAGTAGGCAGAGAGGCAGGCAGAGAGAGAGGAGAGAGGAGGAAGCAGGCTCCCCGCTGAGCAGAGAGCCCGATGTGGGCCTCGATCCCAGGACCCTGGGATCATGACCTGAGCCGAAGGCAGCGGCTTTAACCCACTGAGCCACCCAGGCGCCCAGACTAGGAGTTTATTAAGCAGAGACTTGTGTATCATTTTGAGGGATTGAGATTAGGATCAGATGCACATTCCAGAGAAACCAACCAACCAACCAACCAACCAACAAACCAACCAAACAAACAAAAAACCCAAACAAAATGACAGCAACTTAACCAAGACAGAACTATATTTGGTAAAAGAAGTCTAGAAGTGGTGGTTCCATAGGACCTCAGGAATCCATGCTTTGGCATATCTCTTCTATCCTCCTGGTGCTTGACTTCCACCCCCAAGGTCACTTGATGGTTCAAAAAGTCTGCCAAAGCATCAGGCATCACCTCCCAGCTTCAGGCAGGAGGAAGAAGGAAAGGCACAAGAGCTAAAAAGTGACTTTCCCAGTTGACACACCTCCCTTTAAGCACATTTTCCAAGAGTCCCTTACTCTATCTACTCATTGTGAGACACAGAATAGTGGTTCCCCAAAGATGCCCATGTCCTAATCCCTGGAACTGTGACAGTCTACCCTACGTGGCAAAAAGGACTTTGCTGACACACTTAAGGCGCTCAAGGTGGAGCGATTCCTGGACTTCCCAGGTGGGTCCAATGTAATCACAAGGATCTTTATAAGAGAAGTAGGGGGTGTCAGAGAGAGGAGATATGATGACAGAGCAGAAGGGTGTGTGTGTGAGAGAGAGAAAGAGAGAGGGCATAAGACTAAGTGAGGAGAGAGGTGAGGGAGGGAGGGTGGTAGACAGAGAGAGGGAGCAATGCTAGCAAAATGCCGACTTTGAGGACAGAGGAAGCTTATGGAGGAAGGAATGCAGACAGCCCCTGGAAGCTGGGAAAGGCAAGGAAACACACTTTCCTTCAGAGTTTCCAGAAGGGACACAGTTCTGCCAATAGATGAGTTTAGCCCTCTAAGACCCATGTCAGATTCCTACCCTCCAGAACGGTAAGATAATACATCTGTATTGTATTAAGCCACTGAAGTTGCAGTAATTTGTTGTAGCTACAATAGGAAACCATACACGTCTTTGGCCAGAACTTAGTCACTGACCACATCTCCCTGCACAGAAAGCTGGGAAATAGTCTTCTACTCTGGGCAACACTGTGCTCAGCCAAAAATGGGGCTTTCTTACTAAGGAGGGAAGGAGAAATAGGTGCCGGGGTCAGTCACAGCAGACTTCCAGGTGGGGCTATCATGCAAACGTAAAGGTCTCTATATTTAGGAGGGAAGAAAAGCATTCTTCTCAAAACAGAACTGGCAACACTTTGAATCTATGTTGAGGAAATATACCTAAGAAGGCAACATAAAAACTTGAGAAGTATTGTGGCAACTGATTTAAAAAAAGGGGGGGGGGTGTTAAGTAATTCTTTTGGCAGAATATTTTCTATGATGCCTATTTTAGATGAAATAATACAATACACTGTGACCTGTAGGATTGTCTGAGCCCAGTTGGGAAGTCCATAGCTTACAACAGGGCTTTGAATTTGCGAGAAATAGCTCACTCAGTTATCAGTAAGACTTCTGGTCTTACTGACCAAATTTCTAATTACTACCAAATTTCAAATTACCACCAAAATTTCTCTTCTTAAAGTCAGGCCGTAACTGTAGCTCAAAATATACTTCCTCTCTTGTCCCAGCTAGTTGCAAGGGCTGACACAGAAATTACAGGTAGATCATCAAAAAGTACATGGAAAATACAGTTGATACATCACAGATGTTCAGTAGATTTCTTTTTTGAACAGATGAAGGAGTAAGTGAGCAGGTGAACCAACATGAACTTAATGGATTTCAGGATGGTATCATCTACTCAGTCACCAGGAGAACCTCCTATGTCTTAGGATTATGTTACCTGCTGGGTTCAAAGCCTGCTGAGATGCTGTTCCTATGCTCAAGGGCTCACCATCCCAGGGCGATGATGAGCAAGTAAACAAATAATTGTTCTTCAATGCATTGAGCGCAGTGATAGCTGTATTTGCAGGGCACTAAGAACATGGGAAGGACACCTACATCAGCCCTGGTTGCCAGGAGCACTTTGCTGGAGGAGGTGATGCTTGAGTTGAATCTTAAAGGACTAACTGGAATTAGCTAGGAGGGGGATGGCATCCCAGCATGGGAGAGCAACATGGGCAAAGCCACAGAATCAGCAAATATTGATAAAGTGCTCACCATATGTCAGCCTCTGTTCCAAATACTTCACACAAATTAACTAACTTATATGCACAGAAATCCAATGAAGCAGGTACTGTCATTATCCCCATTTTACAGGTGGAGAAAGCGAGATAGAGCGAGGTTAGGTACCTTGCCTGAGGTCGCATGGTCTGTGAAGCTGGGATTTGAACCTAGGGACATTGGGTCCAGGATCCATGCTCAGAGTCAATCATTTGCACAGCTCCAGGGAAGGGTGGAAGAGTAGTGGAGGGTGTGAATAAGGAAGCAAGCAAAGCCAGAACTCGGAAAGCTGCAGACACCATTAAGGATGAGTTCCTTCTAAATCCTACTGCAGAAGCAGAGGGATTTAACAGGGGTGAGATCAATTTTTCTGTTCTGCCCACCTGGAGAAGNGGCGGGGGGGTGGGGGGGGGCAGGAGCAAGGATCAGGTGGGGTCCTTGGGGATGCGTGCTGAGGCTACAGTACTGAGGGAGGAATAGTGTTTCTGACACAGACTGAAGATTATAAATAGATCTGGTCAAGACAATGATGCCAGGTCTCTCCCAGGATCATTACTCTTGGATGTCTTATCTTCTCCATGAACTTTTCTCTTCTGTGTTGCAGCCAGGAAGCCAGCTCACAGGGCCCATTGCTTGTGACATGTCTTTACTCCCAGAAGGTGAGACACGAGGGTAGAGGCTCCCCCTCTCTCTTTAAATGATACCTCTCACTCCCTCAGACCACATATTTGCCAGAACAGAACCTGCCATTGATGAACTAGGAAACCAGACTTGAGACAAGACCAGTGGATAATGTCCACCAGAATTACTAAGGCCAAGTTCAAGAGCAAACCAGAGGTAGACAGAACAGATAATCCAAAACCACAGATGGTCCAAGGTCCACTCTGAGGATTCTGGCTGCTGAAAAACTCAGGGACCTCCTCTACATGAAAGATCCTTGTTTCCATGCTTTTCAACTAGACTGCAAGATCCTAACACATATGGACTTTTCCCTCTAATTCCTGTCTATAGTACCGTGGTAGCAATGTATCACGTGAGTCCTTAACAAGCATTGGTCACCTGGATGATGCAATACTTGCATATACATCATTCAGACTGTCACAGAGCTTCTGAACATCTCGCCTCCAATCAGATGCAAGAGGACAACCATCGGGGCAAGAATTAAGTGGAGCAGAACAAAGGAACGTGTCTCTTGATGAAATACTACCTTCTGGGACCTGCAGACCACGGACAGTAGGTGTTGTAGGGGTTTAAAGCCATGGTTCCAACCCTTAGGAGGCATACCCATGGGGAACCAGCATGTGGGGAGACAAAACAAAGGATATAGAAGACCACAGAGGAAGTGACTATATGACATGCCGAACTGTACACTGACCCCTGGTCAGGGGAAAAAAAAAAAAAGCTGCTAACCCTCAGAGTAATTTGAGAAAGTAGTGAGGGAGGTTTTGCAGGTGCCAGATGCAGGCTGGGCTCTCAGAGGGGACCAGGTGGTTCAGAGAAGGTGGCAATTTTGCTGAGTAAGGTTTAGGGCATCTCAGCTGGAGACCTGGGTTTGGGGGCACAAGCCAAGATCTGTGCAGAAATCCCAAGTGAGAGTGTGCCTTTCCCATCTTTCTGCCTCATCTGCCTACCAAAAAGGATTCTAGCTTGAGTCCTCTGTCTTCCCCCTCACCCCCACCCCCACCTTGACCTTCAAAGGAGGGTCCTTGAAACGCCACAATATTCCTGGGTTTTGGCCACAATGCAGGGGGAGAAACTGGGAGGGAGACACAAGGGGGCCAGGTTAAATAGGTAGGCTTACCTACCTAAATGGTAGGCTTTCCTGTTTGGCTCTGTTTAGGGTGGAGGTGATGGAGAAGAGACAACATGGAAAGGGTCCAGCAGATGAGATAAGCAGAAGGGAGAAAAGAGAGGGCTCTTGGAAAGAGATGTTATCTGGGTCCATGGAGCCCCTTCTTGGGGTTTGGGAATGACACGTACTTTGCATTTTCTTTAGGTTACGTGGATGATTGACTTTTAACGCCGCCCTAGTCTGTTTTATTTCATATTATGTATTGTGTTACCCGAATGTGACAGGCCCTCCCCAGGCTACCTTGGCCTTGTACCTCGGTGCCCGCCTGGAGGCCAATGAGCACATTGTCCTACCTTTCCTAAAAACACGTATCCAAGTTCTGCATGATCGGCGATGTTTCCCCTCCAAGTCCCATCCCTCCCCATCCCCAATTTCTCTCATTCAGGGCCAGCTTCGACCTGTCATCCTAAGTCTTTCTAGTACTCTCCTTCACAGACTTCTCCAAATCCCCCAGCTGACAAAAGGCACAGCTTTCAAAAGCCAGACAGCAGCCTCAGCAGAAGGCAAGGATTGGTTAACCCATCACTGCCTCCCTTCTGTTTCTCAAGGACACACCTGGTGCCTTCCACATCCACTCACCCTGCCCCACTTGGTGTCACCCGCACACGTAAGAATCCCCACCTTCAACCCAACCACGCAGGATGGTGTTTCTCAATGTGTGGTGCCAGCATGTGTCTCACCTGGGAGCTGGTGAGAAATGTACATTTGTGGGAACGTGGCTGTCTTCTGGAGTCACAAACTCCAGCCATCAGTGTTTGAACAAGTCTTTGTCAAGCCGACAACCCCTGATCTTGGAAAAAGTTGGACAAGAGTGGACTCCTTTTTACCGATACCATTACTATCCTACTTCTAAAGGGTTGAAAGTGGTAGACATCGTGCCCACTGGGTTTGCTGCTTCTGAGTCAGGGATGAGGTCTTGCTGCAGCAAGAGGAGGCCCTTCAATTGTCATGTGGCATTTAATGAGAGGATCCAGGAGCCATCACAGGTGGACAAGGGGAGGTACCTGGCCAGCGAGAGAGGGAGTTCTGCAGTGAGGTCTGCAGTCCTCAATAAGAGATTGATCCTGAGAGAGCCAAGAATGCTCAGGGGGCCTCCCCTTTGGCATCCATTGCTTGCTGGGAGCTACCAAATCCTGCTAGGATTCTCTCAGAAGCAGCACCATCCCAAGTGAGGCTGAATCTTCCAGAGGGAAATAAAACCTCCCATCCATCCATCCGTCCGTCCATCCATCCATCCATCCATCCATCCATCCAACCATCTATCCTTTTATTCAAATAACCCACAAATATATATTGGATGACCTGTAACTTGAGCTAGAAGAAATGTTGGGACCAGTTACTTCTCCCTCATCCTTAGTCAGTGAATAAAACCCAAGTGCCTCTGGTGCCCCATTATTTGTGTCTCATTTCTTGTTGCTCTGAGCTCTTCTTCCCTCAGTCAGCCCCTCCCCCCTTCTCCACGCACACCTCTGGAAACTCTGCTCTCCAGCTTCCTTGGTGGAAAAGCCCTCACCTAAGCACAGAAGGACCCCCAGCCTCCTGGTCTTCGTTGCTCACTCCTCTGGAGTTGTTTCCAGGGCCTTTTCCCCACCCCCACTTTTTTTTAGAGGGAGGGAGGGGGAGGGAGAGAGAGAACAATGGGGAAGGGCAGGGGGAGAAGGAGAGAATCTCAAGCAGATTCCCAGATGAGCTCGGAGCCTGACACGGGACTTGATCTCATCACCCTGAGATCATGACCTAAACTGAAACTGGGAGTCAGAGGCTTAATGCTTCCCTGACTGAGCCCCCAGGCACCCCTCCCCCAGCCCACCACCTCGTCTGGGGTGAGGAGGGGAAATTAGGCATCTTCCTTGTTCTCTGATGCCCTTTACGACATTTCTTCCTTTTCCGTGTAAAAATTCCCGAGGACTTGAGTCTTGCCTACATGCCACGAGGTCCCTCGCAACTCCTCCTCTGGCCTGTCATCTCTGTTTTTGTTCTTTCCTCCTCATTCGTGAAAGGCTTTGACACGCCTTTATTCTCCACCCCAAATCCTGCTGTTGTCCTTGGTGGTCACGTGATCCACGCGGAGGACCCATTTAATGTGTTGGCTTTGCAGTTCCCTGCTCTTCACTCCAGTGACCTTCAAATGCAAACCGTCTCCCTCTTCCTGCCTGTAAATCCCGTGAAAATTCTGGAGTCGGAACTGAGTAAGAGTGACCAGGGTTCCGCTCCAGGGCACCAGAATTTAGAAAGCACCACAGAATGATTTTCAAAGGTTATGCAAATACTTAAACGTTTCAGTTCTCCAAACACATTGCGGCTCTCTAGCCGGGTCCTGTTTTGAACGGGGAAAGTTCAGGCCTCTCAGCAGGACATAGAAAAGGCCAAGCCCATCCCCCAGCCTCTCCGCGCTTGCTCCCTGGGTCTTTTGTACGTGCCGTTCCTTTGCTCATCACACCTGGCCTACCACCAAGTCCCCTTCAGAGCCCCACTCAGATGCTACCCCCTCCCACCCTCCAGGCTCCACATGCTCCCACAGCCCACACCCCTGCATCTCCATCCAACGGCCACCGGCCAACATCTCCTGCTGGGGTCCCTCCCTGGTCTCCCCACTGCCAGCCTTCCTTCCTGTGGCTGTGTCCCCACGTGGCAGAAAGAGCCGCTGCACGTGCTGGTCAGGGCAGATCGGCTCAGAACCCTGAGGTGCCCAATGTCCTCACGAGGCCCCAGGAGACTCCCCGACCTCGGAGCCCACTCCCCGCTCAGCTGCTTCCCCAGAACCCACAGGCCAAACCCTCGGTCACCCTCCACCGAGTCTTCTCGGACCCTGTTCGACTCCTTTTCCCTGTTCTACCTGTTCACCCTTCAAAGGCACTTATCCCCTTTCATTTACTAGGTGCTCTTCTTTTTTTAAGATTATTTATTTATTTGTCAGAGAGAGAGAGAGAGAGAGCATGTGCACAAGCAGGAAGAGCGAGTGGCAGGCAGACGGAGAGGGAGAAGCAGGCTCCTGCTGAGCAAGGAGCCAGATTCAGGGCTGGATCCCAGGAGCCTGGGATCATGACCTGAGCCAAAGGCAGATGCTCAACTGACTCAGCCACCGGGCTTCCCAACTAGATGGTTTACTTATTACCTAGTGTCTGTGCCCCAGGTTGAACTACAAGCTTCTTCGGGGCAAGGACCTTATCGACTTTGTTTGCGGACACATCCCAAGCACCTGGGAAAATGTTTGGCCTGTAGTAGGTACTTAGCCAAATGAATATATTTTTCATGCAGAATTACTTTTAAAAGAATGATGAGATGTGTCAGCTGTGGTTGCTGCAAAAACAAAACAAAACAAAACAAAACAAGAAACCCTAACCCTACCCCAACCCCCCCCCCACCAAAAACTGCCCCCAAACAACATCGCTTATCTTGTTCAGGAATCTGCCATCCGGTCAGAGCCAGATGGGTTCACCTCACTTCGCCCTGTGCAGCCGCCACTGAGGTGGCTCCCCTGGGGGCAGGAGTCTCTCCTTTCCAGATGCTTCCTTGTGGCAGGGAGCTCAGGGGTGTGTGCAGGGGACCTCTCCATGGGCTGCCTGGGCTTCAGCACAGCTCAGGGGTTGGATTCCCAGAGCAAGCATTCCAAGAGAGCAAGGTGGAAGGGCACAGAATTTTTATGACTTCGCCTTGGCTACCACAAAGTAACATAAGTTATAAAGCCTTACTTGGGTTGTAGTGCATCGGCTCCACCTTTGGGGAGGGAAGAGTGACAGTTCTAGAAGAGCATGTGGGGGTGCCTGAGTGGCTCACTGGGTTAAAGCCTCTGCCTTCAGCTCAGGTCATGATCTCCGGGTCCTGGGATCGAGGCCCGCATTGGGCTCCCTGCTCGGCAAGGAGCCTGCTTCCTCCTCTCTCTCTGCCTGCCTCTTGGCCTACTTGTGATCTCTCTCTCTGTGTCAAATAAATAAATAAATAAAATCTTAAAAAAAAAAAAACATGGGGGATAGGAGATAGTATTCCACACGTCTCCGGAATTACAATCTGCCATGCAGGGTTAGCGGCCAAGTCTTGTTAACAGGGGTCATCCATGTCGAAAGGGCACTTCGGAAGGACTTATGCAAATGATAAACCTCTGGGAACATGACAGGGCAAATTAAGAGGTACTGATCAAGTGGCAGTTTATTATGTCATACTGAAGTGGACCAAGCAGGGAATTCAGACTAAAAGTGTGTTTAAACAAATCCCAACTTCACTTACTGTGCAACCTTGAAAAAGTCACTTAATGTCTCTGAGCCTCAGCTTCCCTGTCTGTAAAATGGGAATAATAAACTTATCTTGCCTGCTTGACACTAATAATCTAATAAGATCGTGGCTGGATAAGTGTTCCCCAAACCATGAAACAGTTTGCTCGGTACCTTTGCAGGCCAGTCATGGTATAACAGTCATTTGGATTTTTATTCTGAAGTAACAGGCCACAGGAGAAGGAACACCGACTGAGCTGTGGGGTGGCTCCCCTGAGTTTATGACCCGGCTTGCTACTGATTAACTGTGAGATACTGAACAAGTCATTACCTTTTCTGAGCTTCAGTTTTGCCACAAGGTGGAGGGATAATACCACCTCCCTGCTTAACTCAGAATTACGGTAAGGACTTGCTATAGATGAACTCAGAGGCATATCGTAAAGACTTAATAATATGGGAGAGGTCACTTGGTAATAATTATATTATTACCTAAGCACCAATGATTTCATATTCCTGAAGAATTAATTTTTTTGTCAATACCAGAGTAAAAGCTTTTATTTTAATAAAAATAAAATAAAATTCAGAAAATACAGCTAAGCAAAAAGAAGACATTAAAAATCACATCTGTTGCAGCCACTCTGGAAAACAGTATGGAGGTTCCTCAAAAAGCTAAAAATAGAACTATCCTATGACCCAGCAATTGCACTACTAGGTATTTATCCAAAGGTTACAAAAATAGTAATCCAAAGGGGCACCTGCTCCCCAATGTTTATTGGCCAGCAATGTCCACAGCAGCCAAACTATGGAAGAAGCCCAAATGTTCATCGACAGATGAATGGATAAAGATGCGGTGTGTGGGGGCGCCTGGGTGGCTCAGTGGGTTAAAGCCTCTGCCTTCGGCTCAGGTCATGATCTCAGGGTCCTGGGATTGAGGCCCGCATCAGGCTCTCTGCTGGGCGGGGAGCCTGCTTCCTCCTCTCTCTCTGCCTGCCTCTCTGCCTACTTGTAATCTCTCTCTCTTTCTCTCTGTCAAATAAAAAAATAAAATCTTTAAAAAAAAAAGATGCGGTGTGTGCACATGTATGGATGGATGGATGTGTATATACGTGTATATACATACATTCACATACATGACGGAGTACTACTCAGCCATCAAAGGAATGAAATCTTGTCATTTTCATGACATGGATGGAACTAGAGGGTATTACGCTAAGCAAAATAAGTCAGTCAGAGAAAGCCAAATATCCTATGATTTCACTCATACGTGAAATTTAAGAAACAAAACAGATGAACATAGGGGAAGGGAAGGAAAAAAAAAGATGAAAATAGAGGGAAGCAAACTATGAGAGATTCTTAACTCTAGGAAACAAACTGAGGGCTGCTGGAAGGAAGGGGAGCAGGGGGAGGGGGGAACGGGGTGATGGGCATTAAGGAGGGCACGTGATGTCATGAGCACTGGGTGTTACGTACAACTGATAAATCACTGACCTCTACCTCTGGAACTAATAATACACTATATGTTAACTAATTTGAATTTAAATTTTAAAAAATCACATAATTTCCCCAAGATTCTCCCTCTTTCTCCTCTTTTTACGAAAATAAATATTTATATTTTTATATGTAGCTTCCTGTAGTTAAAAAGCAGTTTTCCACTTCGTTTGTTTGTTTTTGCAACAATACTACAACAACCAACAGTTAAGTTTTTGTTTTTGTTTTTGTTTCTATCTCCTATGATTTCCTTAAGATAAATCTCTGTCAGTGCAAATTCTGGCTTACTTGCAAGGCTTCTGAACCTGCTACACCAAATTCTCCTTCATCTACTCATGCTTGTCTCCCTGTGACCGTCATGGCACTAGAGATCTTCGTTCTTGTTTAGCATTGCCAATCCGACTGGGAGAAAATGATCCCCCATTTCAGAAGAGAACCCTATTTTTATCAGTGAGATGCCAATGTTTCCAATACAATTTTTGGCTATTTGTATTTCTTCTACTGGGGTACCTATCTTTGTATATTGATTAATAGGGACCAGTGAAGTATTAAGGATAAAGTACTTCATCTGAAATTTGTGCTATCCAATGGCCCCCATTCAATTTGTTATTTATACTGAAGATGGCTTTGGAGGTAGAGTTTTTAAATATTTTATGTTTCAATCCATCAACTCTTTCTTCTATGGTTCCTTCCTGGGTTGCTGTGCCTGCCATATTGTCAAGACTTGTTAAGGGACAAGCTCTTACGAGTTTTTGTTGAATTCATGTATTCATTCATTCAACAAATATTTACTGCCCGCTTCCTGTATGCCCGGTCCTATTCTTAGCACTGGAGTATTACCTAAAGCATAGAGCTGAGCTCAAAATGAGAACATTAATCCCTGAAGGGTTTATTAACTGAAATGAGCACAGACCCCAAGCACATTCCAGTCTGTTGAAGGACCAGCTGCACAGAAGACTTTGGCCCCTCGCAGGCATTATAGCGATGCTGTTCAGAACTCAGATTCTGGGGTCTCGGGGCATTTTACAATGACTCAAATCGATACGGGCACGATGATACTCAGGAAAGGGCAAAAGGAACAACCATGAAGGGGAAGGCCTGAAATGATGCTGGAGAAAGTAGTTAATAGACTTTGTTCCACATCAGCCCAAAAGGAATCGTCATCAATGACATAACGTTTCATTTCATTAGTCAGTTAAATGCGGATATTGTCTATCCCTCAAGACTCCTTTTAGAATCTTCCTGAATCACAGAATTTCAGCAAGAGAAGAACTACTTATCCTTTGAGGGTTTTCACTGAGAAAGGCCCATGATCGAGGAAAGAGCATCTCAGAGTTATCGTCCCTTGGCTGGACCTCGTCGACTCAAAGGAAGTTGCAGTGTCTTCAGGTTGCCAACCCCAACCTGAACAAACCTGTGCTTATTTGTTATACTTTTTATCTCATATTTTTCTTTCGAGGTGAAACAATAAATCCCCAGAAAATTCAACATTCACCAAATGAAGTGTTCTGCAAGAGGCACAAAGGCTCAGCCCACAACACAGAGAACATTCTACCAAAGACTGGAACAGGACAGGCTACGTGGTCTGCTGTCCTTACCCTGGAAGAGGAGACATGGATCCAGCCAGAGCACTGGGACTTACCAAGAAAATCCCCAAGCAGGGGGCCGCTGTAGGAAACCCTCCCCTCTCCATGGACTGGGACCAACTCATGTCTGAAATGCCACCTGTGTGACTTCACCACTTGAGTAAATGTCCCCAGGAGACCGGAAGCCACATGAGGAGAGGAATATGGCTGCTTTTGTTGATCCTAACCCTAGCCTAGCATTGAAGGAACGAATGGGAGGATGGGCAGGCTCCCTGACTTATGACTTACATGTGAGAAGTGATTTTGTAACGAGTACATTGCTAATAGCTATTTCCAGCTCATCTTACATCTTAGAATTAGGAACTAGCTGTTTGGTTTTGCGAGGAGAAAGCCAGTCTGAGGCCGTCCAGACAGAGGGACAGACAGAGATTATGTGGTGGAAATACAGGTGGAAAAAGAAAAGGCCCTGACAATGGGACCCATTTCTGGCTATTTTATGATCTTGTCTATAGCCAGCTCTGACACGGATGGTTCCTGAATCAATCTACTTTGGGTAGATTGATTCGTGTTCCTCATTCAACACCTTGCTGAAGGACCATCTTCCGAAGGCCAGAAGTTCAAAATCAACGTGTCAGCAGAGCCTCCTTCATCCCGGAGGGTTTGAGAAGCTGCTTGGCTCCTCTCTCCTGGCTTCTGGTGGCTCCTGGCTTTCCTTGGCGGGTAGATGCATTATTCCAATATCCGTCTATTGAACGGCAATTTCCTCCATGTGCGACACCAGCTTATTTGTCCCTTACTCTTCAAATTTGACCCCGCTCCGCCCTATATGGGCATCCACTCCCTGTCTCTTGGCCCGGCTCACTGAAACTGGACCTGCATTGTCCTGAAAAAAGTTCCTTTCTCTCTCTGACTCAACTTCAGCCAGGGCCGCCTCTCCATCTCAGACTTCTTATTTCTCTAGATTTGGTTTCCCCAAGGATGTAAACACTAACAAGATGACTAGGTTATCTCAGTCCTTCATTGTAATAAATAATAAAGACGCTACGTATATTTGCTTAGGTTATTATGTATTGATTTATGTTATATTGCAGAGATAAAGCTGCACGCTATAGTTATGAAGATTCAAGAATTCCATCCTCATGTCCAGTTTAAGCCCGAGACAAATCTGTGAGGGAGGCTGGCAGGCGGCATTACTGCCACTTTTCAGATGAGGACCCTGGAGCCCCTGCCACATGCCACAGGTCAAGAGAGCAGCGGCCGCCAGGAGAGAGGTGGGAGCTGCAGGCAGGGTGTGGGCATCAGGGGTGTGCTGTCCACAGAGAACTGAAGAACAATCAAAGGCATCAGTGATGAATACCCTCCCCCACTTAGCACCCCACTGACAGAGGCCAGGACATGGTGGTTCCGGAGACTCCTGGACGGGGCGCATCCCAGAGCCTCTGCTCACAGGAGAAGCTAGATCCTTCTTTCTCAAGAGAGCATGGAGGGTCAGCTTGAGACAGGGACGAGACACTGAAGGCATGACGTCATAGCTAGGAATTCTGAATTTTGGTGACACCAATTTACTTCTCTGTTCTGTGTACGAGACACTTCTATGCAGCCTTTGGTTTTGTTAAAAATACAAGCTGTTACATTTCCCATCATTTTTATTTTTTTAAAAAAAGATTTTACTTATGAGAGAGAGAGAGAGAGAGAGAGAGAGAGAGAGACAGCCAGGGAGGGAACACAAGCAGGGGGAGTGGGAGAAGGAGAAGCACGCCTCCCGCCAAGCAGGGATCCCGCTGCGGGGCTTGATCCCAGGACGCTGGGATCAGGACCTGAGCCGAAGGCAGATGCTAAACAACTGAACCACCCAGGTGCCCCTCCCAACATTCTTATTAACAGACAAATCTTAGCCTACCTCCCTCTATTCCCTGGCTCCCAGCCCTTCCGGCACTCTCCCTCCCTCCTGATCTTCACTCCATCTCTTCAATCCCATGGTTCCCCTCCGCCCCACACTTTCAAACCCTGGAAATGATTCAACTAACCCACTCTGCTTGCTGTCCTTTTCCTTATTTCACAGGGAAAAAGAGATCCTTGCTAAATTTTAAGACAGAAATCAGCACAATAAAACCGAACTGTGCTCATCTTTTTGGCAGAAACAGCCTGCTGGTTTAAAGCGGAAATTATTTTGGGGTGAATAGATGTCCTGGCCTGAGGCCTTGGATTCCTTCCAGCCTGGATTTTTCAAGCACTCCTGGGGTGCGATGCACACGATCACCACACGGGGGCGCTGTTGCTCCTGAAAGCCACAACGCTTCCGCGGGCAGGGTCTCCAGTTAGGAAAAAATGCCAGGATCCAGGATTGCGATATGGATTTCTTATTTCTTCTAAATGTATAATCATGGGTACTCTGAATGATTGCTTAATTTCTTCGTTCTAGAGGTGGTATCTGAAGTCTGTCTGATGCCACAGCATTTTCCAGAGGCGAATAAAGAAGGCCAGGGGAAATGTGCTTCCAGCTGAAGTTACTTACAAAGGTTGTGCAGGAGTTTAAAAGTGTTCCGGACCCTCAGGCTATACGGATCAGATGAACATGTGAATTTCTGCGGTCAAGGAGATACGAGGGGAACAAAGGAGTAGGCGGCAAGAAGAGGAAGCAGAGTGGGGTGGAGTTAGCCTTGTAAATTAGGCAGCAGCGATGGCTGCTTGTGACACAAGTGTCCTTAAGCCAGCAGGTCCAGAATTTAGGAGACTGTGGATTGGAGGCCCCGCTTCTCCCAGGTGTCTGTAGCTACCTTGATTCCTCAAATCCTCAGTTTCTCCTGGTGTACGGAGAGTGCTTAGCCTTGCCGGAAGACAGGGGCAGTCTTGAGCTGACACTCCAAATGCAGGCTACGGATTTGGAGAAACTCCCAGAGAACAGGTTATTAAAAAGTGAAGCTTTGCAGGCATTGTGAACCCCTGGCACTCACCTGTTTGCACCTGGGGAGGAGTACAAAGGAAATTGGGACAAGCCCTAGGTCTGAGACATGGTTCTGCCATCAACCATTGATTGCATTGTGCCAGCCACTTAATCCAAAATTGTGGGTCTGGGATCTGTAAAGTGAGGTGCTTGGCCAAACTGCCTTCGGAGTCCATTCTGAGTGTGAAACATACTTCTCCTCCCTCCGTCCTGCTCACCAGTGACAGCCTTCCTGGTCCTTCAGACCATCTCTGTCTCTCTCACACCCTCAGTGGCTAAATTGGACCATTTACCACACCCTGAGCCCACTCCCCTTTCCTATTTGTCCTTCCTACCCTCCGCTCCATTCTCAAGTTTCATTCCTATTTCAAGTCCTAGCACAAAGGCAGCCCGCTCTGAGAAGCCTTCCATGACTCCACACCTGCAGAGAGTAGCCCTGTCCTTTATGAATTTGCTGTACTTTGTTTAACTTACCTTTTAGCATCTACCATTTTCCTCTTGTTATAGTGATTTCTGGAACCTTTTTGTACCCACTGGGTCCTGAGGGCCACAGTTTGCATCAGATTTGTCAAGCCCACAGGATCCAGCCGGGGGCCCAGCACACACAGGGACGTGGGAGATAGCTAAAGGAATGACTAACCACGTGCCCACACACATTGTACTTTGTGTAATGGATCTGAGTTTGGCTTAAATGCTCTGATGTTCAGCAGACGGGACGTGGTCCCTGGGGCCCTCACACCGTCTCTCTCCTACAGTGTAGGCAGGCTTGGTGGTGGTCAGTGCAGGGACCGTGGGGCCAGACTGCCCAAGTTCCTAGCCTGAGTCTGCCACTGGCAAGCTGGGTGAACGTGGGCAAGCTATGAAGTGTCTCTGGGTGTCTGTTTTTGCCTCACCTATACGGTGATAAAAATGCCTTGTGACTTAAACTCAGGTCAGGGAAAATCCACGGCACCACTTCTGTGTTCTAATGCGAGAAGGTATTTCCCCGTGGGAGCCTCGTTTCCAATTTCCCAACCCCACCTGACAATGGAGCCCCTAGTAACCTCTCATGGGCTGCCCTTCATAAGGTAACACTTTAATGACAGCCGGCCCTGGCCTCCTGCGCTGTTCCTCCCCCAGTGACCCAAACTGGCGGGTCCCCTTTTCCCCACCTGGGTCACCTGCCTGGGTAGCAAAGGGGGGAAAAAGTCACGCACTTGAAAAAGTACCCAATCAAAGCAAGGTTCCGTAAATGCTAGCTTTGAATAGTATTTTTTATTATTACTAATTACAATACTAACACCTAGGATTTCTTTCCGGTTAGCAATATCTTTCTTTCATGGTTAAACACCTCCCTCCCCCTTCCCAACTTCTTGTGTTGATCCCTATGCCCATTTATGTCTCTGGTTAGTTTCACTGGCATCCTTTGCAGGGAGCTGGGAAAAGCCATCTAAGACAGGCTACTCCCTGGGTGGGCTCCCACCTTGCATCTTCAGAGTGCATGCAAAACAGATTAACTGGCTATCATCCCAGCCTGCCACTGGCCACTTGCTAAATTGCACAATTTGATAATGGTTGAGTGTCCCGAGTCCCCCTCCCAGGCTCGCCCAGGCGCCAGTCTCGCTTCTTATCTCTGGGGCGTCATGGCTGTAATTCACCTGACCACTTGGGACTTGCATCCTCTCAGCAGATTTGAGCTTTTATCTGCTGGGATTCGAGGGTAGAGGACGACAGGAAAGGGAATGAAGAGAGGTGAGAAAGGACAGCCCAGCAGAATAAGTGTGCTTCGATGCTTCCATGAAGGGAGGTCTGGAACATTCTCTCGGGCTTGGAGCTCAGCCCTGGGTGTGCCTCCCTATTCACGGGCCCGCTCCGTCTATATCCCGGCTGCACCACGATTTCAGAAAAAGACAAAAGCAAAAACCAAAAACCAAAAAAACCCCACAAAATACAAAAACCCAAACATATTTTCTTATCTTCATGATCCTGTTCTAATTCTTTCTACCTACTTCCAATTCCATTTCCTGGCAAATAAAGTTATTTTGAATGTAGACCCTGGCAGCAAACGAGAAGGTTCTGGCTGCCCCCTTGATTTCCTGCACACTGCCTGGATTCAGTGACCTGGGGCCGTGGCTCCTGCATGGACATGCAGGCTGGGGTGGGGCGTGGAGGCAGAGAGAGAGGGAGATGAGTGGAAACAGGCATACCCTAACCCGTCTTCCTGCCTCCAAGATCCCGTACATCCCCAGAGCTACACCATAAACCACTGCCACATGAAGCCGAAAGCACAGCCTTGGACCTGCCCATCAAAACCCTGAGTATGGAAGGATGTGATGTCACATGGTCCAGTTGCTTCTCATCTCAGATGCAGAAACTACGGCCCAAAGAGGCAGGAAGCAAGGATGAGCAGCCACATAGATCTGAGAAGGCGCCAGGTGCTGTTCCAAAGCCTTTACCTCTATGCGCTCCTGTTTATGTCTATTTCACATCTGTTTGGTGGGTGAGCCAACTGAGACACAGATTTGCTAAGTGATTTATCCGAGATCTTCCAGCCAGTGAATGGCAGCTACAGGATGGCTCCCAGAACCAGCCCCGGTGTCTGTGTTCTCCACGTATCCTATGATTGCACCTCCCCAGCAGGATCATTGGTATTTATAGCTGCACTGTTAATCTCGAGTGCCACAGGGTCTAGAAACACTTCTTGTCTCCAAACAGGTTTCCTATTGTCTGGGGGAAAAACGCACACACACGCACATCCAAGATCTTCAGCCTGGCTTTCTGCCTCTTGCCAACTTACTGCCAAAGCACCTTTTCCACTTAGCGGCCACCTTTTCCCCAATGCACTGGCTCCTGTCAACTGCTGGCTGAGGGAAGGCATGGATGTGAGAGAATAAATGAAGCACCAAACCCTCCTGGGCTGACCAGCTGGCAGATTTCAGGAGACTGTGAATGTTTGACAATGACATCATTGATATCTCAGTAGATCTTTCCAGTTCTTTCCGGGCCTGGTGCCGATCACGCCGTTCAGTGGGCGGGGAGCATTCCTGAGACCAGACCCTGGCTGCCCACAGTCCATCTCTTGTCTGTATACAGATGTCACGATCAGGGTGCCACACTGTCACCCCAGAAGGGTCAGGTCCCTGGGCCCTCCCAGGCAGTAGCAGTAGTAACAACAGTAACTGTAGAAGGAAGAATGCTGGTGGCTGACATTTACTGGATACTTACCATGGGCCAGGCACTGCTCTAGGCATTTCCTATGTACCCTTGAAGCTCTCTGACCCTCACACTAGTATCAGACCCATTTTGTGGTGGAAGCACTGAGAAATTAAATATCCACATAGCTGATGTCAGAGATGGGATTTGAACCCAGGCGGTCTGCTGTCAAAGCACCTACTTATCACCATACTCTCTAGCTAGCTCAGAAATGTCAAAGGGAAAAATGCTTGCTTTTTCCTGAGCCTGGGTCTGGAGGATCGGCTCCCTGTTCAGTGAGTAGCTACTGACTCGGGCTATGCTAGTGCAGAGCTAAAGGTCAGGTGTCAAATGCTACTTCCTTACAGCAGGCATAGAGTTCCACCAAAAGGCCTAAACAGAATGACTCCGCCTGAGGTTTTTGGTTTTTTTTGGGGGGGGCGGGGGTGTCCCTTTATATATTGGTGCTGTTTTGAATTGGAAACATTCCCATTGGAAATGGGAATTTAAGTTAAGAGTATCAACCTCAGTTACAAATCTGATCCTTTATGAGTTTTAGGCTTAGTATGCAGTTCTGGGATATTTGCAAAACATTCCCATTCAGAGCTGAGAGAAGGTAATAAGAAGACAAGAAAACCAGCCTGAATGTTTGTGGCCAGGGCTTGGGGTCTGCCGGGGGTAGGAACATTCAGATCAACAGTTCTCAAAACCGAGGAATAATACAGAGCTCCGTTAAAGAACATGTCTTGTGGTGCTCAGGTATTTACATTCTTTCTATTTCAATGTTATAAACATAAAATGAGGAATAAACTTTTTATGCTTTTGGTTCTTACATAAGTCATACAGCCAATGAATGCACAAATAAATAGAGATATAGACGAGTAAGATTCAAATTCAGAAGCGTTAATCCTTGTGATGGATGTCGCTTTGCTGACTCTAAATTGCCACTCTTGCGCTTCTTAGGTCAAATGATAAGCACTTGCCATTCTTGTAGGTCAGGAATACCCGGGCCAAGAAGAGTAATTTACATGCTGTGCTTTTTGTTAACTTCAGTCTTTGGGCAATGAACAAGGTGGACCCCCTCACTGGCGTCTCTATTATTATTCCTGTTATCATTACTATTTTAAAATAATGTAGTTGCTTTTACAGAATCAGTCCAAGTGTACCCTGAGATACATGACTTAAAAACTTAAAAAAAGTAGAAAAAAAACTTTGTTTCACCAAAATAAGAGTCATTTTGTATTTTCCGCTGAGTTGTTTGTACCAAGATGGGAACCAAAGAGGAATCTGCTACCACAGTAAACCAGGTGCGATGCCACAGGGCAGGCCCCCGGCGATGACTCTACTCGCCATCATTTTCTATCTTTCCAAATTACCGTGAAACTTCTGTTGTACAGACCGCCACAACTTCATTTAGCAGAAATGTATCAATTACCAAATACGCCCTTTTCTGTCCTTCATCATTAGACTGTCACTTCAAGTAAGTGTGTGACTCTGATGTACTACGCCATTTCTATGATGCCAAATCGATTTATTAACTACTCTAAGAAACTAAATTCCTGGTCTAGAAAAATGTCATTCCACTGTGAACCCTCATGGCAAGAGAGAAGTTTTGCTTTTGTACCTGTGATAGATTTCAACACAGTACAAAATGAGTACAAGACAGACTTTGTCAACAAATGACAGCCAGCTATGCCTTGCGTTAAACATTTAAAGTTAAATGCTATTTTCGATAATGTCTAGGCTGTAGGCACTGGTATCTCATGGCTATTCTTAGTCACAAGGTGATTGCTTACATGAATATACGTATAACCATCATTAGCATTGAAAAGATGACCATAAACATTGAAAGCAGTGCTCATTTAAAAAAATCAAATGACAAAATTATAAACAGTGGCAGAATTTGCAAATCCTCAGGTCATCTGAGAACCATTAGGAGTCTACGGATCTTGGTGCAAAGTCAGTCTTGTGTTAGCACAATGAAAATGACCCTCCACATTTCCTTTAAAGAGTAAGAGTTATTCGTACAGTAATGAGCATGAGTCAGCTTATTACAACTTGATTGAAATACAACTTTTTGGGGAGTATGTCTTCTGCAGAAAGCAGGAGCCACGTATTCCAATGACCCTGCTCGCGTGGAGTCGAGAGGAAGACTTCCTGAGAGCAGAAAGCAAAGCAAACCCTCAGGTTTAATCTCTGGCCGTGCTGTTTCGAGGTGTAGGGCTCTTTCTCCTGC
Organism: Ailurus styani; assembly: GCA_002007465.1. Lineage (NCBI taxonomy): Eukaryota > Metazoa > Chordata > Mammalia > Carnivora > Ailuridae > Ailurus > Ailurus styani. The sequence goes on along the minus strand of LNAC01000027.1, from coordinate 7,715,531 downwards.
TACGCTGGTCACCTTCCCCACACCACGCAGATCGCAACAAATGTGATAAAAGTAAAAGACGAGAGGTGCCTGGGTGGTTCAGTCGTTTAAGCGCCCAACTCCTGGTTTCAGCTCAGGTCATGATCTCAGGGTCCTGGGATCGAGCCCCCTGCATTGCTCTGCGCTCAGTGGGGAGTCTGCCTAAGATTCTCCCTCTCCCTCTGCCCCTCCTCCTGCTTGCTAGCTTGGTCCTTCTCTAAATAAATAAATAAATGAAACCTTAAAAAAAAAAGAATAAAGTATGACTTAAGAAAACAAGATGGTGATGGTGTTCTTGATCAGTTGGGAGGTCAAGGAATGGTCCCTCCATTACAGCAGTGAGCCATTTCCCCAGAGCCTCAAGCACAGGAGGAGGCAGGGATTTTAATGTCATTGCATCGGAAACGTCATGGCATCTGGGTTTCACCCAAGGTCAGATTAGAAGGAAGGAATGTTTCCTGACCAAGGGGGCTGTTCCAGTTCACTGCCTGGGCTAACAGTGACCTTGGTGATGTGGACGTGGCAGCGAAGGAAGACAGCACGTATCTGAGGGACGGGGAACAGCAGTACCAGAGAGTCCTGGAGGGAAGCAAAGCTTCCCGTAGAACTAGCCAATACAGACGCATCACTGCGAGATGGGTCTCTGAACAAGCACGCAAGCAAAGGCTAAGGGTTATGGAGGGAAAAAAGTAGGCACCTTAACACAGAAACCTTGGGGTGATGCCACATGGGATATACAGGAAAGAACCCAGAGCGTTCCAGAACGATCTAGGCTCTGCCACGGGGGTTATAGATGGTTACCAGTTTTTGGTTTTGTTTTTTAAGATTTTATTTTTAAGTACTCTCTACACCCAAGGTGAGACTTGAACTCACAGTCCAGAGATTGAAAGTCACATGCTCTACCAACTGAGCCAGCCAGGCGCCCCATGACGGTTACCAGTTTTAAAGAGAGGAGGACCTTGGGACTCGGTATTAGATCGTACAATACAATATCACATGATACAGGGACACCTGGATGGCTCCGTCAGTTAAGCGGCTGCCTTTACTCAGGTCATGATCCCAGGGTCGTGGGATCGAGCCCCACAAGGGGCTCCTTGCTCAGGGGGGAAACCTGCTTCTCCCTCTCCCTCTGTCACTCTGCCTACTTGTGCTCTCTCTCTCTCTGACAAATAAAATCTTTAAAAAAAAGACATGATACAATACAAATCAATATAATTAATTATGAATGGTATGTAACAATGTCAAGGTAACTAAAGAAAATTGTACAGTTGGACTTTGAACAACACAGGTTTGTACTGCACGGGTCCACTTATATGCAGATTTTTTTCAATAAATACAATTCTGTACTAGAAATATATTTTCTCAACATTAGCTTTTCTCTAGCTTACTTTGTTGTAAGAATACAGTATGTAATACATATGATGTACAAAATAGGTGTCAGCTTTTTTAAAGAAGATTTTATTTATTTATTTGTGAGAAAGAGAGTGAGTACAAGCAGGGGGAGCAGCAAGCAGAGGGAGAAGCAGGCTCCCTGCTGAGCAAGGAGCCCAATGCGGGACTCGATCCCAGGACCCTGGGATCACAACAGGAGCCGAAGCCAGGTGCTTAACTGAGCCACCCACGCGTCCATTGACTCTTTATGTTCTCAGCAAGGTTTCCAGTCAACAGTAGGCTATTCAGTTTTGGGGGAGTCAAGGTTATACACAGATTTTTAAGTGTGCAGGGTGAAGGCTAGGGGGTTTGGTGCCCCCACCCCTGCATTGTTCAAGGGTCACGTATATATCATTTTCATTACCAAATGCGGCCTCAGGCATTCTTGTGAGTTACTTTCATAAAGTCTGAGTCAGTGTTACATGCAGCACCTCAACAGCATGTACCAACTCAACTATAAAGTCCAGACTGGATGCCCACAGTAGGCAAAACCAAAAGCCTACAGCAGGCCACTGCCTTCCCTCCACCCTTCTTACCAAATCCAGCCTCCAGGAGGCTGGTTTCCCTGCGTCTATTACGTGTAACCATCCTTGATGGAACGGTTGTCCTGGGAGCGTGGGCTCTGAATTCCCCAGGTAGACACACCGTCGAGCTGCACAGTGACTACAGACATTGCCAAGCACAAAGACAATACCAGACTGGAGCCTGTCACTACGGATGGGCTTCCCTCGTCTCTGGGAGGAGTCTGAGAGCCAGTGATAGAAATTAGCATTCCACCTGCAGGCGGCACGAGTGCTCGGGGGATGTTTTGCTAAGTGGTATTTTCCTTTACAGTCGAGAACCACCCGCCCAGGCTTGTGGGTGACGTTTAAACACCCCCTTACACTCCCTCCCATTTATTGTCTACAGTAGCATGAACATCTGGATTCAGACATCCCCAGCAGCCCGAGGACACCTTGCAGCGGGAGAGCCATGTTCTAAACAGCAGCCCTGAGAAGCCGAAGCGACCTTCTGATTTTCCAAAGAAGGTACAAGGCAGGGTCCACAGTTGGACGTGGTCGCTGATTACAGTTCGGGAAGTGGAAGATGACATCCCAGTCGCCATAGGAAGTCCCTGGCAGTGACTTCACTCCTTCAGCTGAAAGGGGCAAGCACGGAGACCCAGGGGCAGGGGTGAGGTCTGCGCCTCCCCCGAACTCTGACTGCCGGGCACCTCATGACAGGTGTGGTGACATGAGGCTGCCGGGATGACAGGCGGCAGCCGCTCCCACACATAGACACATGTGTGCACACAGAGACACCGTCCAACGCCATCGCGTCTAAGCTCTCCCCAACCGGCCTGGGTGGGCAGCACGGCTTTACCGGGAAGGCAGTTGAGGCTCAGGTGACACGAGTGAACCAGTGAACCTGCTTCTTCTAAAAGTGAGCTTTTTACTCCTTGCTTTATTAAAAATGTCCTTTTGAGAGTTTAAACAGCTAAGCAAATGGAAGGGATTATTCCCATTGTATCCTGGTCATTTGGGGTCAGTTTGCTATGCTGCTCAGGGTAGACCAATGAGTCACTTTTTGGGGGGAAAGTTGGGATGAGAAATATTGTGAAAAGGTCCTCTTTCCCCTCTTTTCCACGCTGCCTTCCACCGTCTTGCGTGAGGTTCAGGCTCATGAACGAGAGGGTGGGAAGGCAGGGAAGGACTTGCAGGGATAAAGTCCAGCCCCTCTGATCCGTGTCACCCAGCCCTCTCCTCACATTCTTGCTCCACGGGCCCCATCTCAAAACATGGCTGATTCCATCTGAAACACCTCTGATCGTCAAGGAATTTTTCCCCGGTTACACTGATCTTTAAATCAGTTTCTCTGCAACCTCCTCTCGCTCAGTTCTGCCTTCCTCAACTTCTTGTGAATCCCTTCGAATTTTTCTCTTCTCCGGGCTCCCCACTTGCCGGCTCGGTCCTTCCTGCTGATGGATTTTCCAGCCTCACCACCCTGCGGGTCCCTGTCCTTGTGAGCCACTGAGGTTTGTCATTGTTCTCTTAAAATGGGTGCCTTACCATGCAGCTAGCACTTTTGATGTTGTCTTGCTGTGTCACCTCTCCTAATTCAGACAGTCTAGCAGTAGTGGGCCTGTCACTCAGCCTTCGTTTTGGTCCCTCTTCAGCATATGACAAATCCCATTATAGAACATTTCATTTCAACTGGTCCGTCAGTTGAGATCCTTTAAAACCCTGTCCTTTAGCCTATTTGTCATGCTTGCTCTGTGGGGCCACACACAGCGTCCTGAGGCATGCAGTATCTCTGTGTCCCTGGGGACAGCTCACACAGCATGCTGGCTGGCAGCTGAGGAGCTGGTGACAGGAATTTCCCTGAGGGTGGGGGAGAAGAGAAAGAAAGTGGGGTCAGCTCCCCTCTGTGTGATTCCCTGAGTTGGCTGGGGTCCACCACTGGGTGCCACTGCTTTGACTTGTGAGCCTTCCCAAAGAATTAACTCTCCTCAGGGTCTGACTTGCTTCATCTCTTGTTACTTTCCGCACTCTTCCCATATGTGTCAAAGTCTTTTTTATTAGAATATCCTCAAATATCATCAGTGAGTCATCTGTTTCCTCTGAGACCTTCCTTCATCCTTCTTGGGACTCCAAATCTGTCTTTTTGTTGTGGTGGTTGACCTCCGGATGTTTCACAAGACCCAACCTTTCTCAGTGTTAGCCTATCTAAATAGGATTCGTTCAGCTTGGGATACTTTATGTTTTTCTCCTCAGCTTCCTTGCTTTGTTACATGCCTCCTTTTATAATCTAAGCCCTATAGAAAGCTTCCTATGTAGCTTTTAAAAATTTATTTAGATACTTCCTTTTTGTCTCTCATCAGAATCACTTGGAAAGCCTAAACTGCCACAGAATCGCAAGGTTGGAAGGGACCTGGGAGGTCACATTGTCCAAGTCTCCCCATTGAGCATCCCCTCACTTGAGCAACATCTTACAGATAGGAAATCATTTGTGAATTCTGCTCTTTATTTCCAGCAACAAAGGAGTTGTGAGGCCCTCACAAATGATGGAATGTGTTGCAACAGTGAGTCTTGTGAACCCAGCCAATTATCAAAGATTCTCCCATCTGCTTTGAAGCCCTTCAGGGGAATAAGCCAAGGCTGGGAAGGCTTAAAAGAGACAGAGTAGAAATTATTCTTTAGGAACTGATCCAACATGAGGAGGCAGATGAGGAAAATCCAGTTAACATACGTCCCTACCCCTCCTCCAGGAAACACATGATGGTTTGATTTTATGTCAGGGATTCGTGTTCATAATGGTACTTTCAAGTAAAGAAGATAAGATCGCCAATTCTGATCATGACATTTTTCTAACTTAGTGATACTCAATAAAATGAACAATTATAACATCAAAATAGCGAAAACCAAATAAAAATGTTATGAGCAGCAACCAAAAAGGGAAAGAGACCTAATAACCTAACACCACTCACATGTAAAACTGCAGTCAAGGAAATTCTGCAGAGAAGCAGGGGAGGAAAGCTCAGTTTGTAATGACCACCCTCACCTGTGTCCAGGCTCCTCAAAAGCAAACCCGGAAGGAAGCAGAATGGGGAGACTTTGCAAGGAATCTGGCAAGGAAAGAGCTTTGCCTTCTCTCAAAGAGGCAGATTGGTGAGGGATGTGGGGACAAATGAAGGTAAGAAGGTAAGGCGAGGATGGGCTGACTTTAATGATGGAGGGAAATTTCAAACATCCTCCCATTTTCATTAAGTGTGTCTGACTCTCTCTCTCTAGTCTGCCAGACCTCTACTTAGATATATGCATGGAACAAATTCAATTATATAAACAACACTGAAGAGTGGTGAGGCTTAGTGAACAGAATCAGCACAATGGCAAAATTGTCATTTATTTTTTCTCTCTGTTAAAATGCGAGAACCATGACAGGTGAGAATTTTGCATGCTCTACCTACAGCCTTGTAGCGGTGGGCCCAACACCTTGGAAGTGCCTTGCACAAAGGTGACCTTCAGTTAACTTTTGTTGAGTGAAGGAATCAGAATGAACTGCTAAAATGGGGAGGTGGAGGAAAGAGAAATGGGAAGAAGTTTTAATATATATTTTTCACAGCAGGGACTGGATTGATATAAAACTGAACCATGTATGGGGCACCTGGGTGGATCAGTGGGTTGGGCTTCTGCCTTTGGCTCAGGCCATGATCCCAGTGTCCTGGGATTGAGCCCCGCATGAGGCTTCCTCCCTCTCTCTGCCTGCCTCTCTGCCTACTTGTGATCTCTCTGTCAAATAAATAAATAANCACAGCAGGGACTGGATTGATATAAAACTGAACCATGTATGGGGCGCCTGGGTGGATCAGTGGGTTGGGCTTCTGCCTTCGGCTCAGGCCATGATCCCAGTGTCCTGGGATTGAGCCCCGCATGAGGCTTTCTCCTCTCTCTCTGCCTGCCTCTCTGCCTACTTGTGATCTCTCTGTCAAATAAATAAATAAAACCTTAAAAAAAATAAAANGACCCCAATCCCTTTTATAATCTCTTTTTTTTTTCAGTCATCTTTAGGGAAACAATACAGTTGCATAGTAAACATTTTACACGAGGTTCAGAATTCCTCCAGTGTTACTTCAGTTTTACTTCTGTATATAAATAAAATTCACCTAAATATGTTTTTTAATTAAAAAATAAAAGGCCTTAGAGTATGATCCTCATTTTACAATTCGTCTNTGTATATAAATAAAATTCACCTAAATATATGTTTTTTAATTAAAAAATAAAAGGCCTTAGAGTATGATCCTCATTTTACAATTCGTCTATCTAGCCAGGCTTAGAAAGAATCTAAACTGATGTCTACCTGATACTCAACACTATTATTTTTGGATGGTGCAATCTGGAAGATTATTTTCCTTATACTTGTCTGCAACTCTTGAATTCTTTGAAATGAGAATGTATGATTTTAATAGAAACAATATTGCAATTTTTCTTTTAAAATTTTATAAAAATAGTCACCATCTGTCACCATACAACATATTGTGGTGAGCACTGAGCAATGTATAGACTTGTCAAATCACTGTTACACACCTGAAATGGATATAACAATGGCATGTCAATTATACTTGAACTGAAAAAAAACCCTGCAGATATTTACATCACAAATGTGAACGTCATAAATATTCCCTACCACTAGATGTTTTGCTGTAACATTAACATGTAATTGATACTTAATCTTTTTAAAATAAAATAAGAAGATATTAAAAGTAGATATCGATATATTACATGATCGCCACAGATTGAAAATGTCTGATCATTCGATTTTGTTTCTATTAAAAAATAATTAATGGTAATTATGCGGACAGACTGTAGGTTGAATGTGGCTTTGCTCGTTTACAAATTTTTCTTAATCCAATTTACCGTTTCCTTCTCTCTATTGTTTTTCTTTTTAAAGCAGACTGTCACAGAGGCTCCTGGCTCTATTATAGACTGAGCATGTGACCGTACGCTAGCTAAGATGGTTCCATTTTTAGGAGGCCTCATTATTGGCTATTATGCTCTCCTGTCATTTCTAGAATCATTCTAAAATGCCTTCCATGGAACAATACATTTCTAGACTCACCTACTTTCCTTTCTCTTTCTCTTGCTATGGACAAGTTAACCCAAGGCAGACTGCTGGGAAGCATGGAAACCGTAGGGTCACATGTGTTTGTCTACATGCTTCAAATGAATGACCGAGTTGTCAGCCATGAGGCTGTCTTCTATAAATAACATTTTCTACTCAGAACGCAGTAGCGCTCATTTATGTTTCTTCATTTCAAAGGAGATACTGCAGGATACACAATGGGCAGTGCCCCAGTTTAAGGGTGAGGACACTGGGATCGCATTCCTTGTAGGCGCTGCTGGGCGACACACCTGACTTCACTACGGCTGAGCTTCATTACCTAGAAACAGGAGGGTTAGACTGGATCCCTGGTTCTCAGCCCTGGCTCCACATCAGAGTCACCTTGGGACCTTTATGAACTAGTGATGCCTTATCCTCACCCTGAGCTATGGGGGACTTGGACGATTATAAAGCTCTGCAGGTGATTCTAAGGCATAGCCAATTCGAAGGACCACTGAGCTACTTGGTCACCCAAATACCCTTTCTCTCAAATCCTAACTTACATCACAGAATGTCCCATGACAGGCATGGTTCTGGTCCCCCAACACTGAGAAAAGTGGTGGCCAAGCTGTATCAGCCCCTCTGGTGTACAGCTTAGAGACCCTCAGGTAGGAGGAGACAGAAAAACACCCTATTTATCTAAGCAGACATACCAAAGGTGTAATGACCTCAGACTCTGTTCCACGGACATGTCACGCAGGCTTCAGCATTATCTTCAGAAGCCTGCCACTCTTTATTTGATTTGGCTATTAAGAGAGCCTCTTTTCCCTCCATTCGTCCTACGTGTGATGGTGAAGGTTTGCATCACTGCCAAATGGACTTACAATGTTATTAGCTGCTGCTTCCCTACCTTTGTCTGTTGGTAGCTCATCTGGGAATTCCAAATCTGTCCCCACTACAACTTCTTGCAGAGTGGAGTGGCTATGACCTTGAAAGGGCACACTGACCCAGGAGACTAACATGGGAGAGGCCAGAGAGGAATGTGGAAGTCTTTGCACACCCTTTGTGTCCAGACTGCCTGGGTAGCTTTGTAAAGCTTCAGGCTAGGCTGAACCACCTTTCCGGGGTTCCCTTTCCCCAGTGTTTCCAGTTACGGTGGGCCACAAGGGACATTCCCTGTGGGAAAGGAGAGCAGAAGTGAACACAACTCACACCTTGTCACTTATCAAGTGGCCTCACCTCCTTGGGGCTGGGTAGCACCAGCCCTGCAACTGCCCCACATTCCCCTGGATTTTCCTTTAGCTTCTCCGACTCCTGGACCAGGTGCCTGTTTGTCTCTGTGATGCTGAGCCAGCATGTGCTACAGGACAATGACGTCATCAAGGGAGGCAGTGAGAACTGACATGGGTCTCAGTCTGTCTTTAGGGATTCCAGTGTGGGTCCCAGCTTGTCCATGCGGTCCCTGCTTTACATCCATCTTCCCTGGCTGACTGCCTGTCCTCTGGACTGTGAGCTCCATCAGCAGAGGCATACATACATTCATATTTATACTTGTAACGACATTCGGTGCTACCTCTCAGTGGTTCTGCTCCTCTGACTGGACCAAACAACCTTTCGATCTTCACATCCAATGCTACCTCTGTTTGAAACTTTAGAGGCTCCCTCTGCTCTGGAGACCAAAGTCCCTGTCTGCCCTTCCAGCGTCACACCATGCCATGCCCCTCAGCCTTCTCTCTGCTCCTGCCACCGTGATCATCTTTTCTGTGCTTGATGTGTTCTCACGCATGATAGGGATTTTGCACATGCTGTTCCCTCTGCCCACTTGTCTCTTTTTAGCCATCTCTACCTGGCTCACACCAACCTGTCCGTCATACTTGATGTCAGCCTACTCAAATTCTGTGCTCATCTCCTACATCACTGTGTACCTCTCCTTTGAGTGTCCTCACTCATGCTTGTTCATTTATGTCTTGCTTAACGTTTATGTCCTCCCTTGGAGTCTAAGCTCTGGGAGGGCAGAGGAGGCTGTCTATTTTTGCTTTCCATTGTATTTTTCCTACATACCCAGTACCTTGCTTGGCACACAATTAACTTTTCTTCCTGGCACAAGAAATATCAGTAGAATAAGTGAATAAATAAAAGATGCTAGACAGATGACGGAGATGGAGGAGGGGCAGCAGGAAAACACCAAGGGGATGAGGTGTGCAGGCAGCCAAGACTTGGAGCCCAGCCAGGCTTGGGGGTCTGTTGGGGCCAGCCACTGGGGGCGGGGTGGGGGGGTGGAGCTGATCCTGACAGCACACAGTTAGGTGCTGTGTTTCTCTCCAAGAGATTAGGAATTACTTAATCGTATAAGATGAATGCTTGTTGTGAACTAGACAGATTTCCCTTCTCCATGGCCAATTTTTGCTAATGATTTTTCAAAGTCATGACAGCTGATATTCTTAAGTATTGAAGCAATCACAATACAGTGTTCTACTTTTTTTTCCCTTGAAGTTTGAATTTCTTTAAAGTAAAAGTAGAATTTGGAAAAGTATCACTCCCTTCAGAATAAATTAGTGAGTGTCTGCGGAAGAAAGAAAACAATTAACACATTCATGGATTATGGGTAAGTTTTTACCATTCTTTCCAACAGTAATTTATATAAGAAAAGGTTTCTGCCCTGATTTTAGTTGATTTATCCATGTGCCTACATTTGCCAACATGTTTGAATTTCACAATTTCTGCTTCCAGCCTAGCACAACATCCTCCTTAACTCTGGACACAATGCTGGAGCATGAAGTTTGAATGGAAGGTTCTAGAAGATCAGCGCTTATCTGTGGCTTCAAAAAGGAAGTAGTCAGCAACTTGGGAGGGTCATGTCTCTAGATCTCAGACCTGGAATAAGAGCTGGGAAACCTGGTTTTTGTTTTTTATTCCACCACCAATTAGCCATGAGAGAGCTCACTTAATCAGCATCTCTCTCTACTTCCTTGCCTGTAAAATGAGTCAGTTGGACCAGAGGATCACAAAGGACCTCTAAACTCCAGGATATTATGATCCTAAGGTTTACCCTTTCTGATAACAATCATAGTAAATGGCTCTTATTAGACAGATACAACGACTTTTGGGGAGATTGTGTAATAGCGAAATATATGAAATTGCTTAATCATGAGCTTTGCTCTGTTTTTCCCTTAAAACATTTTACCTCTGAATGTTTCTCACATAAACATTTTAAATCTAAGTATAGCATTTTTTTGCATGAAAAGTATCCCATAATTTTATTTCATGTGAAAATAATGGTTTATGATTAAAATTTTTCATAACTGTCTCAATGTTTTTCTTTTTCTCCCCCTAATACTCTTTCTCTAGCACCCATACTGAGGAATTTTCCAGGCCACCACAACAGCTGATGTGAAAAGCTTCACTTTCAAATAAAACTATGGCTCTTTACACTCTTCTCTTTTATTTGGCATTCATCTATTTTAAGGACGCATTTTTTTTTTTTGCAGTTTTCCTACATTTTGCTGTTCCTACCATCTGTTGTTGAGTCTTCAACTACACAAGTCTGTTTATTTAGCATGTGCTCTCCTTGGACTTTAAATTCTAGTTTGACTTTTATTGTTAATTTGAGGATGTGCAATGGAATCAGAAAAATCTATGAAAATTAATTTGATAGACTCATTAATGTGATTCCAAGACTTTTATTCACATGGGATAGACTTCAACTTTATTCATTTACACAAAGTATTCAAACTTGTATATAAGCTCTCTAAACAGTTTTATTGTGGGATTTTTTTTCTTCCTCTGAGTCTTCAAAAACAGCTTGTGTCTGAATGATGCAAAAACAAACTAACCAGCCATAATTATTGGGTGGATCTTGGGAAGTAAACAATTATATCACTGAGGATGTTCTTGCTCATGACAATTAGTTTCCAAATATTTCCTAGACCATGCATCAGGCCCTGGGGATGGTGTTGGGGCAGGTGACACAGTCTCACTCTCAGATGTTGGAGGGGACTTTCTCAAGTTTCTCTGGCATTGTTGGGGAATACTTCAATAAGTTAATTCAAGTGATATTCCTCCACCACACTTTCATCACCCACTTGTGTCCTGCCTTTTGCTCCAGATAGCATCCAGGGATATCTCCCTGTCTTGGGAGGGTGTGACCAGGCAGACCAGGAATCAGTCCTCTGCATGTGAGTCCAGAAAGCCCATTTAAGCTTTTAGGGCCTTCCAGGAAAAGCAGGCTATAGGATGAATGGTAGTAAAGAAGAGAAGGAAAGGAAGCTGAGGGTCCAGACACCCCTGAGGGACCTGGGTACTCAGTTGTACAGTTGCTAGAACAAAGATTTGGGCATCTGGGACACAGACGATCTGTATCCCTCCATGTCCCAAGGAAACAGAGGGAGTCTGCAAGGTCTTACATCTCTGCTCCTCAGCCCCATGACTGGAATCTGATATTCCCAGCATGATGTAGGAGCAGAAATAATGTGTCTAGCAGATGGGCCTAAGATGCCCAGAAGAATTTCCTACAGCTAAGAGGGGGTAAATTGAGTATTTTACGTGCTTCCAAAAAAAGCACTGATGAAGGACATGTAAGAGAAGAACAGTACAACTAATACTAATACTAAGAAACATACCAGCCCTTTATCTGTAATGTCATTTGCAAATATCTTCTCCCATTCTGTGTGTTGCCTCTTAGATTTATGGACTCTTTCCTTTGCTGTGCAGAAGCTTTTTATCTTGATGAAGTCCCAAAAGTTCATTTTTGCTTTTGCTTCCCTTGTCTTTGGAGACATGTCTTGAAAGAAGTTGCTGTGGCCAATGTCAAAGAGGTTACTGCCTATGTTCTCCTCTAGGATTCTGATAGATTCCTATGTCATATTAAGGTCTTTCATCCATTCTGAGTTTATTTTTGTGTATGGTGTAAGAGAATGGTCCAGTTTCATTTTTCTGCACATAGCTGTCCACTTTTCCCAGCACCATTTACTGAAGAGACTCTCTTTTTTTCCATCAGATAATTTGTTGAAGATTAGTTGACCATAGAGTTGAGGGTCCATTTCTGGGCTCTCTATTCTGTTCCATTGATCTATGTGTCTGTTTTTGTGCCAATACCATGCTGTCTTGATGATCACAACTTTGTAATAGAGCTTGAAATCAGGCAACATGATGCTCCCGGCTTTGGTTTTCTTTTCCAGTATTCCCCTGGTGATTCGGGGTCCTTCCTGGTTCCATATAGATTTAGGATTGTTTGTTCCAGCTCTGTGAAAAATACCAATGGTATTTGGATAGGGATGACATTGAAAGTGTAAATTGCTCTGGGCAGCATAGACATTTTAACAATGTTTATTCTTCCAATTCATGAGCATGGAATGTTTCTCCATCTCTTTGTGTCTTCCTCAATTTCTTTCATAAGTGTTCTGAAGTTTTTAGAGTATAGATCCTTTACCTCTTTGGTTCAGTTTATTCCCAAGTATCTTATGGTTTTTGGTGCTATTGTAAATGGGATCGACTCTTTAATTTCTCTTTCTTCAGTTACATTGTTAGTATTTGGAAATGCAGCAGGTTTCTGTGCATTGATTTTGTATCTTACCATGTTGCTGAATTGCTATATGAGTTCTAATAATTTGGAGGTGGAGTCTTTTGGGTTTTCCACATAAAGTATCATGTCATGGGTGAAGAGAGTTTGACTTCTTCTTTGCCAACTTGAATGCTTTTTATTTCTTTTTGTTGTCTGATTGCTGAGGCTAGGACTTCTAGTACTATGTTGAACAATACCCTGACCTTAAAAGAAAAGCTCTGTCTTTCCCCATTGAAAATAGTATTCACTGTGGGTTTTTCATAGATGTCTTTTATGATGTTGAGAAACATATATGGAATATAGACAACTCTTGCTATAGGGCAGACACTATTTTAAATATTTTTATATATTAACTCATTTAATCCTTTCACCACTCCTGTGAAGTAGGTCCTGCTTGATCCACATCCACAGTTGGCTCAATAAATGGTAGGTCTATTCTCTTTACATTCATCATGTCCCAAGGACTTAAAACAGTCTTCTTCCTCTGAGATTGCTGGATATCATAAATGGTATTTGTTTTTCACGAAGACATGGCCTCAACAGGCCAGGACATACTGGGATTCAAAAATGATGTCGCAAATGAGGAGTCACTCTACAGTTTAGGATTTTAAAGTAGGCCAATTATGAGACAAAATGAATTATACATCTTAGGGGGAAAGGGGCGCAGCGTGGAAAGAGCTCAGGGTTGGAAGAATGTTTTAGTTTGGGTCAGGAGTGGCCCAGATGTTGGGTCTTTGGGCTGCGAGGGCAGCTTCTCATGACCCTGTCCTAGAGGTAGACCCTGGTGGGGGTCATTCCCTTCCCTGTAAAGAGAAATAGGTGGCTCCAGCTCCTTTCATAATGATGGTAATCTTGATGTCAATGACCAAGGAAGCAGCCCTCAGTAAACACCTGTGGGCATTTTCCCATTCACTCTTCATAACAATACTATGCAGTAGGTTCCCCTGCCTCCCTCTTGCAGGAGGGAAAATAGGGCCACACAGTCAGATAGTCAATGAGAGGCAGAGCTGCCCCAGCTCAGCTGAAATCTGCTCTGATTTCTATGGCGTTGGCTCCTTGCTCACTGATTTCACTCATGTACAAATGCTTCCCAACACTCTGAGAAAATCCCCCAAATATTACTTACTATAAAGGTAGGCTCCATCAGATATGGTTCTGCAAGCATTTTCAGATGGGAGGAAGTGGGACAAAGAGATGAGGGAGGCCATAAGTGCCAGGACTGGGAGAGAAGGCAGGAAAGCCCAGCAGCCCAAGATGCCAGTCCTCTCCCTTTGGACCACGTCCTGCACTTGCCAGTAGCCCTGAGTAAGAAAGTCCTGGGGACCATTCTCTGAGGAGGAGAAATGCTCACCCAAAAGCATGAAGTTCCTCAGCTTTGCCAAGCCCCCTAACCCCCCAGCAAGAGTGAATTCTCTCTCAAAACACCCAAGGGGAGCTCCTCAGAGGCAAAATGAAAGGTCAGCTTGGGAGAGCTTTTCTTTACCCTCATTCATGTTCAAGTGTTCCAGACTGAAAATAGATTTTGGCCATGTTCACAAATTAAAGCACAGTCCCGGAAGTAGGCCACCTTCCCCACTTGTCCCTTTGGAATTCTTAGTTCAGCATCACCCTGAAGATCAAAGCCAGCCCTAAACACAAGACCGGGGAGGTGAGGGGATGGCCATGGCCAGCTGAAAATCCCAGTCCCATTCCTCACCAACCGCAGCGGTCCCCCAGCAGGGTGAGTCAGGTTCACCTTTATCAAAAGAACCCCATGGAGCGGTGTTTCACTTCATTGTTTGCAGTATTCAATAAGAAAACATATATGAAGTGCTGGTTAACCAGTAGCAAGCAAATTTCCAATAGCAAAGCTCCTTTCTATGTGACTCCAGGAACACATCCCAATTGCCTAAGCCTTTCGTCTTAAGAATTCTCTGGAAGCAACACTGAGGACCCTTGGCTGCTGATGGTTGAAATCCCCCCACATGTGCACCCCGCCTCTAACACTATTGCACAGCGGTAGTCTTCAGCTTTTCTTCTTCATGTTATCCCCTAAAGAATACCGAAAAACTAGGAACCCTCTTACATATTTTAACATAACATCTAAACATTTAAAAGGATGTTAAAGTGGCTACAAGGATGTAATTTCAGATGCAATGTCTATGACACCCACACTTGATATATATTTTTGACAAAACCTCAGAGACTCGCATCATTCGGTTTATGAAAAAGGACTGCCACAGAACCAAGATGGCAAGCAAGGCTCGTTCTCCGGCAGACCAGATTTAGGGAAATACGTGGAACTCATCCAAAGCATATCCCCTCCAGTGAAAAGCCTCCTCTTCCACTTGCCCTTAAGCTGTAGATTTCCCACAGACACGTTGGGGAACTAAAATGAAAAGAGGATTCCAGGGTCCACCTATGTTATCTGATACCGGGGACACCCTCTCCATACTGACAATAACCAACAAGTGAACTTGAATAAAACAGAAGTATCTTCCAAAAGCACAATTTAGGGAACGACTAACTCATACTGCTGAGTAACACAATATGTCACTTTCTTGATTTTTTCTTACTTTTAAATCCCCCAAATGACCAAAAGAATAAATTTCACTTTTAAAGTTATTTCTAAAATTCAGTTAATATTTCATATACACACACAAAATAAAAAAAATAAAAAAATATTTCATGCACAGACCAAAACTTATGCTTACCACACAAAAATATTACCCCTTGCGTTTTTCACTGTTTTCAATTTCAAATACAAAATTTAAATTCAAGTATAAACTCCAAGTGGTCACACAGAATGACAAAATTGAAATAGCTTATTTCTGTTTCATCGTGCTATCACTGTGTATTTTAACCTATTAAGACTATTTAGGGGTGCCTGGGTGGCTCAGTGGGTTAAAGCCTCTGCCTTCGGCTCAGGTCGTGATCTTGGGGTCCTGGGATCGAGCCCGGCATTGGGCTCTCTGCTGGGCAGGGAGCCTGCTTCCTCCACTCTCTCTCTGCCTGCCTCTCTGCCTACTTGTGATCTCTCTCTCTCTGTCAAATAAATAAATAAAATCTAAAAAAAAAAAAAGACTATTTAAAGAGTGCCACAGAGGTTTGAGGAATGAACTGTGCCTAATTCCAAACTGTTATGCACTTGGTCTCAAAATGGGTGCATGTCCTGCTAATTATATTGGGAGTCCCCTATAACTACTGGTTCTCTGAGTTAGCTTCCATGGAGGATAGGTTATTAAAGATAGGCAATTGCAACGTGCTAAGTTGAAGCATACATATAAAACATTATATCTCAATAGTAACTGTAGCAATTAAGAACTCTTAGACCAACAAAATAATTTTAGGGGAAGGAGTATTTTTTTAAAAGATTTCATTCATTCATTCATTCATTCATTTCAGAGAGAGAGAGAGAGTGCAATGTTGGGCGGGGGGAAAACAGAGGGAGAAGGAGACAGAATCTGAAGGGGACTCCACACTCAGCCCAGAGCCCCACATGAGGCTCGATCTCACAACCCTGAGATCACCACCTGAGTGGAAACCAAGAGTTAGATGCTCAACCAACTGAGCTACCCAGGTGGCCCAGGGAGAGGAATATTTTAATACCAATATTATTTAGACTTGTATGGTGATAACATAAAGAATGACTTTCCTTCCCTTTTATTATTATGTTAAAATTCTCTACAGATAATGTCTCCCCTACTCTTAGTCCTTCATGTCTGCATTTGGAGTGGAGGTCCCCACAGTTCTGCTCTGGATTCTTCCCTGGAGAACAAGTAACCATCATCAGGAAAGAGTCAACCAGAAGGAGTTAGGGGAGAGAACTCTGCACTGAAGATGAAGTTCTCTGCTTTTTCCCTTCACAATTTTGAATAGAGCTGGGCATGGGACCTATCAAGGGAGGGTGTCAGCTCCATGTAGCAATATCGCCTGCCTAGGGCTGTTACTAAGCAGAATGGGTGATAATTGGATAATAACCAGGGAGCAGTCAGATGGATCATGTTGCAGATTTGTTTTCAGAAACTTGACAGTGTGGGTTAAACACACAACACCCAAAGTAAAACAGCCTGTCTGAAAATACGCAAGCGTCGACGGTTTTCAATGGTCTCCTGTCTGCTAAAATCCTGAAGTCATATTATGAGGCTGGGTATAATCCAAAAGCACAGCAGGGTTAAGTTCATCTTCTAAAAGTAAATGTGTTTGTTTATTTCCATCTTATGATATGATTTTATTTTATGTCTCTTTAAAATCTCAACCTCAATCTCTTTCTCACCCATCCATACACACCAGTGCATATGTAGACATGACTTTTGCACGGCATAATTGTAGTGTGTACATATATACAGTAGTAAACTCCTGAAATCATCAATATATACATAAAAAATCAACTGATGGATGAATACATAAAGATATGGTAGATGTACACAATGGAATCCTATTTGGCCATAAAAAAGAAGGAAATCTTGTCATTTCCAACAATATGAATGGACCTAAAGGGCATTACATTAAGTCAGATAAGTAAAACAGAGAATGACAAATACTATACTATCTGTCTTACAGGTGGATTCTGAAAAGCAAGCAAGCAAACAAACAAAACTGAACTCATAGATACAGAAAACAGATTGGTAGTTGCCAGAGGGTAGGGAAAATGGGGGAAGGGGGTCAAAAGGTACAAAGTTCCAATTATAAATAAATAAGTCATGGGATATCATGTACAGCAAGGTGACTATAATTAATAATACTGTATTATGTATTTGAAAAGTTGTTGAGAGAGTAGAGCTTCAAAGCTCTCGTCACAAGAAAAAAGTGTTTATAATTATGTGTGGTGATAGATGTTAACTAAACTTATTGTGGTGATCATCATTTCACATTATGTGCAAAAATCAAATCATTATGTTGTCCACCTGAAACTAATATAATGTTATATGTCAATTACATCTCAAAAAATATACATATACACACATACACACATAAAAGGTATAAAGTATAGATATAGTTAAAGATTTTACCATTCTATTCTAAACAATGCTGGTGTTAAATACATAATGATAATCAACCAACCACCTATGCACTCAGAACCCGGTAAAAGCAAGTAAGTGATACCAGTCCCTTTGGGATCCCACGTGCCTCCATCCCCAGTATTTCACGCTTTCTCCAAGAGCTACTCCCTCCCTTCAAGTTTCTATATTCTTTACCTGCAAAAGCTATGATCACTTTTTCCTTTTTCAGTTTTCTCGATTAAGTTTCTATTGTTTTATTTATGATTCCGCCCCCCCTATGTTCACAAAAGAAATTGGGCTGTAATTTTCCTTTGCCATACTGGCTTTGTCTAGTTTGGATATCAAGGTTGAATAATGTTGTACAATTAGGGGAGGAATGACCTGTCTTTTTTTCTATTGTTTCTAAGATTTGAGTGAGATTGAACTTATTTGTTTCTTGAATGTCTGCAGAACCTATAGGTAAGAACCTGGAACTAGTATTATATTTGTAGGAATATTTTAAAACATTCATTAAAAATTATAGGAATAATCATAAAAAAATTTTGAGGCATTTTTGGTAGTTTATATTTTTCTAAAAATTTGCACATTTCACACAAATTCTCAGTTTGGGGCATAGAGTCCTTTAATATATACACTGAACATCTTTTGATCTCTTCTACATCTGTGGTTATATGTCCTTTTCATGCTGATATTTATTTGTTCTGATAAATACCTTTCTGTCTTTCTCAAATTGATCTTGCCTGAGGTTTGTCAACTTGGTCAGTCTTTTCAAAGATGATTTGGGCCTTTTAGATAGATTTTTTTTTTTT